>JAODLC010000133.1:2403226-2418891 GCA_026781145.1 Hippopotamyrus pictus | reverse complement strand
CTCGTCAAAGTACAGTTTAATGATTTATCGCTCTGTCACGTTACACATCACAGAAACTCTGCCCATCATCAATCTCCCCCACTGGTACTTTAAAAAAATCTTAATTTAAAACTATCATTCCAGCTTTAGTAACATGTATTAAACAAAATAATTCCCCCTGCCTCACAGTTAAGGCCAAGAACATCTGTCCACCTGAAGTACATGACTTGTCCACAACTTATAAAAATCAAGGCAAAGAGGGGATGGTGGAAAAGAGGAAAATTTAAACACAGTTGACAAAAAGAGCACAGTATCAGTAAAT
Source organism: Hippopotamyrus pictus (assembly GCA_026781145.1). Taxonomy (NCBI): domain Eukaryota; kingdom Metazoa; phylum Chordata; class Actinopteri; order Osteoglossiformes; family Mormyridae; genus Hippopotamyrus; species Hippopotamyrus pictus. The sequence continues at coordinate 2,418,590 of JAODLC010000133.1, read as the reverse complement.
GACAGATGTGATATCCCAAAGGGGTAGAGGCCAGTGTGTACATCTAATACATCAGGAAGAACAAACTCAACCTTGTCCAGATTTCCCATTAAACGGTGTCACATTCACCAATATAAAACACAGAAGGGTTTACAGATCTCTTAGGGGGGGTGCAAGGTTGTGCAGTTAAGCATAATATAAATATAAAGACAGTTTTCTGTATTTCATTTTATCAGTGTTCTTAAAATTCTTTTTCACATTAATTTCTAAAAAAAAATGGTGTTACAGACCAAAACGTAAGACCGTTCAAAGTATTCAAACTATACTTCCAAGTGATAATCGTACTAAACAGGTTTGAAGGACAGTAAAAGCAAACATATGAAATAAATAAATAGGTAGACAGCTATACTTAATGAGTGAGCTTAAATTAAACGTAGGAAATGCTGGATTGTTGCATAAACCACCTCACAGGAGTTGACAGTTTAAAGGGTTCGGGGTATGAGGGGATTTTACTACTGAAGCACTGCCAGGGGTCAGTTGGTTGCCAGCCCTGTTGCTTCGGAGGTCAGCCTGGAGAGAGGTTTGGGAGATACCAAGGGCAGGAAGGAGGGGGGACAAAACAACACAAAAATAATGAACCCATTTCACATCTCAAAACAGCACATCACTAACTCTGATAATAATTATTTGAAATTATTACTAAAAACAACTTGACGTATTCTGTAAAATATGCACATGCATAGTATTTCTGAAAAAGAGCACATGAATATGGATTATTCTTGCTATGCTGGTCAGGGGAGTTTCAGAATGGATATATAGGCTTCTCAGACTTTCTGAGCCTGTGATGCTGAACCACACCGTCACTGCACCAGAGCATTATACGACGCCCACAAAAATACACTTGTGCCGGATGGTGTCAAACGCCACATGGCTACACAAGAGCATAAGAGCAGAATAACATGTCTTAACAGCATAGTAACTAGTCTCAGAAATGTTTGTAATCTTTTTTTTTTGGCCAGCCACTTACTGAGAGACAGAGACAATTCCTTGTGTACCCCTGAATAAAAGATTGCATTCATTGTCAGCACTGATCAGGAATCTATGTGGAAAAGCCCACATTACTGTCAAATGGGCATTGAAGCACAAAACTCACACAGACTTCAAAGACAAAGTGAAGATCGAGACTTTGTATAATACATCACTTTGCAGTTTAACTCATCAAAAGGAAAAAAACGTACAAATTTACTCAGCACTGAATGAAGTCTCCATTTGGCAGAACCATACACTCACCAATAAAATACCAAGGTAACCTGTTAATTTATATTTTAACAGACTAGTTGACAGCATGCTACAGTCATATCCAAAGCAGGGGTAATATTTTGGGGTAATGTAGAAAAAAAAAAGTGTCCTTTCAACCACCAGCAGAACACTAATAGGGGGATAATCTCCGCTTCTTGGACTTGGAGCCCAAGTCTGCAGAAAGCTTTGACTCAGCAGTAGATGAGGGGGTGGAACTACTGGAGGGTGTCCCACTGACAACATGGAGGGCCAGAAGGGGGAGGGGTTTGAGGCTGAGCAGACTGGAAACGCAGGCAGGAGAGCCGGGCAGCGGGGAGTCGGAAGAGGAGGTGGAGGAGGAAGGGGCGGGGCCTGCTGCCAGTAAGGACAGGGAGATGGAGGCTGGGGGAGGCACCACACACGAGGAAGAAGAGGAGGAGGAAGAGGAGGAGGAGGAAGAGGAGGTAGCAGTTGTAGTAGTAGCGGCAGGAGTAGTGGTAGTAGTGGAGAGAGTGCAGAGGCTTGTGCTGTGGGTCTGTTCAAGGTTCAAGGAGGAAGGTTTAGAGGACTCTACGCTGTAGAGAGAGAAGAGGGGAAAAGAGGGACACACAGTGGGGATGGGTTACAGGGCAGGCTAGGTAAGGGAAGAGGAGAGGGATAAGAGCCAGCTTGGAAAAATAGGGGCGTGGACTGACACTGGGGGGGAACTTGACAAACAAAACAAGGTACGGGAAGACAAACTTCCGCGGTGAAACAGTAGGGGAAACCAGTATGGGTCGATTAGTATGCATTAGCTTATGAGCCAGTCAAGCCGGGGTTAGGAACCTGACAGCACAGAGTGGCAATTTCGGTGGAGGACCTGAAGAGCATCCACGACGAACCCCTTCCATACCTGTGACCCCTCCATTATGATTTCGAAACAGTGGGAGACTATGAGCGACATGCTCATAGTTCAACCTGCACAGTGGCAGACAGGACACGCTAAAGGAGGGCCCAACCCACAGCAGGGCTGACGAGACCAGGCGGGTGAGGATTTAGTCACCTGGCGTTTATGAGGTATTCAGCCAGGCTGATGCTGGCGGCCGAGCCCGTGATGGTGACCTGGCGGTCAGAGGACCCCTCCATCGGGTTGGCAATCTTGATCTGAGCTCCGGACATCTGCCTGATTTCATTGATCTTGGCTCCTTGACGGCCGATGATGCACCCAATTAACTACAGAAGGAAGCAGAGGGTTCAGTTCAAAGGTGCCGCACAGGTGAACCTATCATTCAAAAAGCCTTCTGCAAAAATCTCACTAAAAAGGAAAATAATTCTATTTTAGAGTGCAAAGTAAAGACATCACTTAATCAAAACTTAATTTACATTTCTTTAGTCACTCAGGGAGGTCACAACCTGTTAAATACTGTGGACCAAACTTAGGAAGTAACGCTGACATTACTTAGCCTTACCAAAATCTTACACGGCAGAACTGCTTCTCAGCTTCCATTGGATCCTGTTTGATTCGTTTCGGGTTTCATGTCTTTGAAAAGGTTCATTGTACATTACAGCTATCGCTATAAACGTCAGGCAGTAGGAGGAGGACACTCACATCATTGGGAATGGTCATCTCATGAGAGCCAGTCTGACTCGAGGCATCCATTCCTGCTACATAGGGGGAAAAAATACACTGGTCAATAGGATCCTAGTGGCCACCTCACCACACCTTTCTGCCTGCAAGAGGTTCTGCCTGCAGTTTTGGGTTTTCAGAAGACAAACTGTCTGTCAACACACCTTTCCTGTGCATAAGAGGGTGACGTGGGAAACTAGGCTTGGAAGCTCACAGATGGCAGTATTAACTCTCTCTTACTCACGGTGCACTTTAGATATATAGAAGTTTACTTTTTATTTATATAGTACAATAATATAAATCACTGTGAATACTATATGTACATAGTGCAATAATACAATCACTGTGAAATGTGCAATATTTTTCTTTTCATCATATTCACCACTGACTGGTTCTACATTTCTGTACATGTATATTGTTTTGTATATTTAGTGTCTGTCCTGTGCTGCCTTATGCCGTCTTACACAGTCTTACTTCTGTGTAAAAAGTGAAATTTTGTTTTGGAATATCCATATGTTGTCTAAGTGCACTTGTCTTTTTATGCCTGCACATTGAGCCTGGAGAAACGCAATTTCATTCAGCTATGCATTCGCTGTTGTATTGTTGTCTGGTGTGAATGACAATAACGTTCACTTACTTACTAATACAGTTTAGCAATTTTGGCATCAGACTTGATTGACAAAAACTACAATACAGGTGGCAGCACTAGTTGCCTCACACCTCCTGGGTCAGGGATTTGAATCCCAGCTTCATTCCATTCTGCGTGTGTGGAGTTTCCCCGAGACGGGTTATCCCCCACAGTCACAGACCTGCTGTTAGATTGACTAGAGTCTGTAAATTGCCCATAGTGTACGATTGTTTGTAAATTGCCCATAGTGTACGATTGTTTGTAAATTGCCCATAGTGTACGATTGTTTGTAAATTGCCCATAGTGTACGATTGTTTGTGTGCCTTGTGGTGGACTGGTATCCCACTCCAAGCCTTCACACACCTCTGTCCCACATAAGCAGATGTATGGAATTAATACAGGGGGAAGAGGGGTCAACTAGGTATGAAACACCATCATTTCTTACTGGTGAGTAAACTCCTGAGGTGAAAAACTTATAATCAGGTCAAAATGTGATAAAAATGATCATATACGAGTGGTAGGAGATTGGAAAACAAACAACAAGCACAGCTAAGAAATTAATAAATGTGTTGAGAGCTGAAATTTAATCTACACAATGATTCGTTATTTCCAATTGTCAAGAAGACTTGAACAAGTCTATTAGGCAAAAGAGACTCAATTGGCAGAGAGCAGACCCTCCCATTCAGGTACCTACCAGAGAAGCCTTGGTTACTGGGAGCCAGTGGAAATGGGTTCTGCTGCATGGCCAGCTGGTGAAGTTTTGTGAGCTGTGGGCAGACAGGGGGCAGAAGATGACTGAGAGAGAAAGAATAAGAGGGAAAGGAAAGGAGAAGGAAGCCACACTAATGTGCGATCATTTAGCCAGTAGGGGGCAAACCTGGATTCTTTGAGCCATGTTAGTGGCATAGATATGACTCAAAGTCATGCATTAAGGTCCAAACGTCATAAAATCTCACAGGATTTCAACAGCTTTAGCAAACAAAGCCTCAGGACAGGACACACCCACAGAATCAATTGAGCTGCCCATAAAGAGATGATTGTTTTTGCATGGAGGATTCCTTTATATGGCGTGGTGGCGCAGTGGTTAGCACTGCTGCCTCACAGCAAGAAGGTCCTGGGTTTGATCCTGGGTCCTTTCTGTGTGGAGTTTGCACGCTCTCCCTGTGTTCAGGTGGGATTGTATAATGAGGCAAGTGAACTCTAGTTTCTGATTACCAAATTTGAACATTTTAAAATAACTGAAAGGAGTTCTCAGAGTTGCATTAAAAAAAAGTTTTTCCTACAAATAATGCTGAGTACAAGGACAATTAGTCATTTGAATAAACAAATTTTCAAACTAAGTTTAGTATGAAGCCCACTACTATCGTATACATGTTTTAAATATAACTAAAAATAGTTTTAACTCTACTGATGGATGTTCCGTCACTGTGCTGTTTCACAAAGTACTACAACTGACTAAACATTTCCCAGTGAAGATTAACAACTCAAGGTGGTTATGTCTGGTAAGATGAAACACATATATGAATGGGAGTGTGTAATCCTTTGGAGATACAGCATAAGATCACATAGCTAAAATCTAAGCTAGCAAATAAAAAAAAATAATAATAAATCCGCTCAGGCTAATATACTGATAGCCTGAAATGAAATATTTTAAGGAAGACAAAGGTTTTTTTTTTATTATTAAATCATATGAATTTCCATATACCACCACAGACAACAGCATATGTCCAAAAGACTGATTCTGTCTGGACTATACTAGTGTGTGTGTGTGTGTGTTACAATGTCCCAGGCACATCAGATCTGCAGTTCTAGGTCAGACTCTTGGGGACCACTGGACATGCTGTTTTTCCCATTAATTCGCCTTGGTTGGGTTTTTGTGTCATGCTGTGAATGTCTTCCATCTTACTCTTGTCCTTATGGTCATGTGTTGCAGCACTGAACTGGACTATACCTAAAAAAACTACCCTGGTAGTGTGACAATAAAATAATCTTTATCCTTATTTATGCATGTAAAGTCAGAAGCCAAAGAAGTATGTCATATCACCAACACAGCAGCTCAGTAAAAGTTTTAACCTCGGGACTGAAGCCAGCCCTGGCCCACTACAAGGAGGTCTGTCTGACCACCACGTGGCCACAGCTGAGAGAAAGTTCCAATTTTTACTACAGGTACTACCGATTACTGCTGTCCCAAACGATTATTCTTCAAATGATTACTCCAGCGATTTATATTTTTTGTTTTATTTATTTTTAAATTCCGATTATTCGACTAATCTAACAACTAATTTTTCGATTGATGTGATGATAAATTTATTGATAAGCAATTATTTTCAAGTTTGTCATTTAATACAACAATTCACCCTTTCCCCCCACACACACAAATCTGAAATTCTCATTAACATTTCAATTAACTAAAGCATTTCTTAAACATTAGAGCATTAACAAAAAAGGCAAATCTTTCTTGCCGTGTGTTTTTCCAGCGGCTCTGGAGCTCTGCTGGTAGACGCAGCCACGTTGCCTTGTGCACGGGGGGGGGGGGGGCAGGCAGCAAATTTCCTTTTTGCAGGGGGGTAGGAGATGTCTCATTAATATTTATGAGAGAAGTGCTACATGATTGGCCAGTGATATAGTTTTAACGGTGCCAGAAGTGAAACAACTAGCCAGCTTATTAGAGGAATAACTTTGTATTGTAAATGAAAACCATGCCGCAGGTCCAATAAATAAAATATTGTTGCTCTCGAGTGGCGAAGAGATCATCAGATGGACAGTAAAGTTCAGTTATTAGCAGACTGTTTTAATGCACGATTCTTAAAAGGACAGCATTAACGTGCTCCAGAGGGGATAAAGTACTTTCCCTTATAATACATTTAGCTTATCATTTAGTGCATTGCAGTTACAAAGCATTTACGTAGTTTTACACAATGGGTCGACACTAAAATTCCACGTTGACGCATTTTTATAATTGACATCGTCAATCACGTCGAATAATCATCCCAGCCCTACTACCAATAAATGTATGATTGGGTAAATGTGATACCCATCATCATGGAGGTGCTACAAAAGCAAAAAACAAAATCAAGCCATGACCAATCTGATTAGTTAATTACTAAACAGGCAGTATTTATGTTTACAGATAAGCAGCAGTAACATGTTTCCTATGAAATTTCTCAATTCAGAATCAGGATACATCTAGCATAACTGATTAGAGGACCGGTCATTGATATCTGATATTTGTAGAACAGCTCATCAATCCCTATAGAAGTTTCAAGAAACGTCACTTTAATCAATTTCTCTTCATAACACTCACAGGCTAAAAACAAAGAATTCCGGTAAACAGGTTTTAATGGGTGGAGCTGTTAAGGCCATTAGAAGAGTTTCATTTTAATTTGAACCAATGACAATTCAGTTTGACGTAACGCCCACAAATCAAGGCTAAGTGATCTTACCCCACCCACTCAGTGTGCCCAGGAGGGATGTAGGCTTAAAGCAAAGCTAATCAAGGATAGATTCAACAGTTAACCAGGTAGTGTACATCCATAGGACATGGATTCGTATCCAGGTGTTTGATTGTTCAAGCTGCTACAAGGAATCTGCTTTTGTACCCTTTGTACGAAGCATTTATAAAATCAAGTCGTTAAAATGAAGACTAGCCACTTAGGATTAAAGTTTCAGCAAAGATACAGAATGACACAGTGATCATGCTCAGCATTTTCCCCAAACTTCAAAACCACAATAAAGGCTGCCTCAAAATACTGGAGCAGAAAGGTAGATTGATCCTCTCTGTGTCCTTTGTCCCGCTTCACTAGAATCTGGGACGTGCTCAGCAACAATCGCGTTCAATCCATACCTCACTTTTCCCATCAATGTGGAAAGGCTGATATGCACTTTATGCAGACAGACTGCTTGAAATGTCACCTCTATAAGAATGTACATTCATTCCCCTACCCAATTTATAATCTCTTGTACTAAGCAAACACCATGCAGTCGATGGCATATTCTGTTAGCTATGCACACAGCTGCTATTGTCCTTGAGGTATAAAATGACTAAAATGATATTTAGCCATAAGCTGCATATGATGATTAACTGGTGTGTGGCACCAGCCCACCCAACATTACCGCTTTTACACAATTAAACCAAAATGCACACCAATGTTAAACACAAAAAAAATAGTGATACTTTATTCATCCACATGGGGAAACTGTCTTTTCGCCTTCCCTCTCTTGCTCTCCATGAGGCACACAGACACATGTACAGGTGAGAGCAAAGTCGGGGTCACAGCACAGGGTTTGTCGGTGCCTGGGGGGTTAAAGGCCCAATGATGGCATCAGTCTGCCAGCCCCGGGATACGAACTAGTGACTTTCCGATCACGTGCATGATGAATCCTAACCCTACTGAGCTGTATACTCGCCATAACAGACACTGTACTAAGACATTTCACTGTCCTCCATTAGTTCCCACGTCCCATAGGCCTCACCCCCATCTCACACTGCATCACTGCATGGATAAACCAGGACACAACGCCTCCTGTGAACATGCCATCAGCCTCCAGCTGGTCACATGAGGCTCCTTGGAGACTGATCTTATGAGATTCCAGTCCAGCGGGAACTCCAGTTCTCAGATGTCGCTATAAAACAGCTGGGGGGGGGGTGTTTCCTGGCCATCTCACAACACAGCTAAACAAGAGGCAACGCGCCTTGTCTGCACATCAGCCAATGTGGGACATTGCGATCTAACATACGTCAAGGCTACATCAAGGTCTACTAACTGATGTGCATGTTGTTTTCACACTCATAATAATTAGACAAGAACAGAAGACACTCACAGAACTGTAGCCTTTAAAAATACACTGTCAAAAGCCTAAGCTACATACTCTCTGTAAGCCGCAATCAAGAGCAGTCTAAAAACAACCAGACTTCAGTCTTTATTTTTCACCAGAAGCAAGACGATGCATTAACAGCTTGCACTTCACACACAGCACGTATTAAAGACAACTGGAAGAAATGTACGGATCAACGGTAACGGTGTTTGGCAGCTTCCAAAGTAACCACCTAGACAGTGGCAGCTGGAGGAAATTAACACCAGTGATACAAGGCTTTTAGAAATAAATTAATCTTCCCATCACAAAAAAACACTTTAGCCACTGAAAGAAGTGACCTATAAATTTCACAATGAACAGATTTAAGGCTCGCATAAAGAACAAAACAGCGTCCGGCCCACGCGAGGTGCCATCTCACACAGACTTTTGGCCTTCTGCTCGCTTCCCCTTCTGAAATTTAACCCAGGTTATAAATCTGTTATGAGACTCCTTCCACCCACACACAGAGCATGCTTTGGCCGTCAGTTCCCCTTTGCATTTGCCCTAAAGCACACACCATTTTTGCCACAACCCATTTTATGCGAATCGACGTCATTTTCAAGTCACCTCCTTCCTCGCCTGTCACCTCCGGTCACATGCCTTCCACTTCCTCCCTCCACCCACATTGACACACGAACAGGTTAATTGTGATGATTCAGCCCTGTTTAAAAAAGATGCAGGCAAGCTGCTCTGTGCTCTACTAACCCAGACAGATATCCAGGGCACACACGAATGAAACATTCCCATTACGGCTATACTGGCAGTGAATACAACCACCCTTTTTCCATGAGCCTGGGTGCATGGACTGGAGGGGAAAACAGAAGATACTGCCACACACACACCCGTCACTAATGGGGTGTAACACCATGCATGCTAAAATTAGTAAAATCATCATACAAGTGGGACAGCTCTGTAATTGCTGGTAAACTTGCTTCAGGGAAAATGAAGAAAAGCTACGGTAAAAACCAAAGCATGAAGGACACAGTGGTTAATGCCTGCTTTTGTTTTTACTGGCTTACTTCTGAAACACGCATCTAGATCAGTTATTTATCTGGGCAGAGTTAATGCCTGAGTGAGTAATCAATGGATAATAAATTCTGCGCACTACATACATGGACAGGAGTTTGGCCGGTGAAACAAACATGCATTTGTTACGAGAAGGGGAGCAAGTAAAAGCAAGTGAAATAGCTAAACCGAACCAAGGACAGCCAGGCAATGAACTCAAATCCACAGAAATGTGGGGGTCTAATGAAATAAAGGTCTCAAACAAATTATAAATACTGGATACTGACAGTTCTGGTACAGTTTGCCTGATCAGCAGTAAAATTCAATACACTGGGGTCAGAAGGGGACACTATGGTGTCAGTGCTCATCACTCAAATGCTGAGCTGAAGGCCACTCATACACACAGCCCAAGCCCAACGCCCCTCCTCCAACTACCAACCCCCCCGTAACAACCAGGAAACATGCTGGAGTGGGGGAAGGGAACGGGGAAGAATAAGGGATCGCACTTACATCAGGCTGTGGAATGGCATGCTGGCCTTGAACAGCATACGCCTGCAGGAAGAAAACAGACATTCACTAAGGACATCCACAAACACAAAGGACAGGACCCAACAGCAACACCCTGTCAGCCTTAAGACAAAACACTATCCACTTCATAATATTCTTCATATTCTGCATGCAGTTTACTGTATTTTTACAAAATTAAAATTGTGTGTCTAAATAGCAACAGGTCCTCTTTTTAAGTCACACAGGAATCAGGAAGCTCTGAAAAGGTAAAGGAGGACAACAGTGCACTTCCTCATCTTCAGCTCAGCTCCATCAGGGCATTGACACAGTTTTATGGAGGCTTTGAATAAATGTTACATTTTAAAAGCAATTCAGAATGCAATATAATTCACCAAATTAAACAAAAGGTTATTAAATGCATCCAGTTATCATGGTTTGAGAGTTATATAATATATATGCACACAATGACATAACAGTGTTTCAGTATCAAAAGCAGCCAACATTATGCTCCTTTATGCTTTAAATTGTGCAATAATTGAATAAATTAGCTAATTATCCACTTCTCCAAACACAATGTCTTTTTATACACATTCATTGAAATAACCTACGTTCAGTGTTCATTACCCATTAAACCATCAAGAAGACACACTAATATGTACTTAAAATGTGCAAATGTTTCTAAAATACACGTATAGGATATGTTGCCTTGTGATGGCAAGAGCTAGTAAGGGTACTTCTGAAATGTCTGTAATTAAATATCCATGAGAGAAGAAAATAAAAGTGGGCAGTGAAAACTGCACAGCCCCTGTACATACCTGCCCGCCTGCAAAGATCACAGGGGATGCTGATGGTTTAGGCCTGTAAGGGATGGTGACACCCTTTGGAGGAGACTGCAAAAAGCAGGGGGGGGGGGGCAGTTAACGGACAAAATGCTGAGAGAAGCCACAAAGGGTTCACTGGGCCTTGAGAAAAAGTAAAAAGGTTTATAGCTTCACTTGGAGGCCTCAGATGTGTTACCGAGGAAGGTAGCTGCACTCGTTGTCCTACCTCGAGCATGACCACGCAGATCTGCTTGACGCACTCGATGATGGACTGGGGCGTACCAGCGATGGTGATGGCTCTCTCTGTCGAGTTTGGAAGCATATCCCCGGCCACCTGAACTTGTGCACCTGTTGACTAGGAGGGAACAAAATTCACCCAGGTTAGCTCAACGTCATCAGTACAAATAGTGGCATTCATTGATTTGCCGATTCGTCACGTCATGCATTCATTGCCATTAGATGTCAACTATAGAAAGTAAGACATCATACCAAGTATTACTGCATCAGTTCAGTACAATTATGAGCCCTATTCAATGTTTATTCCTAATCAGTGTTAACTCATAATAACAGACAGGTTAGGTGACCAAAAATAACCGTCCAGATGTTTTACCAGCACAAACACACAATCGGACTGTGAACGTGTTTTTAAAATTTTACCACCTAAACATTCTGCAACGAAAAGTGCGATTCCTTCAGGATATAAAAGCAAGAAATTCAACAGCAAACATTAAATATCAATAAACGTTATTGTAGATAAACTTGGCAGAGACAACAGGCAACAGCAATATTGTTGATATTTATTAACTATCGATTGTTATTATTGCGTGGTGCAAAGCAGACCCAATAGGCACCAGCCACAGCACCCTCCAGGGGCACGCTCACCTCCCTGATCTCCTTGATCTTGCAGCCCCCCTTGCCGATGAGCGAGCCGCACTGGCTGGCAGGGACCACGATGCGCAGGGTGACAGGCGGCTTGCTGGAGGCCGTGCTGTTCGTCATGGAGCTACATATGTCCTACAGCGAGACAGGCAGGGACCTTTAGCTGTGCAGCAGCCCGAAATGCTATTTTAAAAGGACTATTTCTGTGCTAGCCAGAGACGGCAACCTGCACTGATGTCCATGATGCTGTTAAGCAGGGATCAGCAATTACAAAAAGCTTAAACCGGGAAAACGTCTTCATTTGTGGCTTTTCGACGTTAGATATCGGGGGTGGGGCCAAGTCGGGTAGGGCGGGGAATACACAAAAAGGCGCCTGGTGATTTTAACAGAGCTGGCAGGTGTGTGGGCTGAGGGTGCGAAAGCACGGGCAGGGGCCCAGCGCAGTGTGCAGTAGTGACAGTGATACCTCCTCCAGCTTCTCTATGATCATGGAGAAGGCTTTAAAGATGGCGGTGGTAGGGCCTGCCAGTGTTATGATCCTCTCAGGACAATTCCCCTCGGAGATGTTGATGCGAGCGCCGCTCTTATTAATAAATAAGAAAAAGTAAAGTGTAATGACATACGCAAGAGAACATGCAACACCTAGAAACTATTTTCAGTATTGCATCACATGAATTTGCACAATTACAAGCTATTTCTATGCACACTGGTGTATTTCCTGGTCAAATACATCTCCATGGCAATGAAATCAAAAATGAAGTGCAAGAATGCTTACTTCTTCTCTCATCTTCTTCACAGATTCTCCTTTCTAATGGAAGGAGGAGAACGTGTTACCACATATCACAGCTACCTCTGCAGCAAGGCTCAGGGCAGCTTCTCAAAGCATGAAGACCACAAGGAGCGACCTTACCTTGCCAATTATACTTCCAACTTCCTAAAAAAGCAAAAACAGAAGTCTGTTTAAATGGGAGATTTTTGGGCTTTTCATCTCTGCCCTCTTACAACACTAAATAGAATCACGCGGTCATGAAGGCACAGTGATTTACATCAACAGAACCAACAAATTTCATGCAAACCGTATCTATGACTTAATTGAAGAATGTGTGACTGACGGTGGCATTTCAGTCATCATAGTCAGTCATGAGGGCTTTCTAACCTTTCCATGCATGAGCAACCTGATAGTCAGGGTGACATTGAGCCCAGCCTCAATCACACCGGAGTCCATTACTGCAGCGTCAGGGTGCAGGGCAGAGCGAGTCAGAGAGCTGGTGTCTTTGGTCAGAAGAATGGAACCTGAGTAAGGGAGGGATGGAAACGGCAAATATGACCAAAGTCAGGGCGAAGCCTACAAACTGCGCATAACTGATAGAAGCAGTGTTCTTCACAATCATCTTCACAGAACATCAAAACAGTGACTATAAATCAATAAGCAATGTTCGATGTCTTTTACAGAAGCCTAACTAAAACTACTCCGTGATGATATCAAGTGTACCGGGGTTGAACCTTAGCTTTGGACGGGTCCATCTTCCATCAACAGATCTGCGATCACACGCCTGTCTCCCGCACAACATCTCAATATATACAACATTAACATTTACTGGGAGCTCTTAACTCGTCATAACACGAGAGACGCGCAGATTCTTAGACATTTAAGAACATCGCGTACTTCAGCAACGATAAGCCAGCTATCTGGGTACGTTTCTGGGAAAACTTAAATCCCACAACAACCCCCGGGGAGTTCAACCTCCTCCACTCCCCTAAAAAAAAGCAATCCAGATAACATATGAACAGGGTGTCTTTGCTAAGTGACAAGTAACAAAACACTTAGACTGCGTCCCTTTGCGATACAGTGAAGGGGAGGGGGTACAACTCAAACTGTGCACAATGGGCCTTTTTATTTAAAAAATAAAAATGTTAGCTCTCACCTCCGTTTAAAAGTCCAAGTGGGAATATCACGTTTGAACTGGCCATTTCAGGAGACACTTTTAATAAGCATTTTACGCATACTTAACAAGCCTACGAGAAGAGCAGAACAGCCGTCAGAAGTTAAACGGTGACAGTACTCAGTATTCTGCATCAATAAATAGAGAAAGCGATCAGTCTTGATTACATATACCATTCATCAACTTACAGTTTCCCACTGGGTATTACCGTGCGCAGTTAACGTTTCTGACTAGAACCTCAATCTTGTCGCGAGAGGAAGAAATGCAAATAAAGCGATGTGTCACACACATATACACGTACACACAACATTATACACCGCCTAACGAAGCTCTTGAGCTATGACGGAAAGCAGTATTAACAGCTATAACCGGGGCCGCCTGAGTAAACAAGCCGACTCGTAGCGAGCACTACTGCGCATTGTGAGCTGCGCGCTCCTGCGGCCTCGCGGCCACGCTCGCCACCAAGCCGCGGAAGCGGGCGCCGTGCGCGTCGCCTGGCGCTTTTAAAACCAGAGACAGCCTTCAACAAATAAATAAAAGCAATATTAAGCGTTCTTACCTGTCCGATGTCCGATGTATTTGAGGGGGAGGGTGGGGTTTTAAGGGTATTAGGGGAAAGGTTCGGGAGGGTATACACCCCCGGGGGTGGGGAAGAGATTTTGAAGGATTCAGGGGGAAGAGGGAAAGAGTGATAGTACGAGAGTTAGCTGCACTGTTTCGCACAAAGACAACAAAACCACCACCACTAGCACTAGCAGCAGCAGCAGTACCAGTAGCAACACCTCTCAACTTTCACCTTTCACCCACCGTTCTCCGCTTTAACCCCGCCTAGGACATTGCGTAGCAATCCCAAATGTACGTGGAAAATACTTTACGGAGACGCATAAAATCGCGAAAACAAATATGTGCGAATCGACGACGAGCGACAACATTAATTCAAGCAAAAGTTTTAATTTCAGAATGAAACGTCTGTGAAGAATTCAGTACGAGACCCCAAAAAACGTCACATCTTTGCTGAGGGGCGGATTTACGCAAATCACTGACGTAGCGGCTCGCGTGCCGGAGGGTGCACGTGCCATCTAGCGCTCCTGGGTTTTCGTTTACGGCATGCGGCGTTTCAGTATATGCACTCTCTCTCTATATATATATATATATATGTGTGTGTGTGTGTGTATGTAAGCACTAGGTGTAAGCACCCAGAAATAATAGTCCGATTTGGATGTAATTTGGTACACATCCAGACCAGCGACGGGTATGTAAATGATTCAGTTTGCAAGGACCTGGCATGTCTAGACACCAAACACAGTGGATGCCTCATAGACGCAATAGACAGCATTACCAGCACTTGATGGAGTTTGATAGGGGTCACATTGTGGGTTTGCATGAGGCCGGGTGGTCGTATCGTTCAATTGCCCAGCATGTGGGGCACGCAGATGTCACAGTCGCCCGATGTTGGGACCAACGGGCACGTGAGGGCACCCACACACGTCGTGAAGGTTCCGGTTGCCCAAGACAGACTACACAAAGGGAGGATCGTTGTATGCGCCAAGCATTACAGAACCCCATGACATCTGCACCTGCCATCCGGACACAGGTATTGGATTCTCTACAACACCTCGTGTCGTCCAGCACCGTGTCTCGACAACTGGCATCAGCCGGAATAAGGGTTCACCGTCCCATGCGTAAGCTGCCGTTAACACCAGGGAAGAGACAGCGTTGCCAGTGTACAGTATACATAGTTTTACACTATGAAAATCATGTAAACAACATTTTCTCTGCATAATACTTGACTTCCGTATGTGTATTTGTTTTTGTAGCCTTAATCTACTTCAACCACTAACATTGATTTAACTTATCCTTTATG
>JAODLC010000133.1:2376144-2392375 GCA_026781145.1 Hippopotamyrus pictus | reverse complement strand
TGGATGGATGGATGGATGGATGGATGGATGGATGGATGGATGGATGGATGGATGGATGGATGGATGGATGGATTTTTTTTTTGGCTAAAACCTTCACCTACACAACTATAAACAAAGAGTGTCAGTTAAGGGAGTCTTTCCCAAAAACCGAACTTTGAGATTTCATGCTGAAGGGGGCCCTCTCTGCTGCTGTGCTACTGGAAAGCTGCTGGGAGAATAACAGAAGCACCCGGCAAACAGGAACAGGTTCTGCATGATCACCTGCATAGAGGTCGGAGCAGCGTGTCCAGAGCTCCCACAGCAGCAGACCCAGTGCGTACACATCCCCCTGGATCAGGCATCGGTCGTTGTTCAGGTTCACGCAGCCCTCTAGGACCTCTGGAGATGTGTAGCGTAGTGTTCCTGCCTGGCTCCTCAGCTGGCCAATCGAAAACACCAAAGACATCCAGCTATGATGCGATTGGCCGCCATACTCTCAATGCACATTACCTTCAATTCTGGGTTTTAAAAAGAGTTTGATGGCTGGATGCTTTTAAACACCGTTTGCCTCATAGTGTGCAATTGTTTCTGCACACTTTGGCATGTTTCTTGGAAGTTCCTAGTGTCCCTGTTCCAGATGTCACCGGTCTGTTCCAAAGGGGGGGCAGGGGTGACCTTGCCCACCCAATCACCAGCTTGGCTCACACCAAGGCTAGGCAAACGATCTAGAATGTTTTGTTTGTTTTTTTGATTATCGAAAATATAAGGAAAGCAAGCCAAAAATCTATTTCAGATGGACTTTTTGAGTTTTTACACCCAAATACCCCATAAAGGTAACCAGAGAATCCTGTGGTGTGTTAGAGCTAGACTGGGGCCACCTAAAGACATGAAAAATAAATACCCGTGGGGAATGGCAGCTGTTGCCAGATGTGTCATGTCAGGCGTTCAGTTGACAGTAAGGGTCACCTGGGCACTTTCTCGCTGCTGCTGCCACCTCGGCCATCCTGAACAGCTGCGAAGGACTGTCGCACACCCGAAGTCACAGAGAGCGCATGTGCCGTCCGCCTGTACCAGCACGTTGCTGCTGCTGAGGTCGCCGTGGGCGACAGCCGGTTTGTGCAACTCTGGCACACACGCAGGTAAGGAAGTGTAATCAGGCACAGCATAAACGGAAGCATAAACGGACGAGCATGACGACAAGAAGGCAAATCTATAAACATCATCGTAACATTCTTGAAACGGAACATGCTTCCTTAGATTCTAATCTAAGGGATGAATGGGAATTAATATAACTATATAAGACGTTCGTTCATTATTTTGTTTGCAGCCCATCTTACCGTTCCTGTACAGGTCAGTGTGAAGGAAAGCCAATCCCTGAGATAAAGTTTGTGCCATTTTCACAGACGACAGCCAGTCAATGATGTTTGAGGACAGGAAAGTTTTCAAAGAGCCCTGCGTGTAAATTAAGAAAGTGAGTTTACCTTTAAGTGGCTTAAACTTCATCACTATGAAGGTCTTTACCTGAAAAGTAACTTTGACTGCACTACATTAAGTTGTGCTTAATTGTTCCATATTTATTAGTCTCACAAACTAACATTTTAGTAGCGATTGGGGAAAAAATTAAGCTTTCTGACTCACCGTAGGAGGGATCAGTAGGTACTGTCACTTGATTCCTAAATTAAATTAATTAAATGAGCTGGGAATTAATCTCAACACTGCGTGTTTTAAGAAGTCCCATCTCCTCTTACCCACTGCTAGCATTTATTCAGAAATTCCCACATTCTGCCTACAGGTGGCAGTATGGTACACTGGGTATGTGGGTATGTGACGGCACAAACGTGTGCAGAGTTCCAGGCATCTACGGATTTGAAAAGGCCACATAGAAATACGCTAAATGCAGTACAATAAAAAATCATTAGCTTCTTTTTGATTAACTCCATTATTGCATTTTTTTTTTACACTGAATGTTTGCAGATCTTAAGACGAAATTAAATAGTAAAGGGAATCTAAGTAAACAAATGAACGAACACACACATTAGTAATAAAGAATGTTACGTAACATGAGTTGCCCTGAGTGAGCCTCCTAGCTAGAGCAAACCAATTAAAGCGATAATTATGGAGTCCTGTAACCGAACATGATTGCAGGCACCCTGTTATGTATAAAATCACTCTGTGATCTGTGCGAAATTACGAGCACGAGGGAGCACAGAAATGTAGGGGAAAGAAATCACATTATTATTCATCAACCTGGAACGTGATGATGGCAGAAACTAGTCTTTTGCGAGTACAACTGAGGATCAGAGAGCAGGGTCAGACAGTGTAGTGTGGGATCTGAACCCACAACAGGTCCCTGACAAACATTAATGTTATGATCATTAAAACGTTTATAAAAAAAAAAGCTATTCGTTAATAAACAAGGCGTAGTTTTGAATACTGCACTTACATACTTAGCCAGCGCCAGCAGGAGAACCCACTGTCCTCCAGTAGGTTCCATCCCAGCCCCCATGAAGTGCACCAGTCCAGGATGCTCCATGAGGGGCAGCCCGAAAACCTCCCTCTCCTTCATGAAGGAGCGCCGGTGGGCTGTGGGGAACACCTTCACCGCCACGGTAGCCCCACACAGACGGCCCTGCCACACAGATGCAAAATGGCCGCTCGCCACCATCTGTAAGCCAGAAACGGCTCGCAGAGTCAGGAAGATGGTCAACTGGCTGCTCGAGTTGGTCTAAGAGGCAAGCCCCATTCCACTCCGGAATTGAAAATCATTGTTGTTGAAGCCTGTAATATTTAAATCCATAATTTGTTTCATATACTGAACTTGGCAACTTAACTGCTTTGAATCCTTTGGGTGAAAGAAAGGTATAGATGTGTAACGGCATTTTGGTTCTGAAGACACAGCACCCCTCAAATGATACATAAATATTGTTGGTTTTAGTTCCATTTTTAGCATGAAGATGCCGCTTATCAGGAAGCTGGGTGAAACAAAAACTTGGGTGAATCCCAAGGACCAATAATAACAGAACGCATGACCAAACCAGTTGACTTTCAAAAATATTTCCCTTCGGAGCCTGACGAACTCTCTTGAAATCATACAGCTAATCAGACGGTTAACTTGTTATTGTGATAGCTCTAGAAACATCTATTGTAACAATATATTTTTTTTTATCTGCCATTATAATACTTATCGATCAAGTCAAATATAGATATTACTCTTAGAAATTGGCTAAATATTCTGGTTAGAATCTGTAAAATAATTTAGGTAACCACCACAACTGACATGAGAAACTAAATTTTTTTAATCAAAGTATATAATAAGTGTCTATAATATTCCTAACAGGAATCTGTCCATTTACATTTGAACATTTCTATCTATTCATTCACTCACATGTTTGGCTGTATCATGTTTAGATCTCCCACAATGCATTGTGTTTAGTGCATAAGGAGTAGATATGAATTACATGCAAGACTAGTTTGCAGCAAATATACACAGAGACTTTATGATTAACTTATCTGCAATTTCCCCCCCAAACCTGCCTTTCAGGATCAGAACATATTTACAGAACGTAAACTGCAACACTGAAAAACACGCAAGCCATAACATGATCAAAGTGATTAAAAAACAAAACTTTCAGGTAATATTGTCAGTTTTTAACTGCTCCTCCAACGGAGTGCAAAAAGTTTGTTACCTGTTGCAGCTCCAGGTTAGTGAGATCAAGGTCACTGGCTGCTGGCTGATCACAGGAACACTGTGGTGTGACTGTCCCTTTCAGCGAGGATGGCGGATTCTCTTCAGAGCAAAAGATAGGATGGTGATTCACTTCAGGCCACTCAAAGGGCTCCACACCAGATCAAGCATCAACATTGTTTTACAGTCTCACTTATAGACCTAGAATTCAGAGGATAGAGACTTGATGTTGTCTCTCAGTGAGGTAAGAGCAGAAATTAAAGAATGAATGTCGGGAGGAAGGAGGTATATTATTCCAGGAAATGCCAAGGTCAGGCAGGAGTGAGGTGGGAGAGCTGGAGGAAGCTTAGCTGCCGCATCTGGACACCACTGATATCTCTATACTGTTTACATTTTCCAGGCAGAGCATAAAGATTTTTTTTTTTAATGAAGAAACAAAAACAGGAAATTACAGCATATGTAATGTAACTAAGAGCAGACGAGCTAATTTACCAGAACATTCCCGATCTCCCCCACCAAAACCAGCTGAAAGGAAAAAAAGATATTACTCTGCTGCAGCCATAAGTATAAGTTCATTTTCTTTGACTTTCATTTTTTTCAGCTAATTTTTGAGCCTACACTTATATGAGTGACTGACTGGGGAGCACCGTTCCTGGAACCAGCTAGCAATATGTGTGTGGAGTTTCTGTGGGTTTATTCTGGGTTCTCTAGTTTTCTCCATCCATCCATCCAACTTCTGTATCCGCTTGTCTTATTCAGGGTCATGAGGATTTGGAGACCATGCCAGAAACAATGTGTACAAGGCAGAGAATAACCCAGGTCAGGATGCCAACCCATCACAGGGCATACTCACACACCATTCACAGAAACATTCATACCTATGGACAATTTGGCGACTCCAATTTACCTCAGCATGTTTTTGGACCAAAAAACGAGGGGAAAACTCTACAACACAGGTGTCAAACTCCTGTCCTGGAGGGCCGGAGCCCTGCTCATTTTTGAGTTTCCCCTCATTTAACACACTTGATTCAACTCCTTGTGCTAATTACCACATAGCTCAGGAGCTGAATCATTTGTGGTGGAACAGGGAAAGAACTCAGCTACACAGGGCTCCGACCCTCTAGGACTGGAGGTTGACACCCCTGCTCTACAACAACACAGGGAAAACAAGCAAACTCCACACACATAGAGCCGGGGTGTGGACTCGAACCCGGGTTCGGGATGCCGTTAGGCTGACCGGCGTCTTGAAATTGGCCATTGTGTTTAGGTCCCCTTTGTTGGATGCTGGGATTCCTGGAATAGGCTCCAAGCTCACTGTGACCTCATGCGGAATATAAACATGACATAAAAAACAAAATCAGTTGACTATGTCCACCCACTAACCAAAGAGTCATTCATTACCATCCATCTTCTAACCACATATCCTGGTCAGGATCACCTGGACCCTATCCCAGGCAGCACAGGGCTGGAGTACACCCTGGACAGGATGCCAGTCCGTTACAGGGCACAAAGCAGGGGACACCCTGGACAGGATGCCAGTCCATTACAGGGCACAAAGCAGGGGACACCCTGGACAGGATGCCAGTCCTTTGCAGGGCACAAAGCAGGGGACACCCTGGACAGGATGCCAGTCCTTTGCAGGGCACAAAGCAGGGGACACCCTGGACAGGATGCCAGTCCTTTGCAGGGCACATACACGAACACACTCACACACATAATCTTGCTCTATGGGCAGTTCAAACACAATACAAAGAGAACACACAAATTCCACCCAAACAGTCTGAGGCAAGATTCAAATCATAGTTCTGGGACGTGTGAGGTAACTGTGCTGCCCGCAGAAGCATTACACCATCCTCACTCATTCAGATTTGGTTTAAGTGAGAAAAAGAAATAAATTGGCAAATACAAATAACAGTGATTTAAAAAGTCAAAGCAATAATAATGGGTTAATGGATTAAATCCATGCGATGGGCTGGCCCCCCATCCAGGGTTGTTCCCTGCCTCGTGCCCGTTGCTTCCGGGATAGGCTCCGGCCCCCCGCGACCCAATCAGGATAAAGCGGGTTGGAAAATGGATGGATGGGTGGATGGATTAAATCCATTGTCAAATACGCAAAGACTGCAAATCGGTCATAAGTTTCAGAAAAAGATCTTACCCCAGTCTTTGAAAAGGCTCCTATATCGAATCATCACATAAAAGATACCGAAAATAAAAAGGATTCCTATGACGATGACGGCCACCCAAGTGCTGCTCTCATCTGTACAAACAAACATCGACATTATAGCGACTCAGACACATCACACTGCTGATGTTGGCACAAAGACATTGAATGCTACTAACGCTTACTAAACACACACACACACACGATATGACATCACAGCATCATCTAAATTTAAAGACCTTTCCCTTAAGTCCTCTTTTTTTTTTTTTTTTAAGGAAAGCATGACGTTTGTTAATTTGCGAGCGTGATTACTTGACAAGATTTTTTGGAGGGGGGAGGATAGAGGAAAACTCAGTGACTGCCTGGATTAGTGTTCAAGGTTGACACACAAAAGAACAGAGAGAGCAGGGAGGGAAGGAGTGTGAAGGTAAGCAGACTGATAAGATGGGAAACTTTATTTGAACTTCATTTTAAAAAAATAAAAAAGTCAGTCAATTAATGGCGAGAGCGACTCGGCAGGCCCGCTTAAGGCTGAAAACTGTCGACTGTTCTAATAACAACTGCACTGATTTTGTGATTTTATATATATGACGATGATGATAATCAAAGCACAGGTAAATATCAGTCCTGTCGCACATGCTGTATCGACACAGGCACACCAACATGTACGCTGCAGTTGTGAGAAATCTCATACTCAGAGAAGGCGGGCGCTGTGACTGGCTGCGTTCTAGGTTCCATGTAACGTTGGTATTGCAGAAGTCAGAGCTGCAGACACAGCTGACCGTGTTCTCCTGGCGTGTGAAGACGTGGCAGGTGGGATCCAGGCAGTTAGTCTGGAAAACGTCACAACCTGTAACAACGGAAAATGCCTCTGTAGCTCTCCTCGTGGTACCGGTGTCCATCAGCGGCGAGCGGGCCGGTCCCCTTACCCAGCTGCTCTGGTACAGCCTGCCCATCGGCAATCCTATAGAAGCCCATGCAGCAGCGGGTGCTGGCGCAGTACTGTACCGTTCCACTGACGTTGCCTGCCCATTTCACGTTGGCATTGCGGGCACTTGTCAGGAACTCACATCTCCTCCCTTTGAACTCTGCTGGAGCTGACAGTCCGACTCGGAACTGTCCTAGAATACAGTGGGAAAGAACAAATATAGTCCCACGAAGAACAGCATTTTATTGAATGCAAAGTGATGGAGCTGTGGACTCACCGAAAAGGAGCATGACTTTCCATGGCTGCATGGTTTTTAGTGATGTGCCCTCTGCGCCAAACGGTGTCTTTCGGTGTTCTAATCGCTCGCTCTTTCGTCGCTGGGAAGATGTCCAGTGTGGGAAACTCCCCGTCACACACAGCACCTGCAAAGCGCACACACAAACACACAGTGCGGGAAGGCTCGCGGAGCTGATAGCGCCGACAGAAACTGAAAAACAGTTTCACAGACGCATTACCGCATGTTTTTTAAATACTCATTCCCGGCATCGTGTCATAAAACAGTAGAGCGATGAGTATCAATACGTACCCGCCTGTTAAATGGAGTGGGGGGGGCAATCCCAGTCGACATAGGGCAGGAAGCTGCGATGTGCACTATCTGTGATGCCAAAGTATCACACACTACGTCAGTCAGACTGGATGTTTTGAGACTGCGGGAGGAAACTTGAGCAACATGCCAACTCTGGAGGCCATTTCACCATTATTAATTATTATTACTTATGTCAGGGGTGGGCAATCTTATCCACAAAGGGCCGGTTTTCGCTGCAACTCCCTAATTAGATTACTGATTAGAGGACTGAGTGGCTGAAGAGTCCCCACACCGGGGTTTGAACAGCTGGCCTACAGGTTATCCCAAAAACCTGCATACACACCGGCCCTTTGTGGATAAGATTGCCCACCCCTGACTTGTGCAATATTTGAGACTGCGGTAAAATGACTTTACATCAACCTTTTCTCTTTATTCCCGCTGTATAAAACACATTTCAATATTCTGATACCCATGCGATCTACATATTTAAATTACAACAACGAGTAACATAATATATTGCGCGACATTGGTGTTCCTAAAAAAATGGCACTCGAGGTAAAAATACCCGGATATACGTTACTTAGATAGCTGAGTGTAGTGCTACCAGTTTCATTGTTATTAATATAGGTGTGTAATTACTTTTGTAATATGTCTGCAACATATTTTTTCTGGTTACAGTCCTAAAAGAGAAACACGGTTTTATGACTAAGGATTGTGATTTTCGAGCACAAACCCTTGTCATTTTTTTTTAAATCCCATAATTAATCTGCCATCCTTCCGGTTTGGAATCCTAATTGGCTTCAGGAAAATACAATTAAAATGCATGCGAACCAATTAAAAACAATATCCCGGTGAGTGGTTTGCAGGCTGATATTTAGGCAGATATTCGTACGCATTTGAATTTTGTGTTGCGATTTGTGAAAACGGATATAATGGAACAGGTAACGTTATTTATTTATTATTACACGAAAAGGCGTAAGGACATATTTACTTTTTCGAAGCTTTCCACGAGCTATACAATTAGATAGGAAATACGGCTCACTGCACTAATGCGTATTTTTCTCGGTAGACTCCATCGTCGTTTTCTAGGGACGTCGCAGATATTTTTGCAGAAAATTCCGACAACGATAAAACTTTCTACGGATTTTCTGACTGCGAAATAAGCGGCGTCGGCGATTTGAAGGTTGGCCCTGGACGTGCATATTCTTGACTTGATGGTCAGGAATAAATGTCATCTACCAGTTTGACTCGAAATTTCATTCATTTCATACATGTAAACCTTTAACATCACCCCTAACAAGCAGATAATTGTAATGTTATGACATAAGGCTGTTAGTATTATTACAAATTGTGAGTGCTTAATAGAATTCTTAGGTTGGGTAGTTTTTTATTTTTATATTATTAGTATATAAGGTTGTTGCCCTCAGATTTTACCTTCCACCCACCCCGATGTCTGCTGGCACTTTTTTTTTTTTTTTGATTTTTCATTAACTAATACGGTTCTCTGTTCTCCATTTTCCAGAGTTCGGATAGCGACGACGCTGCTGTCAAACACAAGGTCCCAGATCGCAAACCTTCCCACCGTTTTACCATTAGGGTGGCCCTGCGTTCCCGCTCAAACAATGCCCAGAGCGAGGATGAGGATGAGAAGGGAGACTGGTCTGAAAATGATGTGAAAACGGAGTTTAATTTGAAGGAAAAGGGGGAATGTGGCAAGCCTTTACCTCCAGACTCGGACTCTGAAGGGGAGGGTTATCTGGAAAAACGAGCCTTAAACATCAAAGCTAATAAAGCAATGGTATGAGCCGGGACACAAGTTCACTTAACCATTTAACTGTATTTTTCCGCACTAACAAACCAAAAGTGTGTACAAGTGTCCTGTTACTCTTTACTGTATGGCGAGAGCTTGGCCTCTTGACTCCACAGTATTAGGGTGCAAGTTCCATGAAATACGTGGTTGGTGTTTATGGCTTTGAAGCAGCGGCCTGCTATAATCTTCCTATCTTTTGGCCTTGCAGCTGGCTCGGCTAATGGCAGATCTGCAGAGGATGCCTGGTGCTGTACAGAAGAGCCCACAGGTGGATCGACCAAAGGGCCAGCGGAGTGTGAGTGAGCGTTTCTGATGACGCCTTTGGCCTGGCTGTGGATGAATCCATTCAGTGTCTATGGTGCTATTAACCAGGCGTAATGATTGCTGGGTATTGTCTTACCCGTCAGTAATGGCATGTTAACTTGACTTTCCCCAGCGGGCTACCCCCTCTACTCCAGCTGCCAGTGGAGGTCGGCGGTACCCTGAGCGAGCCTCGAGGAGGCAGACTCGCTCCATGGGAAATTATCAAGAGACTCCAGTCCCCCAGAAAGAGAAGGACTTGGAGCTTACTCTTGAGGAAGAACTTATGGAGGTACGCATTGTATTGTGGCAGCAAATGTTGGAATTATTTATAACTCAAATCGAAGATCAGGGTTGGGGAATATTTTTGTTCCGGAAGTATGTCAGTATGCTTTCTGTGAAACTGCAGATGTGATGCAATGAGGATTCTGGCACTTGCAGGTCCGACGAGCCCCTCGCCGTCGTGGCAACCCTCGGATAAATAAGTCCAAGCCTCACATCGTGCGGTCGGTGGAGGAAATCGCGGAAGACGAGCTTAATCTGGTGGCAGATGGCATGACGGACAAAGTGTACAACAGTGCCACCGTGAGTCTTGACCGTAATTGTGCTTATTCACTTTTAAATGGAAGTTAGGTTGTTGAAGAACTTGTTGAACCTGTAACCTCAGGGCACCACGTGTCATCAGTGTCGGCAGAAGACCGTGGACACAAAGACCTGTTGTCGCAACACTGACTGCCGTGGGATCCAAGGCCAATTCTGTGGACCCTGCCTACGGAACCGCTATGGTGAAGACGTTCGTAAAGCTCTGCTTGACCCGGTTGGTGATTCAGTTCCTGGAAATCGTTTTTGCTCTGTTTTCAGACCTCAAATTCAATAGCAACCAATGTAAAGTGAAGCATCGGAAATATCCTGAATGACCTTGCTTGGACACATGCTGACTCCAGGGCCCCTCACTGCCTTCCCACCCCTAGGGGTGGCAGTGCCCTCCGTGCCGTGGAATCTGCAACTGCAGCTTCTGTCGTCAGCGAGATGGTCGTTGCCCTACTGGCATCCTATTTCCTCTGGCCCAGTACCATGGCTTCAACGATGTCCACTCCTACCTCAACAGGTCAGGTACCTGGGGTGGGATTGATATTATTACTCTGCGATCTCCCACAGCTAATAAGGCACTTTACTTTGCACACCTATTACCCACTGTCATTGCCCATCTTTTTCAATTGTGTATTTATGCTCTATAATTCTTGTATGTTTGTTTTTTTGGCTCTTTTTGTATTGCACTGTATTTATGCTTGATGAATCCAGGAATCGGGTTAAAGCATTTCACTACAGTCATTCAGTGAATGATTTCACATGTGACAAAACGTTAATTTCTGTGGCAATGGGGCTGGCATTTCTGGGGAAAAACTCACTCATGGCCAGTATTGGTAATTATTTCACAGCCTTCGGAATAAACTGAAAAATGAGTGACCAAGACCAAACCCGCTCCACTGCATCGCTGTCGCATAATTTTAAAAATGAAATAAAGGCTTAAATGTGATAAAATCAAGTCATTCCTCTTGTTCATTTCTACCTTTCACTGGCCAGCCTAGGATATCAGATCCTTAGAAATGGGTTTAAAAGCAAATTATGTATGATCAGGAGTGTGTACTTGAATGGGACAAATTCGCGCGTGGGGGGCAGAACTTGAGCAGTAAGCAGCTTGTCTTCAACGTTATTGAACGTTACCATCCAGTTTGACCACAAGAGGGCACAACTTGCTAAGATGGCCTTTCTACTTCTGACAGCATTCAGCTTAATACACATTTGCTGCTACTTCTCCTGCCTGGTACATTCACTGTTCAGTTACGTCCATATACCGTTAAGCACAAAATTATTTGAACCTATGCCAAATTGGTTTTATTGTGAATTATTTGGTAAATTAGGTTTCTTTAGCTGGAAATGGCATAAGCATGTAATTATGGTAAGACATTGTGCTAGAGATGGTCAAAACTTTTCATTTTTTACAAAAAATGTCATTCATACCCTTAATGACAAAGTCTTTGACATCACAGCAATCAAACTTGTTATGCAAAAAACTACAGTGGGATTTTGGACGACTTTCTCTTTTGTAAAGATCTACAGGCTTTCAAGGTAGGACAGCTACCTGCCATTACTCTGGTTTCCACTTCCCTCCCCAGAGACTCGAGAGGATTCAGGTCTGGACTGGCTTGGTGACTCCAAAATGTTTTAACTATTTCTTGACCACTTTACCGTGCGTTTTGGATCATTGTCCTGTTGAAAGATCCAGTGGTGCCCAAGGCCAGGTTCTCCTGTAGACTGCCTGATGCTTTCCTCCAGAATCTTAATATATTCCTCTTTTTTTTTTTCTTTTTTTTTTCATGATGTCATTTACTTCAAGGCTGCCTGGCCCATTGGCTGAGAAACACCTTACATTCCCACCACACTTGACTGTCACGATGATGTTCTTGGGATTGAATGCTGTATTCTTTTGCCACACGAAAGCCACCTCCCTGCATCCAAATAATCCCATTTTTGTCTCATCCAGCCACAGAACTGATAACCAAAAGCTTTCTTCTTT
Source organism: Hippopotamyrus pictus (assembly GCA_026781145.1). Taxonomy (NCBI): domain Eukaryota; kingdom Metazoa; phylum Chordata; class Actinopteri; order Osteoglossiformes; family Mormyridae; genus Hippopotamyrus; species Hippopotamyrus pictus. Next base: position 2,380,348 of record JAODLC010000133.1, on the reverse strand, counting down.
GCCCAGGTGAGCTTTCATGTGCCTGTCTTAAAGAAGTGGAGTTTTCCTCAGTTGGCATCCATGGAGATCAGCCTTGTGCAGTGTCCACTGACGTGTCCATCTCAGGATGTCGATACCACAATTGCTCAGATGTGTCAGGATGGTCTTGGCAGTGATCATTGGATTCTTGGTCCCTCATACTACCGTTCATGCCAGAGCAAGGGGTCCTTTCTCACATCCTACCAACCCTTAAGGTTTTTCAGTGTAGAACCCCTTGTACTTTTCGATGCTTTGCACTGTGACCACTGGAAAGACTATAAAGTCATATCCAGCGTGTGAGCAACCACAGAGCTCAACCAGAGGTCCTCACTAAGCTCTTAGGTTTTAGCCATGACTTGCAGTTGACTTGTAGCTAACTAGAGAACTACTGCATCAGCTGTGCTCATTTTATAGTCGATTATAACGCTCAAGAACACGGTAGTAAATACCAGGACAATATAGAATGGTACGTTCTCCAATATTTGCAGTTTTAAGGGGAAAGAACAATAGTGGACATGGTTTTTCTTAACTCTAAAAAAAAAAAAAAAAAAAAGGGACAAAATTTGACTAACATGACACCGTACGATCTTGTCATATACATGTCATTTACAGCCAAAAGAAACCTGTTAGTCAAATAATTCATTATACATCAAAGTTTGGCATGAATTTTGAGCTTAACTCTGTACCTGCAGACACTGCAAGCTGAATGTGTGGATGAAAAGCTGCCGATGCTTTGATCTGGACAACCAGTATCATGGGATTACAAGCCAGCAGGCATGAGGAAGCTCTACCTCTTAAAGAATAGTCTCAATGTTTCTGAAGCTGGTCCAAAGCCTACCATGAGTATTAAGACCTCTAACATGCCACTGTAATAAAATGAACATTACCATAAAGCACTGATTAAAAAAAATTAGTGTTAAAATATATATGCACGTACTGCCTTTTGCCAGAGTAATTTAAAATTTGGGTTTAACATGATATGCAGTGTCATAATTTAAGGTTAAAGGATATTGAAGCAATACTTCCAAGATGCAGCTAATCTACTGTATGAAAGCCTCTTGATGGTTTAAAGGGGCGGGGCAACACATACATTTGCTAATTGAACTGGACCAATTCAGAATAAGAGGCTTGTCTGGCAGACACAGCAGAGAGACCCTGTCAGGAGAGCTCAAGCTCCTAGTCCAATAATTTACTATAAAAATGACACCCAAGCAATACACTTCAATTAGGCAATATTACTAGCATGGCCTGATACACACAAAGGCCCAGGAGCCTACAGCAGAGCGCGAGGCATGCCTAACTGTGACGGGGGAGTATGTCGAAACCAATGACCGAGCCGCAAATGACAAACACCACACGACCTTTGTGTTCATAAGGACTTTAATCCCACTGTTGCCATCTGCAGTAATGGTACCCACGAGTAAAAGATCAGCCCCCTCATATATGTATTTATAAAACAAAAACAAAATTGTATAAAGAATTCATGATGTTAAAGGGCACCAAGTTCCCTGGAAAGAAGTTACCTTAGGAAAGGAGTTTATACCAGCCAAATACTGTCCCTGGCATTATTATGTGTATATAAATATAAATATATATATATATATATTTTAGTCACCTGACATTCCCAAAGAGATACTTTAAATAATAGTTGTATACTGCCCTTTAAAAGGTTTAACATTCTTCTCTCCTGAAACTACTTCCGATTTCAGAGCCCGTCCCCTAAGTTTGCCTGTAACGACATTCAGCCGATTGTGACTAAAACAGTATAAAAAGGTACACCTTAAACACAACGTTAAAAGATAGCTCGCCACCAGTTAGACCTTTTTAATCTGACGGACAAAAAAAAAAAAAAAAAGGAAAAAAAAATGAGAAAACTGACATATGGCACAGCTCGACTGTCATTTATGCTTCCACAATAACTAGGATTCTCCTGTGGAAACAAGTAAAGAAAGAAAAACCAACCCCGATCCACAACAAAACAAGCAACTTGCTACAGCAGTCCAGGTAGTGGAAGTGACAGGGACCAGGTTCCACACAGCTCCAGGACTTTGGACAGTATATCACCCCCCCAAGCCTACAGTCCATCTTACCTTAAGTCCAGGACAATGGGAACCATTCCCCTTCCAGAGATCTGATATTGTATACAAGACCTTTGGTTTGAGCATAAATTTTAACGTTTGAAATACACGCTTAAAAAAAAAAAAAAAATCCAATATTAACGAAACTGCGTTCCTCAATTAAACAAGCTAATTCTACAGGAACTGAACCCAAAAATATAGATGAACATGAAAGACAGGATGAGAATGAACCGTCCCGTCACATTGAATGACCGACGTCCATACCTGGAGTGACAACTTTCTGAAATGCATACAACGGATGCTCTCTCTATGTCCAACTATAAACTTGGTCACACAAGATCTATTTATATAAAAATTATAACAATAACAAAAAAGCAACAATAATGATGATGATGATGATGACGATGAATATAACAGATTTAGGATTGTTCGTGTATGAGGCACACAGCAGAAAGGCAACATCTGGCGACCATACAAGTTGATCCTTACTACGGTGAGTTGCTGTAGATTTCCAAATCTAGAAAATATATATACAAAAAGCAAGCTATCCAAAAACAAAGCAAACAAAAACTGCTGACAGGTTTATCAAAGCATGATGGCTTATATGTGTACCTATATTATCGTTCATATAAAAGGCAAAAAAAAAAAGCCATAAATTCAGTGTCCTTTCACCCACAATTAATTAGTGCTCCTGGGACTGATGCTGGTGGACCCAGTTCAGCTCTCCATAGCCGCAGAGTGGTCTACACGTCCACTGACAGTCAGAGCAATCCCAGAATGACTTCGCCCAGCACCACGGTGACTTAACGAGCACTACAGTGGAGTACGCTTCTGCTGGAGAGGGTACAGGCGACCTGAGAGTAAAGGGGAGCCGCCGGCCAAGAGCAGCGGCGAGGGCGCTCACTGGGAGAGTGGAGTGTGCGGTTTGGGACAGGAGCCTTCCTCACGGCAAACTCCCCATAATTCAGCTGGGTGTCCTTTGTAGCTCCAAGTGGTTGTGGAGGAAGGGGAGTGGGCGATTTTAAAGGGTGGGGAAAGGGGACAATAAGAAATAAAAGAGACCCTGGAGTACATGCACGTTTCTGCTGGAATCCTGACTTTTCCCCCCTTTTGCAATTTAACTTAATCAGCTCCAGTTCCTTCAGACACAAAGGATCCTCCAACTAGCACCCTGCTTTCCAGATCTGCTCTCCCCAGAATATCAGCCACCCCTTCCACAACCCTCCCCCCAAGTCTTGCCAACATTTACACAACCCCGCCCACCCCAATCCAGCAGCTCGAAACCCACGGCCCACGTTTCATCTCGCCGCTGTCATTGGCCTCAGTAGCCATTGCTGTTCATGTTAATGGAGTGGATGTCAGCCACCTGCATGACATTGACGCCGCTTCTGGCTAGCCGCGAGATGCTTTCGGGCGACAGTGTCTCCATGGTGATGAGGGCGTGCTGGTCTGATGGGACTCCGCCTGTGGCCACAGAGTCTGAGCCAGTGGTGGAAGAGGTGGTTTCACTGGTTGCGTTGGTTGCAGCTCCCTTCTTGTTCAGGTGGGTTTTGATGTGCTTGGACAAGTGATCACTCCGCATGAAGCGTTTGGGACATTCTGGGCATGAGAACTTCTTTTCTCCTAAGGACCAAATGCTCTTGTCAGGAGATATGTAGTGTTTAGCTTAAAACAAAAACAAAGCCACAGGACCAAACGACCTTACCAGTGTGAGTCCGCTTATGCCTCTGCAGCTCATCAGACCGAGTGAAGCGCTTCCCACAGAAGGACCAGGAGCAGACAAAGGGCCTCTCTCCAGTGTGCCATCGCAGGTGGGCCCGCAGGTGGGAGGTCTTGCCGTACACTTTCCCGCAGCCTGGGATGTGACAGATGTGCTGCTTTTTCTTGCCAGGGTCACTGCTGCAATAATGTAGACCAGGGGTGTCAAACTCAATTGCACAGGGGGCCAAAATCCAAAACACAATTTAGGTCCCGGGCCGAACAGGATAAACATCTATTGAACACACTAAAACTAAACTTTTAAAACCTAACTTTTTTTAACATAAATATGAATAAAAACAGACAGGAATATTATTCCGGAATAAATCAACTCAAACCTTAAATAACAT
>JAODLC010000133.1:2363906-2376044 GCA_026781145.1 Hippopotamyrus pictus | reverse complement strand
CCTAGCGGGAAGTGTTCGGCAAGGCAGCTGAAGCGCTGCATTATGGGATCTGTAGTTTATTGTGTTACCAGCGCTTCCTATCGCCGGGCCATTTATAACAATAATATATAAAATGATCTCGCGGGCCGGATATAATTACACGCCGGGCATGATGTGGCCCGCGGGCCTTGAGTTTGACACATATGATGTAGACGAAAGTCAGTAAACCCCACGAGACCTGTAAAGTTAACATCTTAAGGTGGCCTCATACTTCAAACAAAAATCGGCAGAAAAAGTCGTTTTGACGTTGTACGAGTGGCGATTACAGGCACACAGCCTGTGCAGGGTCCTGAAGGCGGTTTCATTTTTCCCCATAATCATGTGACGTTTGCTGTGGAATGCTTGGCATTTCATTAGCGTGTAACCTTGAGTGTCAGTTAATTGTTGCCTTCCCTCTGTGTGCTGCTGCTAGCATTATATCAACAGCAGCTGTTAATTGAATCAAGAGCAACTTGAATTTCACCCACAATCACCACAATATTTTTATTTGCGCTCTTTGTGGGTCTCCTACATTGGAAACATTCTGCATCCTGTTGGGTTGTGGCGTGACAGAACGAACGGCGGCAGCATAGTTTTAAACAAGCAACGTTTAATTTCCTTTTGTCTGGTCCGTTTATAGTGTGCGTCCAACTTTACCCAGGCTCCTCCCTGCCAATTATACCCAATGCACCGCTAGGCCACTGGATAAGTGGGTTATAAGAATTAACCGTAAACCATAAACAAACAGATAGCTAAGATCGCTAAGATCAACATGCTCCAGATCATAAAGACTGAACCAAACTAGTAGCCACAAGGTTTGTGGCAACACCAACAGGATCACTGCTACAAAACTTCTGCAAAAGTTATATTGTCGAGATTATGTATCACATCACACTTTACCTCTATATATAAAAATGTTGAAGAGTGTGGAAACACACGCAGGCACAAAATGGAAACCGCCGAAGACACATTGTGATGACATGCTCGATTTCGGATACATACCGTCCTTCACCCTCCTTGCAGTAGGGACAGGTACAGGCCTCCCGGCGTGTACGACGACTGGGAGGTTGTGGGCTGGTCTCTCCTCCATCATCTATGGCTGTGCTATCATCCAGGCTGTCTCCACCCACCCCACTGGCTTGCAGCCCCTGGTCTCCTAAGGGAAGGAAGGAGCACCCGTCTTACTAAATCAATCACTGGCTGCTACCCTACACATATCTGGACTACAGATTTTATATCAACATTAGGAAAGGGGGGGAAGAAAAAAAAAAAAAAGAAAAAAAAAAAAACACACGTGTGACCAGCATCATCAGTTAGATGCACAATTTTTGTAGGACAGTCGCACTGCATTACCGTGGACAGATCTCCTTTGCAGGCCAATACATGTCATGTGACGCCTTTAACTAGACCTACCTAAAACACTTAAAGAATAATTCACTGCCATTTATACTTAAAATAATCTGTTTAGGGCAGAAAGCAAAATGTTGTTGGGTTCATCCGAATAGCCTAATGAGCTCTGACAATGAGTAAAACGAGTACAGCAGAAATTCCTAGATGTACCACACCCTGGTGTTTCATGACATTCATACTGGGGCCACTTTAATGCCCCCTGGGTCTCAGATACCTCAGAACTCCTCCCCACCCTCTTCTAAGAAGCAGGGGGCACTGTTCTTTTTGGACAAACTCACACCAAGTCCTACTCATGCTTGAAATCATGCAGAGGCAGGAACCAGCATTGACACTTTGGCTAAGAGCCAGACGAGCGACTAAAACTGTAAAATGGAGTGGGAAATGCGTACCAGACAGCCAGCTATGCATTTACACTATTGGTTTCTTGTATGTGGATCTTATCACAACTAGCAATTATGCCCCCTCCCCCCACTCAAGGGACTTCTCAGAAAAGAACAAAAACAATCCAAGCTGATCTTCCAGCCAATTAAGCTACACTGCCTTTTGAGGTAATGTCTGTAGATGTCCAGGCACACGTGTGTTTACCCCGTTACCTTACTATATCTGCTTCTGAGCTGAGAATTGTCTCTCAGGAAACAGGAAGAGTGCCCAAGGACGGAGGGAAGGAAATTCGTAACCTGCCCTAAAGTCCAATGGAAAACCTGTAGCATATGCCTCACACACTAAAGTGCTGAGAGTATGACCCTTGCTCACTTCAACAGGAAATAAAAACAGTAAAGCACTAGTTAAATAAACGGGACACGTGACTCGTCTCCTCCTCTCCAGAGGAGGGCGGTTTGGCCTGCGATAAGTCCACCCAGAGCCTGGGCAAAGTGGGCGGTGTCCAGTTACACCCATCCATTGTACCAGTTCTCTGTCAAAACACGATTCACACGCACCCACGTTGCTGCAAGTGCGCGGTGTCACATGCCATGATGCTTACACCAGTCAGCTACTGCACAATACACAGCTTTTGCAAAAACCGACCAAACCAGTGCGGTCGGCAGAAAGAAAGTAGGAAGCCAGCCCATCCTACCCAACATGCAGTCACTTTTGTTATGTCAATTTTGCCTATGCCCCGACACAAACCGCTTCAATGAGATTACACGTTATTGGCTCTTAATGAGGGGGAAAAATATGTTCTGCTTTCTAATCAGGTATTGTACAACAAGCATCCTACAAATAATAACTTCAAGACAGAGGAGCGGAGAAAGCCAAAGTACAGCTAGAAATCCAGGTTAAAACGAAACGAAAGTAGAAAACTTAACTGCAATGCAAAAAATGCTGCATGTCATTTTACAAATGTCAATCTGTATAGCCTCCAAATAAGATTGACAATAATCTCTCACAGTAGCTAACATTGGCCACAACTAAAATTACTCCTCTCATGAAGTACTGACTTCTTTCATACACATATTCAAAAGAGACTGCACAGGATTAAAAAATTTGAAGGCTAATGACCCCTCAAAAACTATTTTATAATCACATGTACTTTTTACATGTTTGCACTGTTATTTTTACTCATTTACTATAACGCGAGTACAAAATGGATATCTCAAATATTTTTTTCAATACCAATGCATTCATTAAGCAGAGTATTTAAACTGGACTGATTTCTGTGTCACAATGTAGACAAGAGCTGGCCTGATATTTAAAGGAGCTCCCTAAATTTTTCACCATGAAAATATTACCTTCTCACCAGTTTATTTGAATACATATTCCAATTTGCCTTTGCTTGCATAAAAAAGGACAATTTGGAAAGCAGGCCCCTTTCATGCTACCAATATTAGCACCCAGTGGATTATGGTTTATTGATCAGAAAGGATCACACGGCATTAAACTGTCTTTTGTGCTCTCACACTCACACACACTAATCAAACATACCAACTGCCAACGTCACACCGCTGTTAAATGCCGACTTTTGAGAAGCAAGTGTCAGCTGGATCCCTGCTGTGGCCAGTTACGCAGAAACATCGCAAACGGCCCCTATGTTACCCTGAGGGACTTTACACTGTCACAATCAAGCAAATATCGGAGGCAGAAATCATAAGCTAACTTTACAGTTCTAACAAAATTTAAGAAGGTTTAATATATTCTTAATACAAATTTCATTCCTGAGACTTTCCCTTAAAGCGACACGTTTCTCAGTCCTCAAAGGAAAAGAAAAACTCCTCCGTTAGTAAAAACACTAAAGGAAAGGCGACACCCCCCTATCACCCCCCTATGCCTACCTGTTGCAATGGCAATGGGGACCCCCTGCAGCTGGTGCATCTGCAGGCCTGTATTACTCAGTGTGTTCAGGTTGATGGTCTGCAGGCCAGGCAGCTGCACAGGGTTCACTGTGACCCCACCTGCGTTGCCCGTCTGTGCCAGCTGAGGAAGCGACTGAAGAGACTGTACAGGGGCGAGCGTGATCTGGGCTCCGGCGGAACTCTGCAGCTGCAGCGTCTGCCAACTGACTTGACCATTGGGGCCCAGGGTGCGCACGAGAATGGGGCTGGCGTTGGGGATGGCTTGAATCTGCAGGTTCTGCAGGGCGTCCTGTGGCAGTGCCTGTGCGAAGACTTGTCCGCCGGCACCAGCCTGTAGGGTTTGCAGGGAATGTCCTCCTTGGAGAAGCTGCTGAGGCTGAATGAGGATTTGCTGTGGCTGCTGCTGTTGTTGGCCGTCTCGGTTATCCGGCTGCACTGAGACGCCACTGGCTGAGCTCTGGAAACTGCTGCTGCTCTGAGACTGCGTCCCGCCTCCATAGGAGGTAGCCGCCTGAGTGGTAATGGTAGCCGTGGGGCTAGTGTAGTACCCGGTCCCAGTGGTAGAAGATACTGGCTGCTGTAGGAGCTGCTGGGAGGACCCTGAAGATCCAACCCCAGTTGCATCACCACTGCCACCACCAGTACCTCCTGTGGCTACAGGCAGAAGGGTGATGTTCCCATTGAGCGACACAGGCATGTTGGCCAAGAACGGAGTCTGGTTCTGTATGTTACCCAAGCCCAGGTTCTGCAGTGGGATCGCTTGCTGGATAAGGCCAGGCATGGTTAAGATGTTCCCGGTACCAGCCCCCCGATTGGCAGTTGTGATCAGCTGCTGCCCACCGCCAGGAGAGGACACCAACTGGAACTGTCCTGCCGCTGCTGTAGGGTCCTGCTGGGCTGTGGCAAACTGGAGCTGCTGTCCATCCACCGTCTGGAACTGGGGGATGACCTGATACTGGATGTTGGGCACGACCCCGGACAGGGCAGTGAGGACCTGCTGGCCAGGTATAGTGGGAGTGGTAGCGACTACATACTGCTGCCCTGCAGCCGCCTGCCTGTTCTTCCCCGCCTCAGCCATGGTACCCTGCCCGGACGTTGTGGTGCCGGAAGTGCTGGTACCAGAAGACGGCTGAGCGCTGACCGGGATGATCTGCCAGCCGTTGGGCGTTTGGGTCAGCTGGGCCTGGTCTAAAAGCTGAGCCTGCTGCTGGGACTGCTGCTGCTCGGACTCTGCTTCACCCTCACCGGGGGTGTCGATGCGGCTGCAGGTGGCTGCCAGCAGAGCCAAGGGAGACGGCTGCTGGGAGTCCTGCAAGTGGTAAGAATATGGGCGCCGGTCCTTTGTCAACAGTTACTGCTAAAGAGGTCTTGGTTCAGTCTCTCTTTTAAGTTCTTAAAACTGTTTAGAGGATTTTTTTTTTCCATTCTCATAACAAGCTTGAAAAACACATTCTATGGCTTAATGACAGCACTATTAAAAATCAGTTGTGCTAATCTTAAGCCATGCCAGTCGCCTGTGCAATAAATTTAAGCAATCATAAAAAGATAAATATGTCCACATTAATACCCGATTAAACAAATAAATAAAACAAATCCAACCGAAACAGCGATATATGCTAGCCAGCAAAAAATTCAACCAAAAAAGTGATAAAAGAAAAATAAGATTTCTGAATGGCCGTTTCAATGTTGTTTTCTCCACTATTAGTTACACGAGCTTTGAATTTCGGAGGGAGGGAAGCATGCGCGCTCCGGCAAATGGGTGGGATTAAAAGGGCTTTTTTTCAACCGAAGGCTGGCCACGCATCCCCTCCCCTCCCCCCTTCCACCCCCTCTCCCTCCCATCTTTTTTTCTACCCTATAAACACACTTATTCGCTGGAAGCCACCCCCCGAAGGACAGCCAAAGTGGGCCGAGCAGACCGCTCTCAAAGTGCGGGGCTTCTGACAGGAACACCCCGGTCAAGCCCATTTCACCTCCGCTTCGGTGCCTCGGCTCTCCCCACACAAATGACATGTGCTCAAGCGAAATCGACCGAGGAGGTCTGCCCAGTAACTCAGCAGAATCACATTTCTACCAGAAATTAACTGCGAGATTACGTCGTTACGATTACTAAACGCGGATTAAAAATATTTACGAAATAAGCTTAAAGCGAAAGAAGGAAAAAAAAAAAACTTACCTGCCCCGTATTCGAGTTTCGCTTTTGAAGGAAACCTCCACCGCTTTCCACCAACGCGGCCATTTCATCTTGCTGTTGGTCTGCGTGAGGAAGGAGAAACTAGTGGTAAGTTCAACCAGTCCTGCAGCTAACCAGAGCAGCGACGCGGTCCTTAAGCACTCTCCTTTTACCGCAGACCGACCTCGCGACAACCTTAAACTTGTCACACTAGTTCCACGCCGTGGACTCGGCGCTCAGCGTCGAGTGACCGCGAAAGCTGAAGGAGACGTCGCCGTGAAACTGAGCTGACGGCCGTCTAACCGGACTTTAAAAAGTCAGCCGACGACGTCGAATGTAAAAGCAAAAATCCCAACGACTACGCTAAGCTGTCTTGATTTTGAACTCCCAACTCCGCCGCAACGAACTCGCTGCCCCGAAATTTCACGCACCGTTTGTATTATTACTACTTAGCCCGACGCTTGTGGTCGGAAAAGGTAACCAGTTTCTGCACTATTCGTTACAGTAACGATAACGACGTTTTAGGCATCTAGCTGGCTAGTTAGCAAGGTAGCTAAGCCAACTTTGCTGAAATGCTAACTACCTAGCAAGTTCAGCGCCTGTGCATGAAACATTCTGGTTTCACGGAGCGAGGGACAATTTTATTAAATTTTATTTGGAACAACTTTTTAAGCATCCGGTTCTTTATTTCTGGCAATTTGCTTGGCGTTTTACCAAAAGTAATTTACTTTTAAAGAGTTCACTTACCACTCATAATTTTGAGACGGGAGGAGTTTCACGGGCTTCGTTTGGGCTGACATCAACTTAGAAACGACGCAACCAATCTTGACAGCGTCACGACAGAGGAGAACGAGGAGAAACTCTGTTCCAATTGCAGCGCGCAATCTCGCGTCCTTGTCCAATCGGAATCTCCAGTGGGATGATCCACCATTAGTTATGTCCTCAGCCGCGTTTTTTACTGTGTGGGTAAGGAATGTTGGGCGTGAGCGACGTGTTTCACAAGCCAATAAAATATGGGCATAGTCACCAAGGGGCTGGTAATATCCAATGGAAATTTGATTTTGGGGCGGTATTTGGGTGGGGTCATCTTGGGGTAGGTTGTATTGCTGCGGGCTTGACTGACATTACGTCGACATGAGGGATGATTATTTTTTGGCGGAAAAGGCGCCATTGACAAATATGGCATTGACTAAATAAATTATCTATAAGCTTTCTTCCAACATAAAAGTAATCGCTGCTGCCGCCAGATAATAACGAAATCCACACCAATGTATACGTTTCATCCAAATGACGAATCCTTACTTATTCTTATGCTTTACGTGTGAATGTGACTCGTCTGTCATTGTTGAATAAATTTACCCGAATGAAAAATTAATGTGCTTACATAATGCTTATAATTTAACGAGAATACATGCAGTACTTTTCACACGCTTCATTTCATACGCTAAAAGTGGTGAGCTGTTTCATTTGACACACAAGCTTGAGGCGAAGGCTGAAATAAAAAAACACCTTTATCCATTTCCGTGTACGTATTTATTACTATATTACCTGCAACAGCACCAAGCTCGTGTTTACCGCTGTACGCTGAATGCCATTTACGTTTTTTTTTTCTTAAACTGTATTCTTCTATCTAAACAAGCTCCGTTTTCTCAGCTCCATGCGAGTAGGAAGGGTAGTAAAAGTTAGTCGCAGACTGCGAGGAAGAGACAGACCAATGGCTGGACACTCCCTGCAGTCCAGTAGGTTGAGAGATAGATGGGCGATCTAAGGGGGAGGGGAGAAGGTGGGGCAGAGAGAGGTCAGTCAGCGAGAACGGGCGTGGGGGCCGGTTGGTGACTCCCAAGTGGGGGTGGCGGGGGTGGGAATCACCAAAAGCACATGCCAGTTCCATCGCATGTAAACATTGCAATCCCACTGACGGTGGAATTGCCATGCTTGTCTTTGTTCCTGCCTTTTGGGCTGTACAATGTTGAGAAGCTATTCACAAGTCACCTGGTTGCACCCCCCCACACACACTCACATTATTTCTGGAGCATTTCAAGGAATTTATTGTAATTTGGGCAAGTGTGGTTAATATGTGTGACTCATTTTTGTGAGTATAAAAAAAAAAAGTTTAAAAAATTAACAGATATTTGAAATGTTATTTTTATGAATGAAAGGAATCAGTTTGTATCCACGTTGCCATTTAGGTTTAGCATAGTATTTTTGCAAACTATTTTTTTTAACTGCTGGTTTCAGTTCTTGGTTAGGAATACTATACTACAAATTTGAAACCCTAGCCATAAATAAAACATATAGTACATTAATACAGATTGCACACTAAGAATTAAGAATACTTGAGGAATTATTACAAACACCTTTGCAACAGGTATACTATAACAAATTAAAACATTTACACAATTGATGACCAGCAGCACTGAATGACACAATTTCTTAAACCCCATATATCAATGTCATAAAAGCTGTTTAAAAGACATATAGGACATTATTAATAAACTTCATTCTTGTACTTTTTTGTCATGCCTCAACCTGGCCATCAGAGGGAGCCAAAGAGCAGACTTTCGCACCTAAATCCACCTGCTTAGTAGTTGATTGCATAATTATCAGGAGCGATTTTAGTATTTGATCCTTATGGGGACTTAGCCCCCAGTAGGGTTAACACTTTCAGTCTGAAGAAATACAGGGCTGAGACAAAAAATATGTCAGTTGAAGCCCCCCTAAACAGAATCTAAAATCGCCTATGATAATTAGTAGAAAGGACCTACATCCTTGTGTAGTTTGGTACTGTCATGGAAATACTATTACCAGGCGTTTGACTTGTATTTCTATCTTTGGTAAATGGGCTACTAATCTACAGTGGGACTTGCAACTACTTTGGAGGAAGACATTTTCCAGCAGATGCTGTGATGTGCTTTTATCCCTATACCTAACCTTAGCCTGAACCTAACCCTAACCCTTATAACCGGCACAGTGGTCAGCGCTGTTGCTTCACACCTCTGGGACTAGAGCATCTCCACCATGGCTCTGTGTGTGAGTTTGCACGTCCCCCTGTGTCATCGTGGGGATTCCTCTGGATTCTCCAGCCCCCCCACAGAAAAAAAAATCCTTACTCCCATAGCTTCCAGGATAGGCTCCGGACCCCTACAACCTTGTAGAGGACAAGCAGGCATAGAAAATGGGTGGATGGATGGATAGTTTCATACAGTACAAATATACAATTAGCGATGGTACCAGTGTACCTATATGAAAAAAACATCATTGTGCCAATAAAAATGTGGAGGAAACAAAATTAATTTGCAGATCGATTTAACACTTATGCAGCATTTTGAAAAATAGCAGATCCACTCCATCTATATCTCTGGCCTTGAAACCAGCCCTGAACACCGATGCAAAGACACAAAGTAGAATATAAATGGATTCATCTGCTCCTGACAAGGGATCCCAAGGCACCGAGCCAAAGGTAAGTGATGAGAAGTATATCAATAGCAAAGTATATAAATAGAAGAGTGGAGAGATCTGAAATGAAATGTCGATTATTTATTTGCACATGTGCACAAGATGGAATACCGTTGTAATTCTTAAGTTTTTGCATATCCCATCATGCTCTCCTTTCAGACAGACACACACAGTCTCATAGACACACACCAGCGACGGTAAAGCTAGGGATCAGAGTGTGAGTATAGGGTCCACTATGTACATGACACCCCTAGAGCATTTTAGGGGGCATTGCATTAGGGCTCAACAGAGATGTAACTACACTGCCGTGATCGGGATTCTAATCAGCAACTTCTGATCACAGACACACAGCCCTAAATCTCTGAACCATGTGCCACCCCATCAGATACAATGATTGTATGTGTTTATTTATTAATTTAGGGAGGTATACATTCTAGTGTTAAAGAGAATTATTTTTTTGTCATTCCTGAATAAATCATATTTATTGTGTGGAAGCTTTTTTTTCACTAATAAATTATAAGCACTTTTTAGAATCACAGGGTGATTTCTGGTGAAGGGAATTGTCTACTTTTTCAGGAAAGTGGTACTCAGCTTTCTTGCATATATATTATTTATTATAACCTAACCCTTACGCTATAACCCTTTAGAGTTCAGGCTAGGGTTAGGTTTCAGGCTAAGGTTAGGGTTACGGTTAGCAGTAGGGTTAGGACCCAAATGGCAACTCTAACCCTAGCTTGAACCATAATGCTAACCCTAAGCATAGCTTATAAAACCTTTCTACAGGAGGTGATAGTCAGCAGTGCTACTCATTATGTCTCTTCTGATATATAATATACGGATTATGTTAGTGGGGCTTTTTTAATCTTAAGGGATCCTAATTTGTCATTTGAGTTGATTGAATAGAAAAATATAAATATAATAGTGATACTTCATTCATCCCCTTGCGTAAATTGTTTTGTCACCTAACCCTTCTCTTTCTTTATGAGACACACATTCAGGTGACAGCAAGCTTGGGTGGTCACAGCACAGGGTCAGCCGGCATGTAGCGCCCCTGGGGGCTGGGGGTGGGGTTAAAGGCCTTCCTCAGTAGACCAGCAGTGGAATAAATACTAAATACATCAGTCTAAGACAGACAAGTTGCTTTGGATAAAAATGTAAGGTGTAATAATCTAGGTGCAATGATTTTTCTGTGCATGCTAAACAGTATACTACTAAATACGTTTCAGTGTATTTACTAAGATTTGTATAAAAAATTGGCCAGAACTGTTCACCTGGACTTTGCACTGCCTTGGTCCCAGCTAATGTGTATTCAGCCTTACAGTCATGTGTGTGTCCCTGGTGGCTAACAAATACTGTATGTGTGAAGCACTGAGTCATGACTTTATGTCATTACAGAAGCCCCCTAATGGATTACAAGGGCACCTCTGCAGCCACTCTCCATATCACCATCTTCAGTGCTGTATCTAATCCACAGAAACCCACTTGGTTACCCTTTTGTACTATTCTGCTGACTTGAGTTTTGGTCCTTTTTGAACAGGGCCCTATTGCTAATATTGTTTGTGTGTGTGTGGGGGGGGGGGGGGATTAAGTTTTTATTACATTGTGGGGAACGAATGTCCCCCACGATGTAATAAAAACCTGTTTTTTGACAGTTTGGGAACCATTTCCCACATCCCCACAAAGATTTGTGAATGCAATCAAAAAATTAAAAATGCCAAAACTTTTGTTTGGTCATGTACGGTTAAGGTTGTCATATTGGAATTTCCCCATAGAAATGAATGAAGAGTTCCCACAAAGATATAATTACAAACTTGTGTGTGTGTGTGCGCACACATGTGTGTGTGTGTGTGTGTGTATGGTGGGGGGGATTGTGTATCTATTACATTCTGGTCACCAAATGTCCCCACAATGTGATACAAAACCTGTTGTTACTCAATTTTATTATAATCTGTGACTGCAATCAAATTGAAAATGTCAAAAATCTTTTATTTTTTATGGTTAAGGTAGGGGATAAGGCCTCGTAGGAGAATGCTAACATATGTGTGTGTGTGTGTGTGTATATTTTTATTTATATATATGTAGGTTTATTATCGCTATAGTCTACATTTGAGAATAACTACAAAGATATAAAAACTATAAAATAACATATATGAAATTATGCACTGACCAAAAAAAATCCATCCATCCATCTTCTGTAACTGCTTATCCTATTCATGGGGAGTCCAGAGCCTATAGGCACAAGGCAGGAAAGAACCCAGGGTGCAGGGCACACTCACACACCAGTCACTCGCACACCAGTCACTCACACAAGCACACATCTGGCAACTCCAATTAGCCTTAGCATGTGTTTGGACTGTGGAGGGGAAAGCAGAGTACCCAGAGCTAACCCCCTGATGACACAGGGAGAACATGCAAACTCCACTCGCGGAGCCCTGGCAGAGACTTGAACCCAGGTCCCAGAGGTGCGAGTTGACAGTGCTAACCACTGACTAGGGCTGCACGATACATCGTTTCAGCATCGTCATCGCGATGTACGCATGCGCGGTAATCACATCGCGGCAGTCACGATGCAGGGCAAAATAAAAAAAAAATTGTGTGTGTCTGATTTCAAAATATACTTTCTATATTTCTAAACTTTCTATTCATGTATCTATATTTGTCTAATATAAAGTAACTCATATTTAAGGGTTCTTTAAAAACTACAAAGCACACATTGCTTCACCTACTTCATGCATGCAGTCTCTGCGTGCGCATGGCGAAATGAGCGCGGGACGGGAGAAAAGCGCCGAA
>JAODLC010000133.1:2350752-2363232 GCA_026781145.1 Hippopotamyrus pictus | reverse complement strand
GTCCTGAAGGAGCTCCCACACATTCTGAGCTCTCATTGGCTGCTTTTCCTTCATGCTCTGGTCAAACTCCTACAAAAGATTCTGATGTCTTTAGGTGGTCAGTTCATGTGATGCGACACTCTGTCACTTTTCTTTGTATGCAGCTTTCCCTGTAAAAACTTTTGACTACAGTTGTGTGTGTGTAGGTTTGAGTATTAATGTGTGGATATACAAAATACTCTACACTTTGCACTTAGTTGTGCATCAATTCAAATGTATCTAATATTATTTTCCATTTTACAATATACAAAACATATTAAAAGATATGAAATAGAACCTTACGTGATTACCTCATTCTGGTTTTGGTGTAGACTGCATGTTCTGTACCCCCAATATAACAGACCGCTCTTTTCATATCTACAGCTTAATCGGGTGATTCATAAACAAAAATGTAAACACTGGCAAACTTACACGTGGGAGCATACATGTGGAATAAAAGACTTAGCTGAAAAATAAATATGTGCTTTGGTTGTATTTAAACCTCACTTCGGTGGAAAATGCATGAATATCGGAAGTCGCTTTCTCTCTAGTAATTCTCCTTAAGTCCTGTAACTGAATGTATTTTACTGAAATAAAAATGCAGTTGGAATATATTTACCCCGCTGGTAAACTTATTCGAAATACCTTGTCATAGGTTTCCCCTGTTTACTTGCGATGGGGATGCTTTGAAAGTAAATACTGACGTTGATGTATTGCAAAAGTCAATCATCAGCGGAAACACATTTGAACGAAGCATGCCTACTGGGTTTTCCATGGGACGGTGGTCAAAGACAAAAAAAAAACACGTTTGGCACACATTAGATTTCTAACGAAGAGAAAGTAGGTACAGCCAAATTAACTTTTTAACCGTTATTGTGTAACTATTGCGTGAAATAAGTTTGCGATAACATTATGATACCATACTTGACAACGCACACAGACAATGATCTGCGGTGGACTAACAGCAATCTGGCAGATGTACTCAAGAATGAAGTATGATTCCTTAAGAATCTGAATAATTCGGCCCCGCTTTTACCTCCCTCTTTCTTACTTTCTTTCTTTCTTTCTTTTCGGCAGCACTTCCTTTACTGCCTTCCTTTCTTTAGCTAGCTCATTAACGCGTCACAGCTCCGCCGCGCCAACTTCACCTTTTTGCGTCGGCGGAGCCGCAATGACAGTTCACTTGTTTTCCGGAAAGTTATTGTCGAGGAGCCAAGAAAAGCATATCGGATCACCGGTAATCGGGGGCTACAGAGGCATCAAGGCGGGGGGAATCCTCCGATACCGAGCTGTGTCCCCCGGAGGCGATGACCTAAATGGATCAATTACCGCACATATAGCTGGACCCGCTAGATCTGCAGGTAAAGACAGCTACGAAATTAGATTTGCTCAAATAACGCTTAAGCCTCTTCAATCTCATCGAAACAATTTTATGTTTTTGCAAAGATTTATAGTTCTCCTTAGGATTCATTGCACCTTAAAAAAACATAAGATCAGCCTTTTGTTGTTGTATTACATTTTGATGTGTTTTGTGAATTATCTTTCAGTTTAGTAGCCTATATAAATTTTACCGGTATTTTACTAGTTACTCAACCGGTTTTTTTTTTGTTGCAGTACCACTTTCATTAGATGATTTCATGTAACCTATTGTGATATCATTGTAGTTGCACCTGTGTCTGTCTATATGTAGGCAAAAGCAGGAGCAACTTTATTACCTTTGTATTGTGTAATTCTTGTGTTCTATAGGGGGTATGATATCATCTCTGGGCAAACATTTTCCTGTCGTTCAGGAAATAAGCTGGTGATGTGAATACTGTTCACATAGGCTACTTTGTATTCAGTTCATACTCAAAGAGAATCCGAAAAAAATAAACTTTGTTTAAAAAAAAAAAAAAGTACTTGGAAATGAAAGTATGGGTTCTTCAGTATAGTGCCTGAGGTTTGCCAGCAGTACGAAAAACGGGCCAATTGGTTCGTGAAAGAAATACTGATTAAGTTGGTCGGCAGATGAAAAGGTAAATAGTAAAGTCAATGTTATTATATATACAGTATACTGTATCTATTATGCAATTATATATTATATTAATATACATATTAGATTTTGAATCCATAGCACAGAAACTGCTTTACTTCTGCGCTTAAGAGCAACCCCGTAACTCACAGCTCCCGAGCGGCCCTCGGCCGCCGCGATGGAGACTCCGTCCCCTACCGATCGCCGCCAGCGCTGGGCGCGCACCAGCCGCCGCTGGCACACCCTTGAAGAGGCTGACCCCCAGAGCTCTCACACTCCCGTCGGAATATCTTCTGACAACTCTGCTCTCTCAGAAGGTGGCAGTTTTAATTGCACTTAAAAAAAATATTCAGAGTAGTTTTTAAGGTTACAAAGTTTATGTGTGAATTCACTTGTTACTTCTATATACATATATTATGCAACAAGGAAAAATCATCCATTCATCAGTCTTCTCACTGCTTATGCTAATCAGGTTAGCACGTGGGCCTGGAGCTTATCCTATAACAACAGGGATTTTCTTTAAAGCTAAATTGCACAAGTAGCTCCTAGTGATTTATGCTACATTTTTACAAGTATGCTATATTCAGATACTCAATAATAGGAACTGACTAAAGAAAACAGGCATGAATGCAGTCAGAAAATGTGTGTTCATTCATGCAGAGGCTGCCTTCAAGTGTATGGTTTACATCTCTCTCTGTTTCCACAGGATGCTCGACAGGAAAGATTGAGAGCTGGCTGCAGGCCTGGGGGTGAGTTAGCGTGCGGTTTCTGCATCGAACATGGCTAGATGGACCTGAGATATGAGAACCTAGCCTCTCTCAAATACACGTATTTCTGTTTACAGTGGCTGATCTTTGGTCTGTTACGTGCCATTGTAAGTGACAATAGAAAGCAAACTGAATGTTGGAAAAATGTGCACTTTCGGTTGTGATTTGAACGGAAGTGTTTTTGGAAGGGTAAAATAAAATGTGTCTGAATCACAACTCAATTCATTCTGGGAGAGAAATATTTTTTTTTTCTAGTAAAGTAGTCAATATCTCATTAAGTGAACTTAAACTATATTCTTCCAGTCTCTTGAATAATTTATAACTATAGATTTTCTTTTTTTAGTGTACATTTTAAACCTGTTTTAAAAACAGGTTTTGTTTACTCACAAACAGATGCATAGAATCCACTCTCAATGGGCAATGTAGGGAAGCTAGTTTGCCTAATTGTATGTTTTTAAACTGCGAGAGGAACTTGGAGGACCTGGAGGAAGTCCAAGCAATAGGGGTGGGACTCGAAACCATAACCCAGAAGAGAATTTATATGTATTTGATAAAACGATATTACTGTCTAATATTGTACTATGTCAATGACTATATGGCAGCATTAACCCAAGGCTGTGTGTGTAGTCTACCATAAATAATGGATCTCTGCAGTAATTAACGGTTGAGACCAGGGATTGTTTTTAACTCCCTTCTTTTGTGTGAATGTCTTTTTTCCCCAGACCTGAGGAAGGCACAGACATTCATCAGAGTTTTGGTAAGCATCTCCATCCACCATTTATGCGTTTGCCCACTTTTGTGTCAGCATTTTAGATTTTCCAAGGTCTTCCGAAAATAAGCAAAATGGTTGCTGAACGTTGCTTTACACTGCAGCAGATTCTTCCACATTCTTCTTCTCCATGTTCCTGATGATTGATGTGGTTCTAGGTCACAGTTTAAACTGGACTCTGGAAAGTAGTAGTTGTACTATACAGTTGTTGCTAGCTGATACAGACAGCAGGGGAAAAACATGTAGCAATATACAATTTAATGGTACTCAAGTACTTAATCAGCACATGTCTGGACTTATTTCTCTCGCGCTTTTGGGCATATGGGGTACAAAGTATTTTCCTTAATTTCTGAGCTTTGACAATTTTTTGCATCAATATGACAAGTATTCCAGCCTTCACATGAAGCCATGGAATTTCAGGCAAATATTTATGCTTCAATAAGCAACTATAGATAAAGGGTATGATTTACACGGTGGAGTATATCTATCCATTCGTAACTGCTTATTCAGTGCAAGGTCATTGTGAGCCTGGAACCCATTCTATGTGACACAACATGGAGACACCAGTCCGTCACAGGGCCTACACAGTGGGTCTTGCAGAGACCAATTCAGAGAAAACACATACTTTAAACCGTGGGAAGAAGTTGTGTTCCAGAAACACAGAGTGGGACTCAAACCTACAACCATAAAGGTGGGAGTCCACAGCCCAACTGACTGAGCTACCATACCTCCCATGAAATGATTTTTTTATTTTAATGATTTTATTCTTACTACACTATTGTCTTCCAAAGGGAGTTTTTCAGCAGCATGGAATTTGCGTCAACTTGCAGTTCCATGAGTAGATGGTAATCTACAGGTGAATGCATTGGGTGCAAAGTATCCATGTTACCATCAGAAAGCATATTCTTCTAGTCTGATCTGAGCTCCTCACTTAGCGTGCCACCATGGAAGGTTCCCTACTTACATTCCTTCGAAGGAGAGTATCATGGTGTTTGCACTGATAAACATTCTGAAAGAACATACAGGGTGAAGATCTTCTCAGAATTCTGATAAAGGACCATCATTTTAACTACAAGATAACAGCTACAAATATTTTTGTGTATGCTGTATGTCTTGAATGTTCAGCATACTGTTTGGCTGGCTGATTGTTCCGCAAATCGTCCACTGACTGGGAGTTCCTCCTTGCTGTTGCAGAACCTTTCCTGAAATCCGGGGCCAGTTTTGAAGATGATCTGAGTCTAGGAGCTGAAGGTGAGGGAGCGGCTCCAAGAGGCTTGTGACGCCCACGGTGTTTTGGCCCATGGTGCGGTATGACAGGTTTACGAGTTGAAACCTTGTCGAAACAGCTTTGCACTTTCCCGTCATTTGAACGCACCCACATCATGACCCAGTGACAGAAATCGGAACGTGGAGTCATAGGGAAATGAGCTGCGGAGTCACATGCGTGGATTTGTGAATCGTTTCGTCTTCTTTCTTATCTGATATCCTCATTATTGTCATTATGCTTGCTTCCCTGTTGGGATTACTGGAGCGTGCGTCTGTACATGTCTGTCTGTGTGTGTTTGTGCACGTTTGGTATGTCTGTCCTTTACTGGTGCTTCAGTCACCTAGATTGTGACTGACCATTCAAACGTGCATCCATTTTAGTCACTGTTAAGGAGACAGAAATCTGTAAATATTACATACCACCAAGATTTCCCCTTTTAGCCAGACTGCTAATTGTTGCTGAAATTGACTGTCTCAGTTTTGTTATTCAAATACTCATATCCTATCCTTTGTTGTCATCTGCCTTTCTCTCCTTCCTTCTTTTCCTGTTTCTGTATATATGATGTAGTTATGTATAACAACACACCCATATAAAGCACCTTGGGAAGACTGTTGTGGAAGGCGCACTACAATAATGAACTGAATTGGGCTGAATATATTAATCAGCGATCTGTCACTCTCCTGAGTCATTGTCCTCCATTAAACGCTAATCGTCGGGCTATCCAATCACAGCAGACCATAACATGAACCACTTCTCCTCCTTGTGTGAATGTGTCGCCAAGGTCTGGTGACATATCTCTCTCCCGAAAGCCCGGAGTGGCAGTGGGGCAGTGGCATGTGGTGACCAGGAGCCGCCAACTGCAAGCTGTAAACACAGGGTTCTTCGTCCTTGAGAGAAGCCGAGTGTTTCGTTTTTTTTTTCGCATCCCTTTTTACCTTTGCTTTCTCCCAGGCTGATCACATGCTCAGCAGATACGTAGCAGATCTGGACCCGCCCTCTTAACCTCGCGGGGGTCCTGCTCAGAACGTTCGCGAAGGATTTTTTTTTTAGCTCTTTCCAAGTTGCAAAATGAGACATTGCAAAGATATTAATAGAAGTGATACTTATTTTACTTTTTACACAGGAAGTGCTAAATCACACGTAATTGCAGGGAAGGTCATGCTAGTTCACTTGAACGATTAATTAATAATGAAGGATTTGACTAAAATAAATGTGTAAAAAGTCTAAAAATTCAGTGAGTACTTGTAGGATTTTTATGATTGTACCTTGAGATGTAGTTCTAACCTGGGCTATTTTTTCTATTCCTTCTCTTATTTATTGCATTTGACTTCTATTTCTCAGCTTTGGCTTTCAGCACCCAAGCTGATGGACCAGAGATAAAGGGGGGGAGAGGGTAAGTTTTCGTTTTTGGCTTCCAGGCAGTTTTGTTTTTAACAGGGTTTTTTTTTTTTTTTTATCAGAAACTGTACAAGATGAGGCTTTGGTGAAGGTGCTATTTCAGCTATGAAAATGCTCGGACAGTTTATCAGATTTCATTTGGAATTATTAGTATGTGGTGTAGCGTGTAATGTGGAAGGGAAATGCTGTTCTGCTATCTATAGCTGTGTATCAAGGTACACAATAAACATCTAGAGGTCTAGTGTTATAAATCTTTCTTGACTATGTGCAACAGGGGCACTGAACGGTTAGGAATTCCGGTGAACTTGTTGCACTTGGCCAATAAAGATCTTGAATCTAGCCTATAATATGTGGGTTAAAGGACAAATCGGACCTGCAACAGGACAGGAATTTACAAGAAGAGCGGTGATTTAATTATAGCCTTGTATGACATAGTAATCACACAGACAACAGGGTAAGTATTGTGCTGGAACATTGTAACTGACAAAGCGAAAACAGGAGTATGGTGTCAGTTTGAGACTGCATGTATTGAAATAATTTCTGCATTGAGCATCACTTAAGCACTGATGACCAGAGGTGGACATTTTAGGTCCAGAATGTAAAAATCCAAACCAGGACTTTGTTTCAACCAACCAGTTGAGCATAAAGAGTCACAGTCACAGAGTATGCAACTGGTTGGTTGAAACAAAATCCTGGATTGGATTTTTACTTTCTGGACCTGAAATGTCCACCTCTGCTAATGACCTGGCTGTGTCAGGTGACCGCTGCTTACCTGCCCCTGTGCCCATTCCGCAGGGGCTGTCCGCTGCTGTTGCCCCCACCTAGGTCACGCAGCAAGGGGCAGACCACCAGGTGAGCCCCCACCAGCCCCTGGACTGACATGAAGACAAAGCGTTAGCTGTTCCTATCAGGCCCGTAGACAGAAATAAATTTTAGGTGGTGGTAAATTTTGAGGGGGTATATTTTTCTACCAGAATGGTGAACAGAGCCACTTTTGGGGTGGGGGAGTGAGGGAAAGAAAATAGGCTTTTGTGGAGTGGTGAGATTGAGAACAGGTGTTATAAAAAGAGAAAAATGGAATGAAGAGTTTTTCAGCTGGGTTGGGAGGAGTAGATCAGCCGGGACGTTTCCTATCACCTCAGGACGGCTGAGAATGACTTAATTCTTGACCTCACTTGGTTACCGCCTACTTTTTGCTGACCACACTTTGTGTGCAGGTGGAGTTTCACACTCCTTCAGTTCTGTGCCGGTGTGTCGCACTATAAGGAATATATCACGTGCTAACATGAGCAATCAAACGCCTGCTAATTTTAAAAAGTGGCAAAAAGCATATGTGGTTTACCTAACATTGTACTACTGTAATCTCCAAAGTTTATTTTATTCTCTGTCTCTGTATTATGATTATTCCGATATTTTAATTAATCTGTTTGGCACGGTTATTACTAGAGCAGCTTAATCAGCTTCATTTGGGTTCATTGCGTCATCCCTGTACTCTTGTGTCACTTGGGCATAACCCAGATGAAACAGGAGCTTTGTGTCTCAGCATCCGACGATGTGGACGCGCTGCCTCATTTTCTCACCCTGTGGCCTGCATTTACATACAGCACTCCCAATGAGAAACTGGCCCCACCGCTCTCCCACCTGGGCCACAGCATGACCTCCAGTGCCCTCTCGTCTTCCAGCAGGACCGCCTCCAGGTGAGGGGCGGGGTTTGGGGGTGGGGGGATCCTCCCCCAGGACGTTCCAGCTTGCATTAACGGCCCGGGCTCAAAACGTCAAGGACCTTCTTTCCATTTTTCTGGCTAATTGAAGAGCAAATTTCCAAAGTTTACTTGGACCATGTGATACGTTCTCAAGAAAATTTCTGCGCACTTCTTCATTGGATTACACGAGGACCGAGTGAGTTTTGGTTCCAAATACTGTAACGTATGCTGTGGAAGCCCGACTTTAGGTCATTGGTGGTCTCGCCTCAAAAACCAACAAAAAATGGACTGAGTAAATTTTGTAAACTTGCTCTTCAGTTATGAATCCGCCTTATATGACAGACAGTGGCTAGTGGCTTCTGCTAGCATTTTAATATTAATTACCATTCTAATCCGTATCATCCAAGTTCCCCAGTGAATCTTCTGAGAGCCGATCACGAGTCGTTAGTTTCAGTCCCGTAAACACCACACGCACTACCCCTTCCTGACTGACCGCCCGCCCCCCCAGCGTGCAGGACCTGCTGCAGCTCTACGCTGAGGATGCGGAGGACACGCTCTACCGGCTAGGCTTTGCCGGCCGCGACGAGCCGCAGGTCACCGCCCGTATCCCAGCCCGTTTCTTCAGCTTCCCTTCCCAGCTGCATGGCATTAATTTTCGAGTCTTCCTGGAATCACAGCTGGCCCGCCTGCATCAGGAAGACCCGGGCCTCTCGCTGGCCAGTAAGTCTCCCCAGCCATCTCTACCTTCGCTATCAAGCTGACTATCATCATTCTTTAGTCGTCTGGCCAGTGTATCTGGTTTGAGTACAGAGTTTAGCACCAGAAAATCTCACTGCCCACAGACGTACAGGTGCTTTGATAGAGATCTTCTTCCGTCAAATTGTTCCCTCACCTCAGATGTTTTTACACCAATGATTTTTAACTGTGTTTAATTGTACCATGTCTACCAGGAACAGACTGTACATTGCCTTAGTGGATGATAGTGCAGTAGCCTCATGATTCCAGGCAGGCCTGGGTTGGGTATCTGGTATACCATGAATTTTCCTATAGGCCCATGGGTTTGCTGGCCACAAAAATTATCGTGCAGGACCCCAAAGTCCAGGGTTGATTTGGATGACTGGGTGATGATCAAACCCCACGCAACAGTCCCCCAAAAAGCAAAAAGCATTTGTCCTGTTTGTGGAGAGTGTACACCATGTGCCCTTCAGCTTCAGTCTTGCCTCTAGGGTTATGGATTTGAATCCCACCTCAAGATCTGCTTGTGTGGAGCTTGTACTCATGTTGGTCAGGTTCGCTGCTCTCTTCCACCAGCCCAAAAACACGAAGTTATGCGAATTGGTCTCCGGCCTGGTTCTGTGTGTGTGAAGTTTGCATGTTCTGTCCGTGTCATCATGAGGTTTCTTCCGGTTTCCCCCCCTCCACTGTCCAAAAACATGCTAAAGTGAATTAGAGATGCCAGATTGCCCATAGGTGTGAAGGTGTGTGGGACTGGTATGTGTGCCCTACAATGGGTTGGCACTCTGGGCTAGGTTGTACCTTCCCTGCACAGAACATGCAGGTACAAGAAATGGATAGTATAATGCAGGCCCATAGCCAGAGATTTTGGTGGGATCCCACTTGGTAGATTCCGTTGACTGGGGGGTGGGGACCCCATAAGTAGATTTTGCTGACAAGGTGGCAGGAGAAAATCTTGTTAGGGAAGTGGTTATGTAATTTGGATGTCTATTAGAATCATCTAAAGCTTAGAGACACAATATAAAACTAATTGGAACTGAGTGTCACATGTCTGTCTCCTGTGCAGGCCGCTTTCGGCAGGTGGAGGTGTTGGCGGCGACAGCCAACGCCTTCTACTCGCTGTATTCGCATGTGTCGCGGACTCCACTCCAGAAGCTGGCGCCGCCCGACATGAGCTTCGCCCAGTCTCCGGCGGAGAGCAGGATGGCGCCGCGCTTCTTCAGCAGCGCCCGCAGCGAGCCAAAGTCTCCAGTCGAGCGCCTCAAGGACACTGTATCCAAAATGTGCCTCTATACAGGCTCCTCCCTCCGGTCTCCAGAGGCCACCTCCGTCTGCAAGCGTCCCAGTCTGCCGGATGTTATAGAAGCTGTCCTGGAGCGGGTCAAGGGTGGCGATACTGAGGAAAGCGTGTCGGGTGGGGCTGTGAACAAAGACAACGGAATGGAGAACCAGAGGGATTCTGGGAAAGAGAGGGAGGAGCAAAAGACAAAAGCAGAGATACATAACTTGGACTGTAGGGATCCCAGGGGTAGAACTGCCAAGGGGGGAGCGAACAAAGCTGAAGCACTGAGCATTCCTCCACTTCTCCAAAAAGAAGACTCCGATACAAATCAGTGCACCTTCAGTCCTCTTAGCAAGGGGTTTCAACTAACCAGCAACCCCTGCTTTAACCCAGATAAACCCTCGAGTACCACTGATGATGCTCAAACCCCACCCAGGAGTCCCCCAAAAAGCCTTTGTCTAGGAGCAAAATTCTCAAAGGATATCATTTGTCCTCAGATCATGGAGAGAGTACACCAGGTGCCCTTCAGCTGCCTTCAAAGGAATGATGAGCCAGCTTCTTCCGTCATGGTTCATCCTGATGGGAATCCCAGAAAGGATGGGTCCTATTTAACCACAGAGGGCCAAGCTGTGCTTGGAGAAGAGATGATGAACATGAACACTGAAGTTCTTCTGCTTGAATCCAGGGCACTGGACAATGAGAGCTACATGGGAGATGTCCCTCTGGACAATGCAGCACATTTGGAATCCATGCCTTCCGCCCATTCTGACCCTGCTAAGCAGAGTTCCCCATGCCGCATCACCGTGACTGGGTGGGAGGGAGACACCCCAGCTACAACAAAAGGGTCTGCAACTATTAGCGATGTCCAGGAAACCCCTGATCCTGAGCCACTAGGCAGCCGGAACTTCCTGAATCCCGTTGAGCTGTGTACTCTTGGACAGACTCCCCATAGTCTCCGACAGGCCAACTCCTTTGAGCTGGAAGAGGTAGTTATCCTCCAATGATTCTCATTCAGATCTGGATGCCCAGACTGGGTGCAACTTGTAAAACTCTAAGGGCTAGATTTACGAACGGTATGCGCCAGGGCAAAGACTCTTTTGCCGTTACAATAGCAATGTTGGGACTTACTAAGATGTGCAGTGAAAAATTAACAGTGGAAAAGCGTTGACAAAGTTAATTTTGCGACTGGCCATATTGTATATACATTTGTAGGAGTTTCCTTTCAAAGCGCAAAATATGGGGGAGGAGAGTATTTTAATAAATCAGGCAATGTAATTTACTAACGCTTGCAATTTACTGCGCAATTATGTAGCGCCAAAAAGGGGATGTCTTATTTTGGGCTTCTCCTGGCTGCCATGGTTGCTGCTCGGAGGAGGCGTTAAACGTACAGGAGTGTAAACCTATGCTTAGTGCGGGCGGTATGACCAAGAGTTTTTATCACGGTATTTTTTAAGATTGTAGTGGTTTCACAGTACAGTTCGTTGTCGACTTACGACTAATCGACTTTTCCACTGTTCCGAGACCTCAAATATGTGGCTAGGAAGGCACCGTGTCTGGCAGTGAGAGTATGACCGTTTCCACACCAACTGCTTCCAGCAACCAACTAAGAAAATAGTGATAAAACAGTTAAAAAACACTAAACAATATGACTTAAAGATGATATAATTGTATTATACAGTATACTATACATATGATCAGGGGTACACATAACTGGTACACAAGTACACATTCGCACTGTTATAAGAGGAAATTACTTTGCATTTTAACCTTTATATGGTTAATTTGAACTTCTTTCGTGGTTTAAAGCCTAAAATGTACAGTGCTTGTCATAACAGCACTAATGCACATAAAACTACGCATTTGCACTACTACGACAAGAAATTGCCGCAGATATTGCTTTATACAGCGAATGTGTACCAGTTATGTGTACCCCTGCATATGATAATTACAGACACTCCTCTACTTACGAACTTTCAACTTCTGAACTTTCAGACATATGAATGAAGAGGTTTAAGTTCAAATTGTGTTTGTCGGGCTCCCGTTTCCTGTCATCAAATTGCAACATCAAATTTTTTTTCTGCGTGTGTTTGTCTGCCATGCTACACTAATATGCTCCCTTTGTTAGCTTGAGTAGGTCATTATTTTAATGAACAGGCCACGTCTGTTCATAAATTTGTACTTTTTTTGTAGATCACCCACAGAACTGGCCGCTGCCATTTTGTTTGCTTCCACATGCTAATTTTCTCTGCTTAGTCAATCTGGCCCTGAAGGTCTTTCCATCCATGCTAAAAAGGAAGACTAAATTAGTCTAGTATGCTAAATATTTCAATGGAACATGTAAGTGACTGAAGTTTTGCACACGTGTAACATTCTAGACACAAGGTTAAGAATTGCTTTCGGCATCACATTTTTGATCAGCGTATCATGTATTATTCTAATACTTTTAACCTGATATTCCATCCATCCATCCATTTTCCAAGCCGCTTATCCTACTGGGTCGCGGGGGGTCCGGAGCCTATCCCGGAAGCAA
>JAODLC010000133.1:2324010-2339246 GCA_026781145.1 Hippopotamyrus pictus | reverse complement strand
CCCCCCCCCTAAGTCCCTTGCCTTTTAAAATGTTCCTAGGAAGTCTTTAGTGGCTTACAATTTTAAAAAAAGGAATGAGGATGGTTTGGGCAGTACGTCAGTCGGAATAC
Source organism: Hippopotamyrus pictus (assembly GCA_026781145.1). Taxonomy (NCBI): domain Eukaryota; kingdom Metazoa; phylum Chordata; class Actinopteri; order Osteoglossiformes; family Mormyridae; genus Hippopotamyrus; species Hippopotamyrus pictus. Next base: position 2,339,136 of record JAODLC010000133.1, on the reverse strand, counting down.
CATAATATCATCAGATACCAAAGAGCACTTTTTTTATAGTAAGCATTTTTTTGAAAGAGAAACTGCATCTGTATGTGTTATGTGTGTCCTGGAATTACAACTAGCTACCAGGTTTGTCTGACATGAATAAATGCAATTTCCGATTCAATTTTCTTTAAAAAAAAAAAACAAAAAAACAAAAACCTGAAAAGAAATTTTATAGTAGCTTATGCAGATGAAGACCAGGGAAAATATAATTGAAATAAATACATTAAATTTATTGTTTCATTTATGAATATCTTTTATGTTTTAATTTTAACTTCAATTTTATCTGATTATCAGCTTTTATCTGATTCACAGATATAAAGTCATTGTTTTGCTGTGGTCAAATAAATATTTCAGCTTTATTCAAGCTGTCTTCACAATTAATTTTTTTTATCATCTGAAAGTGTTGCCGAATATTCAGGATGAACTTCATTAAATCGTTTTTCAATGCAAAAAGAACAAACACCTACTATGTTCCATTTTAGACATGCATAACTTTGTATTGGCCGGAAACTTGGTTCGGCCTGGTTAATGTGAGACTGGTTAGTGTATCAGCCTGGTTAGTGTAATACTAGTTCATGTATCTGCCTGATTAGTGTAAGACTGCTTAGAGTATCAGCCTGGTTACTATGAAACTGGTTAGTGTGTCAGGCTGGTTAGTCTGGAACTGTAACAGAACTAAAACCTTGACAGAACAAAGGAAGTGTACATATTTTAAATGGTCCATAATATATGCAACATTATGCTGTTTCGGTGGGGGGGGGATCCACAAGATGGCAATGATTAAACGGGACATAAATAATTTACAAATCTCTGCACACATGTCAGACAGCCATTAAAAAAACGCCCACCCTTCCCCCAGCTATGAAACCATTACTTTCAAGTTATCCATATTAACAATTATCTTCCCACTAAATAAACACTCCTAAGTACTGGACTGTATTGCTAGTTCCTTAAAAGTTATGAAATGCTGCTCAAGCCAAGGTTATAAGTTCATCAAATGTATGTGGGATGTTTAAATCTCACAGACAAAAGGCCCATTCAAGCAACAGGAACCCTATACAAATAGCCATTGAAAAGTCTGATAAAGTTAAAGGAAGTCATAAGCGCAGCTATTGTCCTGCAAGTGTCGTGGGTCATGTTGCTCACGACGGGCATCAATCTTTCGCCTTCACTATCAAAATGGAATCTTTCTGCCTTGCCTTGCATCACCTAGGCCTTACCTAATCTCCTCGCACTCTAACATGTAAGTTCACCCAGGTCAGTCTAAGGTCTTATCTTCTGACATTATCTGGGGCTGGTGGTTCCCAGGCCCCCCCAGGGCACACTGCTCCCCATCAGACGCCAGAAACCCCAATGAGGAGTGCTTGCCACACCCGTGAACACCTGTGCCTCTGTCCTGTTTTAAATGGACCCCCCCCCCCATACCCAGGGGCATTGGGGTGTTGAGACTGTAGGAACCAGCATCATGAATACAGCTGTCAGTACATCACCAGCAAAAGGCGATCAGGAACAGGAGGAGGGGGGTGATACTTAATGCATTTATAGAAATACGAATTTTTAATAATTATTGCAGAAATGTAAAGCAAATACAGAAGAAAACGTAGTAGTACAAGAAAAAAATGAAAAAGAACATGAGGAAAAAGCAGCAATAACATAAAATATGCAACAAGGCACATTACCGTAAGAAAAGTAAGCTAACCTAAGCTCAAAATGTCAGTCTGACCATGTTTGAGAACATGTTAGCCTTCTGGATGGTAACTGAAGCTTCCCTGTGAAAATGGCGTTAGAATAACCGTGTTTATGTTTGAGGTTAATTAGGTTTTCGAATATATATGAAAACAGAAACTGGACAAGAGCGATATTATATCATTTGTGACATGTCACTTTTGTTTGTTTGGAAAACAAGTTGCAAACCATGCGGCTCACAAACAGTACACAAGATGTTACACAGTAGGTGTATTGTATGTAGAAGCACAATCTGGTCGTGTGGTTTTCAACCAAAACATGCTCTTGCTTAATTTTTAAGTGCTCAAGATTGCAGTAGGCCTATTTTTCCGATACAGAATGTTGGTACAGAAAGACCATAGCATGATTATTGATAAATGGGAACTTTCCCAGAAATTTAGCTAACGTTATTTGATGGTCTTCTCAAAGTTGGCAGCAAACATTCTTAGTCTCACGTTAATTGAACGTTATTTCCACATTTCGCGTTTTGACAAAGGTTCCGTCAACATTAACATGTTAGCATTATTATCTGAACATCCTTATAATGAAATTCAATTGAAAAATATTGTTTTAGAATGTAATAAAATATTATTTAGTAAAACTGCTACACGTGTGTACTGCAAACGTACACACCATCCAATCTTAGCAGAGTGCTACCCACTGCTGTACTATATCCATTATTTCTTGGTTTTTCTTATAGCTCTTAGTTGTAGTAGTGCAATAACGTTCTGGGACCATCAGGAAACCTGCACACTTCGAACGTTCCTGTACCTTAATTGTGATACTCTGTCAACGGCCCTAAAACGAAAAATTGTTAGCGGGGTTTCATATGTATATTTAGGTTATACGGGGAAGAAATTCTCGAAATGAGAAATTATCAAACGTTGAACCAAGAATAAAAAGCGAAAGAGGGGTTTGGACATGTGGAACAGTTTTGTCCAGAGTTTCTCCTTTTCGCACGTGTGGCAGAATATATTTATCTTTTTATGACCGTATTTGAAGCGACTGTTAACTCTTCCTGGCTTCCAATATAAAAAAATAAAAATAAAAAAAGGTTACCGCTGCCACCGCCGTGATATAAATAAGGAAAAAATACCACCGGGAAAATTTAAAAGCCATTTAGTGACCCTCTCCTACCCCCATCCCCAATGTCCTGACACACCCCACCCATTCCCCCCACCCCCTGCCTTTTATGTTGCGGACACGACCGCGCACCCACTTCAGACCACCGTAAACATGTCAGTCCCTGATGACAGAGCCGGCCCGAGGACGTTTTATATAAATTGACCTCAAGTACAGCTCATTAGATGCACTAAATTGGAACCATGCAGCACAAGACGTGTAGAGAGACGTCCGGGGGGTTCGGTTTAGTGGGGTCGGGGGGGATAAGACAGGTCTATGTGTTAACGCGGTATCTTTTTTTTTAAGCTGCATTGCGCTATGATGGCAACTTTTCGTTATCCTCGCAGAGATGGAAATGGCGTCCCTCGCGCAAGCAAGCAAGCAAGATACCCGAACGGTTATCGCCAAACTGTCTGCTCTAAAGCGAATAACGACGGTGACAGTGGGCAGTTCATTTAAGTTAATATCATAACTGACGTCTGAAGAGATGTAACCACTTCTGACGTCTGACTTGTGATTTTCTGTAGTTGATGATCTGAGATGCTCCTGTGTCTCTTTCACAATCAAAATCAGAAGCAGGATCAGCTTGAAAAGATTTGCTTTATGCATTTGGTACTCAATACAGTATTATTACCATCCAATAGAATACGTAATGCATTTGAAAATATATATGCCATATATGAAGGTTATTAAAAAGGGGAGAATTGTTGAATTGAGAATTGTTGAAAAACCATACTTTCCTTTAAACTTGAAGTTGTACTAGTTTGCTAAATATCAGTGGTGTTTGGGGGAATATTAAGTTAGGCTGGAAGATTACTGTATCACTTCTAACGACTGACCCCAGTCTTCCCTACTTACAGTGTATGTATCCCTGAAGTTTTTATTTTGCACCAGTCTGCAGTTCCTTATTTCCCCCAACCCTGCTAAATAATACGACTCATCACATGCCTCAAACCTCGTTCTGTCTGTCAGTCTCTTTCCTGGTGTTTGCTCTTTTATTTGGATATTAAAAAGTGTGTTCTGACTCATAGACTTTCCGCTAAACCTGTATTAAGGATGGTCCTCCATGCCCTCAAAGGCCTCTGTGCCCTGCGTGCTCCTGGCCCCCGTGGAGGTAAGCTCGCTCGGTTTGCTGTCACGCCCGTCTGTGGCTCGCTCAGGCCGTACAGGTCTCATTCTGCGCCTACACATGGGTCCTTCATCAACATTACGGCCCCCGACTGTCTCCTGCGTGCGTTTTCATGGCTTTATTGAATCCCTCTCGGCAAACGCCTTCTCAGTTTCATTCCAGAGAACAAAGTGCTTCCCCCTGTCCCCCCCCTTCTTCCCCGCTATGTTCACATAGGGGCAGGAGTAATTGCCCCTCTCAGACCATAGAGTAAAGCAATTGTCACAAGTGTAACTACAGTGTCTGCCTGAAAGGGGTCATTGTGCGGCCTGGGAGTTCACCTCAGTGCGCTTCTTTGTTTGTGCTACAAAGGGTAATTAAGGCACTTGGTCAGCCATGGGGGGGGGGGGGGTTAGGGGGGTGATGGAATAGTCTGAATACAGAAGGGAGAGACAGAAATTATGAAAGATACACAAGCAGCTGGCAAGAGGAGACACAAAGGAGATCTGGGGAGGAAAGGGCAAATGAGGAAGGGCAGATAAATGGAATAAAAGAGAGGGAAGAGGGACAGGGAAGGGGGGGAAGTCAAGAGAGGTTAAGGGAACCAAGTTGGGACTCTTCAAGCATTCGGTGCACTGTGGAGGGTCTGGGAGCAGCACCGGAGACCAAATGTTTGTACTGTGATGAGGTTTGCTGTACAAACACGTTCCGTCCATGGTGGGCCCATTTGAGTGGTCTGGTGTGGTCATTTCTGAATTACCTTAGGAAAAAAGATACGCGCCCCCCTCCCCAAACCCTCATTGGGTTTCCTTATTTTTTATGATCTCCACAGGATCACTCCGAAAATGTGAATTTCTTGCAGTTTGTTAAAGCTGTTAAATCACCACCGACCATCAGTCATCGTTTTCCTACTTGGACATTCACTCATCATCATAAAAATTCATTCCTCACGTCAAATTTCATAATGTAATTTTTTTATTTGTGCTTTTTCCCAAGTGAATAAAGAATTGCTTCCTGTCAAGTTGTGTTTTTTTTTTTAACAAACAGATCAGTTACAGTGAAGAGGTGCAGCACTTCCACAGAAAGCATCCGCGTGATACGCAGCATTGGATCACACGCTGGATTACGACAACAACAATTAAACATAAAAAGGTTCCATTTCCCTGCGGCAACATTACCTAGCTGAAAGTAGTAACCGCTATTTACAGATCACATGTTTTTAAACGTTCAAACAATAATGTAATGAATAAAAAAAAAAAACACAGAAAAACAAAGACCATTTTCTGGGTACTCCTTAGTATTGGTTTGGAGTACATTTTAGGGTTTTTTTTATCGTATAACATATATTTACATATTGAATATTTTTTGTATGTACTTCATAAGCACAAAAGCACCATTCAATAAAATTTAAATGTTACATTTTTAAGTAAACATATTCAGATGTATGTATTTGAATAAAAAGAACAATAATTAGCACCTTTAGCACACTACAGCTTAGCCAAATCCTGTGATCTACAACAATAATTACTACTGCTACTAATAGTAGTGATAGTTATAGTTATATATTATTTTGTATTTAAAATATTTAGAATATGATTTTTGATTATAGATAAGCTGTGTGGTACGCAAATGGCCATTATTCAATAATAATATTAGTAATGACAATAATAATAAAAATACTTCACACATTTCAATTTGTTGGAATACTGTGAGAAAACAAATAAATACATCTAGAAAGGTATACATAAAACCAATTAAGAATAATATGTACACTTTTTGAGAGGTTAATTAAAATAAAAATTAAATATGGGAAAAGTAATCAAAATAGAAATGCAACTATTTCAACTATGCGAGTAAAATAAAGTCACAATTTTAAAATTAAACAGCCGTGAGACAGAGCTAATCATCGAGATATATAAATAAAAACCTAAAATCAAAGCACCTGCATTCCATTTTATTAACTAAGACAATTCAATAAATAATAGAACAATCTTCATTTACTAAGTTTAATCTATGGCCAGGTACCATCAAACATGCCATTAAATTAAACAATACCTGTAAGAAGTCAGAATTTATTCTCTTTGTATGCAGGTAGAATCTGCTCATAAGTTAAGATATAAATAATAGACGTGAGTGAAGAATCAATTAAATAAGACACAAGAGAAAAGCTTTCCAACAGAACAGGCAAACACACAACGAACACAGCAAACGACACTGAACAACCCAGAGAATCTAATCGGCAAATCTGTTTGACCCCAGTCATGATTTCTCGCTAAGGTGTCGTTGTGCCGCGGTTAAATTAAGAACTGATGAGTGCAGCAGTGTTGCTATAAAGGTAAGGGAACCTGGCATCTTTCCACTACATTTCCATGGCTATGTTGGATTCTAACCAGAACCATAAGTCTGGAGTTGGTCTTAGGGTTTGGGTTGACTTTAATGAGTCTTGTGACAGTCATTACCTCTGATTTTTTTCCTTTTAAAAAAATTGGTCTTAGCTTTCACCCAATCGGAAATGGCCGTTTACCACCTTTTTTGGCAAAGGTAAAAAAAAAATATCACTCAAACAGGGGGTGGGGACCAGTACACGCCTTCTTTGACCACTTTTCACTTGTCATCCACAGGAGGCAGCACCATTACAGAGGGGCCGCCTCCCCGACCAACGACAAGCTAATCTGGCATTTTTTGTCGATTGTTTCAATGTACATTAGACATTTGACCCAGTGGTGTGTGTCCACGCGTGCATGTGCCAGACACCAGAGCTGCCACTCTCTAGCCCATTGGCCGGGGCTCTGCCGTCAGTTTCATTGAGCAAAGAACCTCATAGATCTGCAATTAAAACAATAACGTGACTTTCTGCGGATTAAAAGATTAAAGCAGGCAGCTCCTTTACCGTGGGGAAACCTGGGGAACCTGTAATAAGCACCAATACTCATGAGCCGACCCACAGCAGCCAGTTAGATCTCCAGGAGGTTGCTGGCCGTTTCCACACCACTGCCCGGCTTCTCATCTCCGGTGTTGACCGCGTCTGGGACGACGTTGGCGGAGGCGGCCGGAGCGGGGTCTACAGTCTCTTCGCCCCTGGGGTTAGGGTCGCCCTCGCCGGCCACCTTGCCCTGGAGGGGGGCCTCGGCGTGCGTCTTCTGGTGCTTGCTGAGGTGGTCGCTGCGCGTGAAGCGCTTGCTGCACAGCGGGCAGGTGAACTTCTTCTCGCGTGTGTGCGTGCGCACGTGGCGCTCCAGCTCGTCGGAGCGCGTGAAGCGCTTGCCGCAGAAGAGCCAGTTGCAGACGAAGGGTCGCTCGCCCGTGTGCCAGCGCAGGTGGGCCTTCAGGTGCGAAGCCTTGCCGTACACCTTGCCGCAGCCGGGGATGTGGCAGCTGTGCACGGGCTTCTTGCGAAGGGAGGCGGCTGATGCCCCCAGGCGCTCCAGCTCCTGGCAGTTGGGGCAGTCGCAGGAGGAGCGGCCCGGGGTGCTGCCCCCTCCGTAATTCCCCGATCCGGACCCACGTGTCGGCTTCAGCCCCACGGGAGTCTCCATGATTCCCGTTCCGGGAACCGGCTTGGGTTTATACATGTCCTGCGGCAGCACGTGTTGGGAGGACTGGAGCAGGTGGGAGGAGGAGCTGAGCCCAACGCCGGGGTAGGGAGCGGGGTTGAGGGGTGCGAAATCAGAGCTGTAGCTGGGCAGCTGGGGGCTGAGGGAGGCCTGGGGGGCCACCGGCTGCAGGGAGCCCTGGAGGCCGTCGGGTTGGCCCTGGGCAGCACTCAGCCAGCCTGAGTTTGGGTGTACATCCCACCAGGAGGAGGTGGCGTTGGCGGGCGCTGCCGTGATGCCGGGGTGGATGCCCGCCTTGTACCAGGAGCCATACGGGTGTGCCATGTCCAGTGAGGTGTAGACACTGGTCAGGCAGTCGGCAGTGGCGTGGGCCTTGGACGCCAGCAAAGACGGATCCTGGGAGCCCGAGTTGGTCTGGAAGGAGTGGGAGAAGGGGATGTACTCAGAGCTGTAGCCCCCGGCTGGCTGTGGAGGGCTGCCGGAGGGGGTCAGGAGCCCACCGCCTGCATTGAAGGAACCAGTGTAGGAATCCGGCAGGCCGTCGCCAACCCTCCCACCCTTAGGGGCCTGGAGGTCCGAGCCCAGGCTGTAGGGCTTCTTTCCTGGGGCGGCGCTACCCGTCTTGCCAGGCGTGGCGGAGTCCCTGACCGGACTGGTGCTGCCAAACTTGTTGCAGGTGGCTGTCAGCATTGCCAGGGGACTGGAGCCATAGCGAGCATCGTCCTGCTAGGACAGAGGAGGACATTTTAGCAAGAGGTGGTGCTACTACTCAGCTACTACTCTCCTCCCGCAAGAGTCACACCTGTGGAGTAATACACGGTCCCCCGACTCATAATAAGGCAAACGAAAAATTGTACTGATGTGTTCAGCAAGGATTCTGAAGCACCACATTCTTTTAAAGAAGGCGGGGTCAGTGAAACTAAAGTAAAGCTATTTGCTTTCGGCTGTAAAGGTAAAAATACCTGTTGTTTCTGTGAATAACCTGATTATCATACTATTACTGCACTCATTGTCGGTCGGAGCTTAACCACCCGTGCCTCTCCTGGCATTTCACACTGCACCTGGCACTGGTGGGGGGGCTGAGGGTGGATCTCCAATAGAGTAGCTTGCCAGGGTATGCCAGCGGTGAACACAGTGCCCTTGGGGGCTGCCTATGTCATCTAATGAGTTGACAACTACAATTATACATATATGACAACTAACAGCATAATTTAAGATGAGACAAGGCAAACTTTATTGATCCCCAAATTATTGATTTTATTTATTTAGTGCATCATTTGTGCATGTTGTGCAGAGATTTAAAAAAATTAATCAAGTCCTTAAACAGGAATCATTAATGTGAGAGATGACAGAAAGCGTGTGTTATGTTTCAAATACATTACCCTCGTTTTATTACCATGACATCAGAAGTTTTGCTGATAACCTTCACTATTGAAGGTTGTCATGGTAACAAACACCCACAGTGATACCTGACTTCTCTAACTCCTGTTTTGATAGAGGTAGACATCCAGCATTGCTCTCTGCCGAAGAAAATTAATTACCGTTATGGCTCCAGTCAGCAGGACCCACAGAACTGCCTAGTTTTCATGCATCAGGTTCACAATAGACTGAATCACTAATTACACCTGTCTGTATTCTCATAGACGCTGCAACTGACTATCGAATCTATTATTTATTTTCTGCAAATGAATCTTAATGTGTGTACAAACTTGGAGGTTATTAAAGGTGAGGATATGGCATCTGATGCATGTTTACTTACTTTAAACCCAGATTTGTCTTTGAAACTAACTCTGCTGTACAAATAGGTGAGCTGGTATCCTGCAAATACATTGACCAGCATGCAGGCTGTTCTTCATTCTGATTGGATGCTAGGGCCTCTGATATACGTAATTTCCTATTGCGAGTTATAGGCCGTTTTTAAATTAATGCAATCACAGTAAAAGGTTATTTGCCCACTTTCAGGCCACAGCATCAGTAGGTTGCTCGTTGACTGCGCCGCAAATGACATTTAAGAGCATAAACGGAGAGAAAAGCAAAGGGGATTTTAGGCTGTTAATTTAATCAGTACAACCGCCACTGGTCTTCAGTAGAAATTTCCGTATGGCTTTTATGTGGTTCAATTATCTCCCGGCTTTATGTTAGGAAACCACCGTGGATTCAGTAAACGTTTGTCAAGAGAATATCTTAATATAAGCAGAATCAAGGACTGGAAATTAAGCTGTTTTGTACGACTTGCCTGTAGTTATGTCAACAGTGCGCGTTGGAAATGAAGTTATTATAACATTCAGTATTTTAAAGAGTATTGTTTGCTAAATATGTGGTTAGAGGCCATTTGTAATGAGTTTAGCGCGTAATTTCTATGCGAGAGCTGAACCCATCTGAATATGAAATGTTCCTCAAATCAGTAATAATAACCAGACTTACTGTTATTTATGTCATGTTAATGTCGCTATATAAAGATTTTTTTGAACGTTATCCAAACCTTCCCATCTTTTTTTTTTTGGAAAATCGTTGAATAAAACGATAGATTCATATTCATAGATAATGGATATTACATTATTTTCTCTCTTGACTCATTCCAATGAGGGTCGCTGACGCAGCGATGAGCTCCACCGAATATTACGCTGATCGCCTCTTCATCCCACTAAGCGCCTGCGGTCTGCACGGCTTGTCCTGCTTGTCTACTTCCCATTTCCAGGTTAATTGCATCCTGTTACAGAGTTAAACGACAGGATCTGTCTCCCACGGACGGCAAAGTTAAACTACTTAGTAATATATGAGTCACCATATGATTATAGCAAAAGGTAGCACACTAATAGCAAATCTGCGAATGGACAGAATTAAACTGATTTTTGAGTATCTCCCTGGATGCAAAGTTCATTTTTATATTTCACAGTATTCACATCATGTAACCACTCTCGATAAATGGAAGTAGGCTATATATATGTTCCCAATACCTTCCCATGAAACATATGTCATAATTATGTATATGTTACATGTGTAAAATATTTATTAATGCGCACGCATATAACCTACGTTTTTGGCACAGATTACAATACAAAACTCCAGTTCCTCCCTGAATATTGGCCTATCACCAGCGTGGCTTTGAACTGGCCGAAATACAAGTCAACATAAAGCACCAGTAAACCTGAACCTTTCACCATCGATTATCTTCCCGTTTTTTTAGGGGGTGGGGGGTAATTAATTAGCCCTGTAGTTCTGCGAGACATGGGAAACCGGCGGAGGTGAGTTAGCCTATTATCAGAGTTCCTTCAGCTAAGACCTGAGGCACAACAAAAACCTGTAGCTCTCAATCTCTTGAGGATGAGACACCTGGTTAAGGAACGAAAGAATACAAGTAGCCTATTGTACTTATTCATTTTTATTTTAAATATAGAAAGGAAAGTATCATTAAATTGATTAACTATGAATCTAGATGTAGGCCCATGTTAATGAATTCCGTCGTATTTGTGGCTCTTTGACAGCTAAAACGTGCCGCCTAATCAGGCGCTGCACACGATGTCCCGGGGGTGAGGAACAGAACAGCGCCTGTCAAAAGGGAATCTGCCAATGTCCCAGTGTGTGATACGGTTGGGCTATGTCCTCAAGAACAAAACGCTTCAGTTGATGAATGAGCAGCTCAGTGCGTAAGACTAGTAAGTTATCTACAGAGAGGATCTTGAAGGATGTTTCGAATTAAGTCAAACACGTCAAGTCTTTTTATGCGCATTGTTGGAAATGACAGGTATGCTACGGAATTAAGCGCAAGAAACCATCTTTATAATGCTTCCTAAATTGTGTAATATGGTCACTCGTCCGTTTTTCTGTTTCGATGTGTCGACATTTCTGCTGCTAATGCAGCTAGCCTACATATAGGTGTAGATTCGCAAGTGCAAGGTTTCGTTTTAGTTTCTAGTAATGGGGAATGAAAACAGGTAGGTCCTAGGTATAAAAGAACAAATGAACGACAATTTGACAAAAACTGGTGGAACACTGCAGTGGTATATTGATTTTAGCGGGTTACCCAGGACATAGACTGAAGGATATAAAGCCAATATTTTGGGTAGCTGGAAGAACATAAAAATAGACCGAGTTTTATTAAAAGTTGGCTACGTAGGACAGTCATGTAAAACGAGCGAAATATTAGATAATAAGTGTATTACGTACCTCCAGAATAGACGCTGCCATCCCTGAGAATGAAATCCCAAGAGCTTTAAATAAATACAGAGGGGTCTCAGCTCGCGGTCCCGGGACAGTTTAGAGTAGGAACTCCGACTAGAGCGCAGGCACTTCTATGAGGGATGCAGGTCCCGCCCCCTAATTACAGACTCAGGGAGCTTTGAAGAGCCGCCAAGACGCAATAAAAAAGGACGTAGGACAGTAAAGGGGCGTGGAGGAGGCAGGAATGAGACTCCGCTCGGAGTGACCACACCCCCGGGGAGATCCGCGCGCTGACAAATCAGGACGCAAAAACGGAAAAAGTGACCTGATAATATGGGGGCATTGCCTACTGTTAAAAAAACTGACCTGAGACTATAAGTGCCATTCTTAAGGGGTCAGTTAAACTAATAGTTGTAAAAGTAAAAAATATATCTACAAAACACATTATCAGACTAAGCGTAGCACTGATACGATTCTCATATTTAACAGTATGAAAAATAACTTCATTTTTGAGCCTAAGTATTCTAACATTTATGCTGCCTGAATCTTCTGGCTTTATTTAGGATCACGCTTAAATTGTGATTATTATAATTTTTTAATAGTTTTTTTTCATGTCTGAAGCTTCATTTTACAAACACTGCTAGAAGGTAAACTGTTTACACGAAGTAATTTTAGTAGTAATATACGCTACCAATTGTTTAACGAAAAGTGTTAGTGGTAACAATTGGATACAAAATATTGTATTTTAAATTTATTTCAGATCAAGCTCTAAGGAGCGAACTGGAATAAGCAACCCACAAAAATAAATCAGCGAAATTAAGATGGTTAAGTTTGCGGTTTCTGTTTGAGATTTTATTGTTTGGTTTCTAAAAACCTCTTTCTGTTTTCAGTATTTTGAGAAACCCAGTGAAGGGATTTTGCAGACTGTGCTTTAAATTTAAACCGATGCAGTCATATAGACTGAACCTTCTACACAATAAAAGAAAAGCGAAAAAATGAATAATGAAAATATGATTTTTTTTTTTTTATTAATTCTGGAATGTTTTCCAAACCTCCCCCACATTTTGCACCACAAATTAAAGAAACAGCAACAGCAAGCCTAAGTCTGTTCAAATTTGGAAATATTTACGTACCGTCTATGTTATTAAGTTTTAAAACAATTCTCTTTTAAGTATTTTAATAAAAATGTCGCATCAACATAACTGAGGTTAACTTGGGTTCATTTTTTCATTGGATTTGTATACGCTAGATTGAATATATGGCTAATTAAAGTAGATTTCTTTAGCAGGTGTTACCTGATAGAGGTAGCCTACTTTTTATAAACTAATTTGAAAGCATGTATGATATTATCGGTTACACACAAACTGTTCCTTTCACATACTACACTGAATTAAACTTATTTTTAATGCTTGCATCTGAATATTGATTTGTAACACACTCATGGAATTGACACGCTGTGTTCTTAATATATTGTGTGCCTGATCATTCATACATCAGGTTGACAGATTCTGTAAATGTCTGACCATTTCATCAGTAGAAATTTAAATCAATAAAACATGAATACGTGACTGTGGTTACAGACAATTTATAATTTTCAGTTAAGATCCAGTCTCATAAAACAGTTAAAACAATTGCGATGTGTTGTATGATTTATATGACTGTCGAAATTTAAATCTGCATGTTCCAATAACATGTTTATCTATATGGCGACAAACATCGGATAAAATGAATATGCTAAATTTTGTCAGTATTTCAATAAAATCTCATTTTACTTATCTGGAAAAAGGTAGTAAATTATATTAGGTTGACCATTGGTGGTTTAGTTTATAAGATCACGATTTCAGAATTAAAATCTAAAGGATAGGAGTATGGCCATAAAGAGAAGCGAGGACACTTTTGTCTGATCTTTTTGTTTGTTTGTTTGTTTACACAGTGACATACATCCACACTGCTACAATCCTCCACTTATATTGTCGATTATACACCGCAGTTCATTCGTATCCGATGTTCAGGAATAATTTAATCTTTTATGTCCGAGTTATTTCTGAATGATTCTCTTTCCGAACTATTTTCATTAGAACATTTATGTTCCAATTGATTGTGTCACATATTCTTTAAATTCCTTTGTTCTACATTTCTTTTTGGAATGCTCTCATCCGTTTAACAGTGAACTAAATTTTAATAAGTTTTGACTATCATTTTCTTCTTTTTCTTTCCACCTGCTCCTTCATTCCTGATTCGGTCTTTTAGCCACCCTGACATCTGTTTCTGCGTGCTCGCTACTTAATATAAAATGTTCTGTACTTTAAGTTATTCCTAGTCCTGTCGATAGCTACGCCTTTCCCTCCACCGATGCATCAATTTAGGCAACTTTCGGTCGTCAGACACGTGCTACTGTACGTCGCTAGCTAACTGCACATGAACGCGCACAGGAATGTTGCGGGGGAGCAGTACCGTGTACATCAGACCCTCTTCGGTGGGGATATGCATATTGTTTGTCAGTGTTTTTTCTTTTTTTGCCACGGAGAAGGATGGTTGAAGAAGAGAGTGCTCGGAGAGTGAGGCACGTCACATAAGGGAGATCCTAAGATCACTCCTGGGCTTTGCCTCTGTGTGGTCTACCAATAGCAGGTTGACAATGCAAGCCTGCCTCTACTTATTTGTATGTGCAACATGTGAGCGCACTCTGGGTCTTATAATAAAGATCTAATTCCGTGTGGCCGATGTATGAGTCAGCACTTTAATCCTCAGTGTTTTAAGATAGATTGAATGTCGAAAGAACCACAGGATGAATCCTGTTACCCTGAAATGATGAACCTGGCTATCACCTCTCAGCTACCTTACGTTATATAGTAATGAGCCTTTTGGTTACAGCGTCATTAACCTTGCTGAGGGTCTCTTACATCACTGGTTTATTTCTTGACTGACAATAGCTCCAAGGAGGACAGATACCTTTTTATAATCTGTAGCTACCGGGGGAAAACAGGAATTGCAACCTTGCAGGTTATTAGGGCCGGAGACATGGCTGCACACACAAAACGCATAAACAAACAGCACAAGCGACCTTCCGGCAGCCGGCCCTGGCTTTCAGTTTCCTTGTGGGCGTCTCTCCTCAAAAGGAGAGGAAAGAAGATTAAAATTGTCGTTGAAAATAAACATGTAATTTCATCCTTTATTTTTTTCCAATTACAAGGCATGGCCAGGGCAGGCCCTCACATGAACAGAAACGCTATATTTAGCAGTCTGTGCTTCGGCTGACCTGCATCTCTCCCTGTTTTGTTTTTGCTAAAGGAGACAGAGGGACACACGCGCGAGCATGCCGGCACACACACACACACGCACACACACGCGCGCACACACACACACACACGCACGCACATGTAGGGTAAACATATCCTTATGGGGACCGCTCATTCATTTCAATGGGAA
>JAODLC010000133.1:2307145-2323910 GCA_026781145.1 Hippopotamyrus pictus | reverse complement strand
TTTATAAAATAGAGTTTTCCCTTATGGGGACCAGGAAACCGGTCCCCATAAGGGAAAAAAAAAACGGATATTTATCATGTTATGGGGACATTGTGTCCCCACAAGGATAGGTAAACCCGCTCGCACACACACACACACACACCCACACACACAGACGCACACACACACACAAATTAAAAGACACATACATTGTTCAAGCCCACGTCCCAACTGGTGTCACCTGAAGCAGTGTGGGTGCTGACCCAGCCCCAGTCTGTGGACGGTGTCGAGGGGCTGTGGCCTAGATGCCCCCCCGGGAGCCCTGGCATGCTGGCAGGGGACCGTGGTGGCCAGACCTTCCACTTCTGTTTGCATTTCACAAGTGGATCATCATTAAATACATCACCTCTCTCTCTGTAGCGAAATACAGTTACACTTAATTTAAAATACACTTTGCATATTTAATATATGAATAATTATGTTATGGACATTTTAGAATGCAAGTAAATTCCATTGCATTCAAGGATTTGGTTTGGTTTCAACATTGGAAGGGACCAAATCACTCCAAACCCCAGTCTCCCTAAATGTATGTCTTTACCATTAATACACAGATCTAGAACCATGATTGTGTTTAATCCTAGTTGTAATTGCTGGAAATTATGTTTCACACAAACTTAATTTCTTTGGAGGGCAATATCTATCACAAATATACTACATCCTAATTAATTTCTTTTAGGTTTCTCAGAAGATTTTTCAGACTGTAATATTCACACATAATCTCTTACAGTTTTCTTGTCAAGCTGTCAGATTAAGTGTGTGGATAGTTATTTGCTAAAATCTGGTTTAAAAACTGACACTAATGTATTTTCTTTATCAAAGTTCCACAGCCTTTGATGACCTGAAGAAAACCACTGTAATCTGTGTTCCGTACAGCCAGTCTGAGTGCTGTGACACAGGCATGGTGTAACTCGAACCTTCAATTTGCCCTGATGACCTTTCTGTGGGCTCGCTGTCACTGTCTCAGGTCATTTTAGCTTTCATCCTCTTCCCTTTTAGCTGGATTTCTGGTTACACACCAAAAATGCAACAGACAGTCACGGTGTCTGACGTGTTCTCTATTTTTTTCTCTCCTTTCACTAATCATTTAAATAATCTAAATGCATTTCGAAGGCAGCCTATATAATTAAATCATGTTGAGACTTGTATTATTCTTGTGAAGATATGAAGGGCAAGTTACACTTTTTCACACTCAGCTTTTAAAAATACTTTGAATTTTTTCCATATTTGAAGAGCAATCTGCCCAATAAATATGAAATGTGTAATTAAATGACTGAAGGCTCAACTTTAGGATTCTTCTTGCCATGTTTCTTTGAAAATGATATTTGAGTTGGTCCATTCTCCACTACAATGCCTAAATGAAATATGAAATATTTAATAAAAATCTATTGTTGGCTGGTGCTGACTGGGATCAGTAACTGGCATTTATTCTGAAAAAAATACTTTGTGTTCCATCCTTCTGAAATACAGTCAGGAAAGTGTTGGGAGTCTGTTAGTCTGTTAGGGTCTATTAGAGGCAACAGAATAGCATCATATATCTTGGTGTAGATTCATACTCTGTGGTCCCAACAGTCAGTCTTGGGTCCATTCATAGGTCTTATTCACGTGGTTTAGATATCAATGTTCAATAAAATACAAACATTTATCTTTATCTCAGACAAGCCACACAATAAATTTAGGATCCTAGTTCCTTAGAAAACCTCCAACCCAAAACTCTTTATAAGCAGGATAATAGTGGCAGTTTAGACTTTTTTTTTCATTTCTCTTTTCTACTAGGAATAAACAATATATTTACATTTCTCTTTAGCACTGCAAGTTAAATTTAAATTAGTAGGATTCCTAGTGTATATATCCGTTGCACAGAAAAGCAACAAAAATGTCATACAGATCATCCTAATATACTGGCAATATCTGTGTTATTCACATAAGGCAACATTTTTGTTTATAGAAAAATTTTATGTGTGGCGGCAAAATATTAAGCTGGTGGTGTGCTAATAAATTGACAGAACTCTATTTAATTTTTCTCCATTCATGCAGTTTGTATTTCACAATAAAGACAAATCACACTATAATGACAGATCCCATGCCCAGGTGTGATGCCACATTACTGTGTGCTTTGCCCTGTGCCACTACTTCACTTAATGATGCCCAGCTGGCTTTTGTTTCGACTGATTAGACTCGGTCAAAGATTACAGACACTGTTCTTAACCACAAGAGCCAGCTGGGCTGAAGAAGAGCGATATCTGAGGAGGGAGAGAGAAGGCTTGCTAAATCAACGGCTAAGATTTTTCTGTTGTGGCTGTTTCCGCCTCACTTGTTTGGCAGGCATAAAATGTATTGATATTCCATGCACCCGAGTGCACAACCTAATTGATTCTGCTGGATCATGTGCATATTCGATTTCACAGCTGCTAACTTTTTAGACACAGCAACTGACAGCTTGTAGTGTATGTAGGTGAGTCGTTTACCTGCACGATTCCTCTTCGGCTCTTTGCTCTGCGGTACTGCAACAAGACCACCACTGAGGTTTAAATGTGCAGCCTCTAGGTTTGGAGGTCACATCCATAAATAGGATTCTTTCCAGTGTAAAAATGTTTATGTAATCCAAAAGTAAAATATCTGCAAAATATTTAGTCTAACTTGCATAGTCATGATAATAATCAATTTTATTTATTTATTTTTTTAAATGTTTGCAACCCCCAGACATTTTATGGCAAAGGATGAATTTTTAAAAAGTAAGCAAGCTTTTCTCCAGTGGAATACTCAGAAATATGTAATCAATAATTTAGAATTTATTTTTATTATTAATTAACAATAATTAATAGTACAGATATCCATACAGTGCATTGTTCCCATCCCAGTTAATTTCTATAACGATCTAAAACAAAGATCTTCTAAGTGAGAGCAGAGTGTAGATTACTCAGGGGTATGGATTTTCAGAGTATCACTCTTGCTTATTTTTCAGCAGTTTGCAGAGAATATTTAACTCTCCCTTAGAGTATCATGTGAAAACAAACATATTTTAAAAATTGATTTGCTGCCATTTGGTCACAATGAATACCCACCGAATAACAAATTGTCTTTGCCAAAAGTTGTAAACAAAGGATATGACTGTGGGGTGAAAGCTGAGGTTGTGGTTTGGATTAGCGGAGTGGCCAAAGCTTTTATTCGCTATGGATGCAAATTGCAATTATAACAATGAACTTAAAGCAAGCATGTGATGTTTCCATACTGCTATGTGGCAGACTAGTTTGTTATTTGACAGTGTCAGTTTTTGGCAAACAAGCACAGCCCTTGAAAAACCAAATAGTATATTTTTAATATGGGGACACAATAAACGTGTTAGATGTTTTATATGTGGTGCAATTTGGTAAAGTGCAATATACTGTATATACACAGTAGAGCGGTATATTATAATGTATGTAAAATTAGTGCAGTGTAATTTACAATGGTGCAAGGCAGATTCCAGAAAGCGACCAGAAAAGAGCAATATTACAGCAACATCTGCATTCATTGAAGTCATTGAAGAAGAGAATGAATATGGATAAACAAGAGATGTTTTCCAGAAGTCCCATGAGATTAAAAATAAGTTCTGTCCTTAAGGGGGTACGATGAAGGACTTCAACAGGCAAACAGTACCCATAATTGTAGATGGAGCAGAGATAGAAGGAATACACAGAAGACCTCTACAGCAAAAGCACTGACACCCAAGATAAACTTAATGATGTAGAAAGTGCTGGGAGAGCCCTGAGAGAGATGTTAGACAGGAAGGCGGTAGGGAGAGACGGCATCCCAACAGAAATACCACAATAACAGAAAATAATTCAGTAGCTACACATAGGAACAGATTAGTATATATTCCTATATCAAATGTGTGAGAGAGGGCAAACTATCATACAATTTCCTTTATATCAAATCTGCAAGATTATTGTCATATATTGTGATGATCATTCAACATCGATTAGAGATGATAAAGATTAACTTCATTGATCCCACGGCGGGAATTATTTTGCACACAGAAAAAAGTTGGTAAAGTGCAGACAGGCAAACCTAGTGCAAAACAAAACAAGCGGCTGACAGTAGACATAGTGTATATTATCCTGAAACACAATATTGTGCGAATACAGTAAATAGATAAAACGTTATTAAAGGAAGGTACAGTATATGTGCAATAAGAAAAAAACAGATGAAGTCCTACTTGGAAACAGAATTGCCTGCTATACAAGATGGATTTAGAAAAGGCTGAGAAAAAAGAAGCATTATTGTAAAAGAACAACTGCAAAAAAACAAGGCATACCAGAAAGACTTCAACATGCACGTTATTGACTACAAAAATGCCTTTGATTATCTCTATGATGCAAGACTTTTCATATTTTCAACAAAACTAGTGGTTAACTATCACGCCTACCCTGGGGTCAAATTGACCTAAAGGCATATGTCAGGTGACTTCTCATAGTAAGCAAATTCTGAACGTGGGGTGACTGGTGGTGACTTACATGGTGGTAAAAGCATCTCAGAAACAGCTACCACATTTCCAAGAGTTTACAGAGAATGGTGGGATGAACAAAACACATCCGGTCAGGGACACATTTATGGGTTAATACACCTTGTTAATGAGAAAGGAGAATGGCCAGACTAAGCTAAGCTAACAGCTAAGTGCAAAAATTGCAGCTTGGTACAGCAGTGATCTGCAGAAAAGCTTCAGCATACACACAACTCATCTACGCTTGAAGGGAAGGCAACTGTTTGTCCAGACTAGTTTTTTAGTGTCCTAATAAAGTGACCACTGAGTATATATTGATGCTGTTCAGTTAAGTGTATAATAATATAGAGTAATTCCGTGTAATTTACTGTAGTGTGGTGCACATTACTGTAATTTGATGTGGAGTAGCGTAGTGTAATGTGTAGCAGTGTAATGTGCATTAATGTGTTACAATGGACAGTAGAGTAACACTGAGTAGAGTAACACTGAGTAGTGTAAAATACAGTAGTATAACACTGAGTAGTGTAACATTGAGTAGTGTAACATACAGTAGTGTAATGTATACAAAAACAGACGCACATTGCAGCAGTTCTGACAGCAAAGCACACAAGCAGACATGGAACCAAACTTTTCACTCACCAGTCCGATCAAAGTCATCGATACCTGTCAGTGTGCTTGGCAGTGTGGTGCTCAGTGGGTTAGAGTGCTGGGCCTGTTATCTGAACATTGCTGGTTCAAATCCTGGTGTCAGCAGAGTGGTTTTACCACTGGGCCCTTGAGAAAGGTCCTTGATCCACCAGTTGCTTCGCAGACTGTCTGCCTTCTCAAATGTATGTGGCTTCGGATAAAGGTGTTTGCTAAATAAATAAAATGTGAAGATAGTATGAAACTAAAAGAGGCGACAGTCCTCCGGGGACACAGACTAAAGACCATCTCTTTAACATAAACTGAGTGAAGGACAGCGAATGAATTAGCTCACACTAATGGCACGTGCCGTACACCGACGCAAGAAAGTATTTAAGACTAATGGACGACGTGCATTATGTCACTGGACGGTCTAAAGGAGGCCTGAAAAAACATTCCGACATGGCAGACAAAAGGGGTCAACTGTATGGCAATGGAGGGGAAAAAATGAAAATGATTGGTTGTATTTTATGACTTCTGGTGATGGAAATGTGGCAGAAAGGGAATCACGGTCAGCGACGGGCCTGCTGTGCGGCATCAGCCTCTCTTAATTTTCCAGTCGGTGCGGCCACAGACGGAGGGGCATGTAGATGGAAAAAGGAATTACGAGAGGGAGCAGGAGCCTGGGAAGTAAGCAGATTCCTTGCGGGGACTTTTAACAGTGCTTGACCAGCCCCCAACTAGGAGTCGCTGGGATTTCTTTGCCTGCCCTTGGGGGATGGTGGGCATCTTCAATCGGTCGTCCAGCAACGCTGTCAGTTTTCATTGCCCAAGAAGCTGATAGCTGATGAAATGATGATCCCGCTTGGTTTCCGTGATTTTCCACTTGAATTGTTTGGGGTACAGTTCGTTTTGGTCGGGTTTATTATTCACCGTAGATGATTCGTAGCTACGGTAGCACAGAAGTATTAGGTCATACATTGTTAAGAAAAAAATCTAATAAAAAAAAAACATTAAAGGAAGCCAATGAAATTCTCTGTGGTGCCAATGAATCAATGGCCTGGTTCCTGCTTCTCGCTGACAGTGGGGGCTTCACCGCGATGAATGTGGTTAGGCCCGGACTGGAAGTTCTTCTGGTTCAAGTTAAGCGTCAAGAACTCGGTCATGTCGAAAAGGCATTTATATCACCGATTCATTTCTCTGGGGATATCTCGCTTCCTCAGGCAGATTCTTTCATCTCTGGAGTCTTCGTACTGTGAGAGAACCACACCCAGCTCCCCAGCATGTCTACTGCAGACAGAACATTACTGAAATTGCCGTTTTTTTATGTGCGCTGAAGCAGCCAGATAGACGTGGTCTTTAAAGAACATTTGTGACCCTGAGACAGGACCTGGCTCTGTAATTAAATGCCAGGGTAGGTCAAAGTGGTTCTGGCACCAGTTCGGTGCGAGCTAGAGGTTTGCTCAGACAGAACCGCTGATCTACGGCGCAAGGCTGCAGGATGGCATCACCTGGGGTGTCCATGACAACATTGACAACTTGTCTGGTTCCATCTCTGGGAAGCTGCTGGACCTCCCAGAAAGTCTATCCAAAGTAATGGAACATTCAAGACATTGTGAAAAAAATAATACTGTTTCATCTACGCAATTTACTGACGTACAGTTACAAACAATTTAGGAGGTTTTCTTGGGCATTCCTTTTATTTTTTACTCGCGCTTTATGATATTACCATTTTGCACCACTACTTTCTGTATATGCTACCTCACTGTGTTATTTGTTTGTTATTGTTTGCGTGTATGTTACGTTGTCTTTTATGCTGTCAATCCTAGATCCGCTAAATGGTCTTTTGTTGTTTTTAAAACAATGGCAATAAGGATCTATTCTATTCTTTTCTATTCTGTTCATGTCATACAGCAGAGTTGGTTTTATGATTATGTTTCCAAAAACATGCGAACGTCGACCACCCTGTCTGAGCCATTCACAGTCACCATCCCTACTTCACTGTTTACCTTATTGAAATTAAACGATCAGTTGTGATCCCACCAACTGTCACCAAGGTAAGCAGAATCCATCCTAGTATCGCCTGCTAGGTTGGGTACCACTGGTTTGTTGCCTGGTCTGAAAGCTTCACCTGAAAGACATCTTCTGAATCTTCTCAGGTCTCCACACTCACAGTGAAGAAGAGGACCTTTGGAGACCTGATATCATTAGAAGGACAGAGGCTTGGCCCGAGCCTAGTCAAACAACTAGTCGACTGGGTTTGGCTCATGTTTCCACAGAACCCGTGAATGAAAAAGGCCAGCCCCAACGTTGACCATTCCCAGTCAGCTACTGGTGGTTGATAAACCATTCGTGCAAAACATATAGAAAAGAAAGAGAACTACAGAGAAAGAGGAGAGACAGCCACTTGGCATTACTTCCCAGAGAGATGTTTTGACATCTGTGTGTTGCCAAGTCTGTCACTGCCAATGAGTCTTGAATGGTTCCCCCCCGTTTAAATGGAAGCAGATCAGAACAGCTACAAAATGTAGAAAAGCAAAAGCAGGAACTTTTCTTCCTGGCAAAGAAAACAATCAGTGTTATACCGATAGAAGGCAGAATTCTGAGCATTTTAGGATGTAAGTTAATTCAGTGGATTTCGAGGCTCTGCTTCATACGCAATCAGAAATATAGGAGCAGCAAAGTTCAGGTATGAAGCCCACTGTGGGAGGAAATCTCTGGCGAGTTTAATACCACAGCGGCTTGCATGCTTCACGAACGCGGAAACCCAGAGAAAAGCCAGCTAACCTTCAGGAGCTCCCACCCCCCTGCAGCAAATTAACCTTTATATTGGCTTAAAGGGTATGTTTTTAAGCTCCCATAGTCTCCACGGCTCTCTCTATGGTACCGGCTCCATTTTACAAAAATCCTAAATCTTATCCAGATACGGCCAAGAAGACCCAGGTCATCTGAAAAGATTAACAGGCTTACAAAAAAAAAAAAACAAGACATTCACTTCGGAACCTTACTTTCAGGATCTGGTTAAACAGAACTAAGGATCCCTCAAATCTCGCATATTTTTCTAAGCGGCGTTTCCCATTAAATGTGTGGCTAATTATGGCCAACGCAATTATAATACCATCTTTTTATTTGTGCGACTCATGTTTCTTTTACAGTAAGAACATCAGACAGACCATTGTCGCTTTATGGTTTTGTTTTGAAATGGGGGCTCTTATCGCCAGAGACCAAATGCTTTGGAATTCGTGTAGTTCAGTGAATGGCAAAAAAATATACAGCCCATTGTTTTACAATTAGAAGTTAGAAACAGATTTTTGGCAACACTGGAGCACTGAATTTTCGGGTCAGGGCAACATTGCTGAACCCAGTAGCAGTTTTTATTTATTGATATAGTTTGTTTTTAATCATTCCTTTCTATGTGAGATGGTGTCCATAGAGGAACAGGACATAGGTAGTAGATCATTTTTAAGAGCACAGTGGCCAACACACCCTTCATTGTGTCTCCTGATGGTGAGAGGAAGGGCAGCCCCTATCTACAAACATCATTATTATGAGTATTTGAATAATCATTATTCATTCAGTTCAGATTGGATGCCTGGTCAACTAACTAATTTTACACCCTTTAACAGGAAGTGCGTAGATTCTCCTCTAGTGCCGAGTCATGTAGTCGCAGAAGTCATTCAAATAGCTACGCACAAACGTGTGGTTGCACACACTCGCATTCATATGTACACACATACACGCAGGTACACGCATCCCAACATGATTATACATACATGCACTTACAGATAATTGCACACAATTTTCCACTCACAAGTGCCACACATACATATCAGCGCACACAAGCAAGCACATGAACACGATATCTGACATCATTCGTCTATGTTTAAAGCAACCTGCTGCCAGGACGGAGGTAAATGAAACGTTTGCCTGATGAATATTTTTGCACAGAGTCTGTTTGCTTCAAAACTCCACTCCTGTTCTTCTTTCCTGTCCTCCGTCTCTGTCTCTCTATACACAAAATGCTGGGCGGCCTGTAATCTGCACATCTCCCTTTGAGTTCCGTGCCCGTGTGACAGCACACACCCAGAAGGCTGCAGGTCCTTGAAGGAGGGCAATTAACGCCGCTGGGGACGATTAGCGCGACCTCAGCGTTCGGTGACTACTGCGGCCTGTGAGTAAGACATCATCAAACGACGATGAAACATCCTACCGTCGCCTGTGAGAGGTGGAGAGCTCAACCCAAAGAAACGCAATTGGGGAGATGGAGGGAAGGAATGAGAAAAGGAAGGTAAGTTGTTAAAGGTCAATGATGGGCGTGAAGACACGTGAAGTCACCCATGGAGATTTCTAAAACTGTTACAAAACACTGTGACGGTGTCTGTGTCTGTAGGTTACGTGGTTACTACATGTGTATATGCGTGTGTCACGGCACAGTTGGCGTGCAAACTATTACTGCTTCAATAAGCATGAGCAATTAGCCAGTTCTTGATCTTCCCGCTTTGCCTTTTCTTTTTATAAGTCCCCTGCGAGGCCTTGTGGGCAGGATCCTGTGCCCACCTCACCTCCGTGTGGCGAGCGTCCCCAGACGCCGCTGTCTGGGAGGGAGCTCATTACTTTCAGATGGGAGGCCGCTGCCAAGCAGAGAGGTGGGTCTGGATAAATTGTGCCTCCCTGTTTTTGTTACTCCGTTTTGGTTTGGTCACCCCCCCCCACCACCCCAGCTCGCTCAGCTCCGCTAACCACTCCATATGGTCCTCACTTTTTTTTTTTTCTTAATTCAGTTTTGTGGGGAGGGTTTCCGGTTTCCCTCGTTTAGGGGGCCTCCATGTGCGACGCCATCGCCCAGATATTGTTCGGGAAGACGAAGAAGAGGAGGAAGAGGAGCAGAGATGGAAATCATATAAAGTAGAAATTTTTTACCCAGATAATTTGCCTCTGTTTAGATGATAGATAGATAGATAGATAGATAGATAGATAGATAGATAGATAGATAGATAGATAGATAGACAGACAGACAACAAAACCAGAAATGGTACAAAGAATGTCAGGGAAAATACTGCAGTAGTAGCTCAGAAATGAATAGTATTGCACACTGGCTATTGCACTAAATGAGTGAGTGTTTTGCGAATGTGCCTAAGTGATTCTGGGCTGTTCAGACAATTAGTTGTCCTCCAACCCCCCCACCTTTGGCCGCCTCGTTATGGAGTTTAATAGCTGAAGGCAGAAATGACCTAATATTGCTGATTTTCACTGATGCACCAATATCTATGATTTAGCAATAAAGTCAGTATGGGGGGGGGTGTAATGTAAAACCAGAAATAAAGAGCGATGAATAACTGACTCACAGTGACCAACTGAAAACCAGCAGTGCAGTAGGAATTTATGTGCCATGTGTGCCAATTAGTTTTGGTTGATCAGCTAGAGCGCCTGGTAATCCAAGACCTGACGTGTGAATTTGGCTCTGAAACTTATTTGCTCACGTTTGTCATGAGGTTTGGTATTCATGGCTGAAACGGGCAGCCACAATTCAGGCCCATGGCAGGTATAAACAGGTACGTACAGCTGTGAAGAACACTATGTACTTTTACAGACCACCCTCACACACTAACACAGACACACACAGACAGACACACACAGACAGACACAAAGACACACATAGAGAGATACACACACAGATACAGATATACACACACAAACACACACACTCAGACACAGACAGATACAGACAGACACACAAACACACACAGACATACAGACACACACACACAGATACAGACAGACAGATACAGACACACAAACACACACAGACATACAGACAGACACACAAACACACACACTCAGACACAGACAGATACAGACAGACACAGAAACACACACAGACATACAGACAGACATACAGACAGACACACAAACACACACAGCCATACAGACACACACACACAGATACACAGACATACAGACAGACACACAAACACACACAGATACAGACAGACATACAGACACACACAAACACACACTCAGTAACTGATGTATGTGTTCCCCTCTGTCCTTGAATAGATGCTCTGTGGTCTCCCACTCACACGTACTCTGCCACCAGTCTCTCCTGCCCTTCCCTGCTCTCTGCCTTCCCAGTTCTATTTTTCATAGTGAGGCTTTTTTGTCAAAGCATTATATTTTATGTTTAGCCCATAATGATGTGGTTTTGGGACTGTGGATCTATCTGCGAGCACAGAGCAGGGACGCCGTCTCCGTGTATGTCAACGGCAAACCACGTTTTCTCTCCTTTTTTCTGAATGGACATGGTGTGGTGCACTTTAAAGATCCCCCCCCCCACAAAGAGGCGCCTTGATCCGGTTCACCGGCCTGTTTCGCTGCGTGCTGTTCCTGCTTGGACTTTGTCGGCCCTGGTACGAAGCTACACGCCGGCACGCATGACAAACCAGAGCCACTGTGCCAGACCAGACCGATACGGAAGATCGGAACCGAGAAACTAAGAATACGACATTCATAGTGTTTCCTTTGCCACCCCAACGTAACCATCCTGACTGGGCACCAAGGCTAAGCTGGCCATCTGCCACCAAGCATTCACGCAGTGGCCTGATGGGTACGTGGGCCCGCAAAACTCATCGTGGGGCAAAATTTACTATGCAGCTGGGGAGGACCCCAAAAGTCCCGGGCTGGAATTTAATTCAGTCCAGCCCTGCTTTACACATGCAAATGCCAGAAAAATTAGAAGAAAGTATGGGTGACACACACAGATACACACATACAGACACAGACACACAAACACACACGGGTAAACATCTTCAAATTCGAGCCCTAATCCATAATCCAGAAATTACAGGCAGTCGCCTGGTCAACGACGTCCGACATACGGACAATTTGCACTTATGAACGGACTGCCATAAAGCCGATTATATTAAAAATGCAAGGGTTTGTAATACTGAAGGCACGCGCTACTTTGTGATGCTCATGAAAACATTGTGCAGCTTCCGCTGTCCATGGCCTGGAGGTGCAGTGCAGCACTGTATGTAGTTACTTTGATTATTACCGTAGACTTATTATTGTTATTACCGACAATATTATTATTTTTCCGACTTAACTGCAAACTTAACAACTTAACAGACGTAGGGAATGGATCTTGTCTCGTAAACTGGGGACTGCCTGTACCTTTGTTTACAACTTTTGTCATACAGCCGAACACAGAGTGCAGAAGTCTGTAATGAATATACTGTATGGTACAGTTAAAAAAGCAGAACCATATGTAAGATAGCATTTTTAATGCTTTTCAGAAAACAGCAGTACACTGGGGGTGATGTTCACACCACGACCTTACTGTGGGGTTCCTGGAATTACTGTGTCTTTCTTTACAGTTCAATCCAGCTGTTTGTAATGTGCAAACAGCCGCAGCTGACTATAAGGACCAATAAGGCCCCATCTGTTCCGAATGAGAAAGCAGGTAAGGATTTCTGCCTTCTTATTCCTCTTTCTGAGGGTGAACATTGTTCTTATTCATGTTTTTACCGAAAGATAATATTTATCTGTGTGTTGCGTTGCTAGCGAGCAGAGCCTTCTGTCATTTAAATACAAAAAGTATGTTTTCTAGAGATGTGTATAAAATATTAGTCATGCATGCTCCTGTTTAGGCGGGGTTACAATATTTTATTTTATAATGATTACGATGTTTTTATTAGCAACGTAGAAAGTGGGCGAGAGTGGCGGCCAATGGAAAAACACTGCATTACCTCAGAGTCCAGGCGACACATTTTAATGGTCTGTCGATGGTCTGACAAAGATAAAAACACAGTGACCGAAAGGGTACGAGCGCCGCTGCCTCAATGAGCATCAGCTGGAACGGGCAGCAGAGCCGCACTTACGCCTAGTCGACTCCTTGACAGCCGTATGTTTCTAACGTGTCGATTTCCTCACTCGTACGTAGCTTTGGACAGAAGCGGCTGCTACATAAAAGCAAAGCAGGACGGGGACAAGCTTACAGACAGATGCTCAACACGGCGCAAGGAGACGAGCATCAAAATTCCGAAATAGATCTCTGACAATCCGCAAAGCCGCAATGTGTACAAAGGTGTTTCTCACACGGTATAACAACTGAAGATTTATTTGAAAACAAACACTAAAAAAAAAAACTACATTTGCAACTTTTACCAATCAGCGCAGTCTAATTCAGTTGACTCTTCTATTTTATTGATCTCCCAATTTTATCTACGATGGTAAAATGGTGTACGTATATTTACTGTTGTTTCTGAATTGAGATGTTGGGGGTGTGGCCTTTAGCTTGGTACAGACGTCACTAATAACATTAAAGCTATTAGTGAGCTATTAGTTAAGTTCTCCCCAAGCGAGCTTGATGGGCCGAATGGCCTCCTCTCGTTTGTATTGTTCTTATGTTCTTATGAGAGATTTACCTACCTCTGCAGCGACAATCATGTCTCTGGTGACTCTTCCTATGAATTCAGCAGACGGATTGGAAGAGCATGGGGGGTCATGAGGTCACTGGAATGGGGTGTGTGGTGCTCCTGATGTCTTTGCAAGACGACGAAGTTCCAAGTCTTTAGAGTCCTGGTGCTCCCCGTCTTGCTGTATGGCTGTGAGACATGGATGCTATCCAGTGAGCTGAGACGAAGACTGGACTCCTTCGGTACTGTGTCACTTTGGTGAATCCTTGGGCACCGCTGGTTTGACTTTGCCGTCTTAATTCTTATGTCAATAACACGATATACAGGGCTACCAACTTTGGTCAGCTGGATAGAGTGAGATATTCAATTCCATGCAAATCTGTACCCACATGCACGGGCATTTACATGTATGTAGCGGTTTTATTACCTTGTAAATAGTCTATAAGGTTTGCAAACTACCCCAACACTTTTGATGTAGCCAAATTTAGGTTTATAATGGAATAATATAGATTTGCCATAAGATGACTTGCATGAGTGTCTGAAAGTGTCAGCGGTCATGCCAGGTGCGTGACAGTTCACAGCCCTGGATGTTTCAATGGGGAAAATCTCGATGCAGAAGGGTCAGCTGTATGAAATATCTATTCAGTACAGCTTTGTGCATTT
Source organism: Hippopotamyrus pictus (assembly GCA_026781145.1). NCBI lineage: Eukaryota > Metazoa > Chordata > Actinopteri > Osteoglossiformes > Mormyridae > Hippopotamyrus > Hippopotamyrus pictus. Next base: position 2,309,690 of record JAODLC010000133.1, on the reverse strand, counting down.
TTTTTAGGTTCTGCCCATTCCTGGACCTTGATCCTGGGCCAGTGCCCAGTGAGACGCCTGACCCCCCTCTGAAGGGGAGTGATCAGGCCCACGAGGACGGTGATCCGCCAGCGGTGGCAGCAGATTAGCTGTTTAGCGTTAGCGCAGCCCAGGCCCCAGCGGTCCATCTGCTTTGATTTTATTTAGCAAATCCCCCCTGGGATCGGAGCTGGAGTGAGAATAACAATACTTTAGCCCATCTGCTCCCCCAGCTAAATTATCGCATGCGAAGGGCGGCTGGCATATGTTGTCACATAAAGCTACAAGAGAGCATTGTGCACCAGCTGTTGTGCTGACGAATACTTATCTGGCAGTTATGAACTTACCGCTGGGCCTCCAACTTTTAGCCGAAAGCCAGCAGCGTATGAGTGGGGTGCCAAGGGCGGCAGGGAGAATGGGGGTCATATGACCCAAAAGGAGGAACAGGCCCTTTCAATCAGAACCACCTAGAGGAACTTTAAATCAGGGCTAGATAAGATTTTAACGACTCTGACCTATTAGTTAAGTTCTCCCCAAACGAGCTTGATGGGCCGAATGGCCTCCTCTCGTTTGTAAATTTCTTATGTTCTTATGTTCTTAACCAACCTCTTCTTGCGTGGATGTCTCGTGTTTGACCTTGTACACCGACAGACAGGATTGTACATTTAGTCAGAAAATTACTGCATAAGGATCCATGCGTGTGTTAAAACTTTGATGTACTAAAAAAGATTTAAAAAAGCAGAGAAACATAATGCCATGTACATCTACAACCTCAAAAAACAATCATTGTGTCACCCAGTGACCCATGGAAAGATCTTGGAACTGTGGCTACCCCCAGGGGCGTAGTAAACGAGGGGGGCATGTACCCCTCAGTATTTAAGTTGGTTCCCTCCCCTAAATATACTTTTGTTTTTAAATTGTATTAAGCTTTGACCTCCCCAATATTAACTCCTCTCCTATGACACTGGTCACAGATGATGGTAGGGCTACTTAAAGCCAGACTCAAAGTATCTCCGTATGTATTAATGCTCTGATTTCTTCACACCCCCATCCCATCCCATCCCATCCCATCCCATCCCAACCCAAAACACATAGACGGGTGCTCATTCAAAATAGGTTCTTTTATTTTAGTTAACATTGATGGAATCAGCAGTGAATGATGTGTGGTAGTAACACTGAGCTATTTGCTTCTTTCCTGTACATGTGGCTCCCTGGGGCCAGTTCAGAAGCCTTTATAGCTACTATCCAGTGTGTCCATATGCACCTCCGCTGGCTTCATGGGGGATGGGTGTGATATAGCCATCGCTGGCCTAGACAGGCAGAGTGCCTTAGGAAAAGGCAGTTTGTGGTGGGGGTGGGGGGGGGGGGACATTATACCATTTGCTGCCTGTGAACGATGACACACAGCAGTGTTGGTGAGAGGGGTCCTACTACTGGCTGTCCCCCACTGATTTTATTAGTGATGAACAAAATAATGCTTCATGAACCATTTGTTGTACCTTTTCACCCCACTAGATGTACAAGAGCGAGCACAAAGCATGCCCCATAGCAAACCAAGAGCACCATCTAGTGTTGTCAAAAAATACAACAAATGGTTCATGAAGCATCATTTTATTGATCATTACAGTTTACTATACTGCGTGAATTTATATAGCAGACAATTTTATCCAACGTGAAACAGATTCACGACAGCAGGATCTGTGGTTGAATTAGGCCTTGCTTAAGGGCCCCATGGTGATATCACTCTGCTGACCCTAGGATTCAAACCAGCGACCTTCTGATCGCAGGCATGGTTCACACCCACAGAACCACATACTGCTTCACACTCACTGAGTGTTCAGTCTGCTCCAGGAGTCAAAACGGTTTCAGTTTTATTTATTCTTTTAATGGGAAGGCTTGTATCCCAGGCCATGGTGGGATGAGTAACAACATGCCAATCCTAAGGCATAGAACAGCTTGCTTATCTCCCACAATGCAATGCTGTTAATACACTGGCAGGATACTGCTGTAGCTAGTGGAAGCATTAAGTGAGAGAAAATGTTATAACAAATAAGAGCCGTTGCTGCAAATAAAAGCTAATGGCTTGTTAAATGGTAACAAAAGCAACTTAGCCAAACGTTTCACATCGACACCTAGGTCAGCTTTGCAAGAGCAGGCCTGAATCCCAAGTTTTTATGTTTGAGAAAGCATAGAGCTTGGATTTTTTTAAAGAGGGTACCCTGAACTGTTTCAAATGAACAGCGTATTAGAACACAACCTGGTACATGACCCCTGCAATATGTATTAACATTTGTTCTGAATGTTGACCCATGCAAAATGACAGGAACCATGACAGATTCTCAAAACTGTCAGAGCAACAGCACACAAAACAATTCATATAGAGTTTAAGTACTATTTATCTTTTCCAAAAAAAAACTTCCATTTATATATTTTGGTTTCAATTAGACAATTTAGTTACAGTGGATGGAACTTTTAAACGCACAACCTTTCCCGACCCCTTTAACCACTATATACATTTTCACTTTTT
>JAODLC010000133.1:2270972-2283126 GCA_026781145.1 Hippopotamyrus pictus | reverse complement strand
GCGGGGGGGGCGGCGCCGTGGAGATGGAGGCTCCGGGGCGGTACTCCCTCCGGCTGTTTTCGGCACACCCCGCCGACTCGGGGACGTATCGCTGCATCGTCAGCATCTTCGCCGGACGCCGGGACCCGGGACCGTCCAGTTCAGCCTCCGTTACCCAGAGGTCCAATGGGGTGTCCATCAGCTTCACGACCAAAGGTGAGCGATTCGCCTCCCCATTACGCTTCAATTACTCATTCACTCTTTCACTTTATCCGTCAAATTTGTAGCAATTAGTCAGATTTTAATTAATACCGTATGAAGCACATCAGAGCTGATTTTCCACAAGGGCTTTAAGGAATAGATAATTATTTGCGGGCGCTGAGAGTAATCATGGTTCATGTCGTGAGGCTTAATCAGCACGTTGGGTGTCAGTTTTAATTGCACTTGTTTTATTGGGTTCCATTTTATTGTGGCTATAAGGGGCTCTATAATTCATTCATGTACAGCTTTGGCCTCAGTGAGGTTCTTCACAGGTTATGCCATGAATCCGTTCCCGTTAATGGTCTTTGTGTCTTTCCTTTCTTTCCTCCCATCCCTGTTTCCCGCTCAGAGGTCCGTGTGACCGCCGCGGCTACGCTGATGCGCGGACCGCTCCTAAAGCGGGGCGACACCGTCACTCTGCTCTGCAACGTTACCGTGACGACCACGGGCCCGTACCAAGTGGAAGTGCAGTGGTTCCGTAAGAGGGAGGAGCCGGGGTCGACCGGGGAGGTGCACACGGGAGACGGGCACGCTCCGCTGCTGGCGGCTGTGACGCACGAGGGCCTGTCCCGTCTCCACGGCAACTTTGGGGACGTGAGCGTGGACCAACCGGAGCACGGTTACTACCGGTTACGCATCCACGGTGCCCAGATGCAAGACCAGGGGTACTACACATGCCAGGCGGAGGTGTGGGGGCAGGACCCGCATGGGGCATGGTACAGCACGGGGGTGGCGGCAAAATCCATGCCCGTCAACGTCTACTTGTATTCCCGCGGTAAGTCTGTGTTTTTTTTTTTCCCATAGTTGCTCGACCTCTTTATATCTGTGGCGTGACGCCAGAAAGCCCAAGGGGGGGGTCATTTTCTCTGGGAAAACACTGGTTCACAAACACAGATTGATTTACCCTCCCTTGTTTTCCTCTCTCCCCAGCGATCGACCTCCTCCTCATTCCCCTGGTGGTGGGCGTGTCCTCAGCCCTCTTTGTGGGCGTGGTCGTCGCCGGCACGGTGACCTGCTGCTTCATGAACCGCCTGGCCAGGCGCCGCTCTCAGAAATAGCCCGCATGCTTCCGGGAGCCGGCGGGGGTGGGGGGAACGGCCGCCGCGTCGTGTAAATGTTTACTTTAGCGATCACAAACTAGACGTGCGACGTGCAGCGGGTCTCAGGAAAGAGTAGAAGGGTTCGCAGAAACGGACATCACGGGGAACCCGCAGCCGGACCCCGTAACGTAGGAAGTCCGTCACCGCGAGTCTGTCGTCCGTGCCAGTTTTTCCGTAATCGTAAAAAACCGTCCTGAGGCCGTCCCTCAGAATTCTTAGCAAACGGCCATAAGCTCATTCCCTCGACAGGGAAAAAACAGGTTTTTTTTTTAATATCCCTGGTTTATATGTGACTTACTTAAGTGTGTTGTTATAATATCTCAGGGCAGGAGTACCATGTAGGGGAAAATACAGAGTATAAATGACAGTTAAATGCTGCGAAACAAGCCACTGATTGTAAAGTCACCTCCGGTCTTCATCTGCCCACTAGAGTCATTACTGAGTGAACGGGCTGTGTGGGTGATATCCAAGGCCAGCCGATGGGCGCTGCTGCCTGCTCAGCGCGGGAGGTCGGCGCGGAGCGACGCGGTTAGCGTAGGTGTGGGCGGTGCTGAGTGGGGAGACCCCCCACTGTCGCCGAAGTGTGGGAGTGCGAGGACGCAGCGCCGGGTTCCCACGCCCCAAAGTCGCGAGGGAGAGGCCGGCGGTGGCTCTTCCTGGCACCCAGACACCTGCCTCGGGCTCAGGAATTTAGCTAGTTATTAACGTAGCTAGCAGTTTGGGCAGCTTCAGTCAAACGGTGCAGTATTAACGGCGTTTCTGGCAGACGGCGTCGTGCTGCAGGTGTGGATAATGCAAACGTGTGTGTATTCAGGGGAAGTGGGGTGCTTTAATTTTACTTTCGTTTTTTATTTCTTTGAAGTGCGGGTGGCCGTGCAGCAGGTTTTCAGATTGGCAGATGTTTACTGCATTCTTGCCGTTGGGTTCCAGCTGTTCCCCAGTTTACTGCAGTCTGGCACTGAGTGAGGAAGGAGGCTTTGAAGGCCACTCTGGGTGGGACTTGTGTGCTGTCAGTCATTGGCAACCAGTTTCTGATTGGTGAATCCATTGGTTCCTGTTGGGGTAAGCTAGGCAGCGATTGGTCACCTGTGATAGGCCTGGCCAATGTGGGCTTCAGAGTGGTGCACTGTGTCAGAGTAGCCCACCCGAGTCTCTCGTGGTAACTCTTGCGCCTGTCCAGATTAACTTTGGTAACCTTTTTTTTTTTTTGTCTGGTCACTCCATGTCTCACCCTGGCTGCTCACTCCAGCAGCATCGTCTGCTTTAATGAAATGTGGTTCTGCTTGCTTGAGCAGCTGAGCTTCTGCAGCCTGGTTCTGAACGTGGATTTACTGGATGGAGGTTGGACTGGAGGCCTGTCCATAACTCTTCAATAGTGCTATTTGCTTCATTTCAATAACATCCAGTTGTTGTGTTTGCCCCTGTAAAATTAAATCCTTTAATATAAAAGGATTCCCAGCATCCTATAACTAGTATCGTAACCACTAACTCGAGCTTTTGCATATTATGAAAAGAAGACGGTACTGCCTTTGGTATTTACCTACAGGGATGAACTCCCTAAAACTGATTTATCCCTGAAACTAAACAGTCCGTGTGATTGTGGTGCTAAGATTCCCGGATGGAATTATTGACGTTCATGTGAAGTAGCCCCTAATCCCTACTTTTCACTTTCATGTCTTTGATTCTCTGCTGCACAGACTGTGTAAATATCTCGTTCACTGAATATGTCCTTGAGAACGGGCATTTCCCTGTGTGAACATGGGCTCCAACACAAATGCATGTTAGTGTGGATATAGGGGCTGTTGAATAAGCACTGTTCTGTTTTGCGAATAATGTATTTTTATGAGCTCGTGAAACTTTTAAAATTGTGACACGTTTTCATGTACACAGTTATTTTGTGTAATGGTTCTTTGCAAATGCCCAATAAACAGTGCATTGATAACTTGTCAATGTCATTTGTGAATTATTCCATATCTCTAAAGTAACAAAAATATATTTCAATAATGAATGAGCCAGCCCAGTATGTGTCTTTTGCATGTGAGGCTTGCTTGAAGATGAGGCCGTTCCTATTAGGCCATAATAACGACCAGTGGTTTTTTTGTCGTTCTTGGCTCATGATGTCATCATGATGTCATTTTTCTGTGTCAGACACACGATCACACTCAACCACCTGAAAATGCAGCCTTTAAGAGTGAAGACAGTGGGTGACACTGTTGCATCACGCCTCTAGCACTGAGGACAAAAGTCCTCTCCCTGTTCTATGTGTTACATTTGCATGTTCTCCCTATATGGACCAAGACGTGCAGTTCGGTGAGCTGGTGTCTCTAAATTGCCCATAGCGTGTGATTATGTACCCTGTGGGCGTCCTATTTATTACGCCCCCTGCTGTCCAGGAAAGACTCCAGGCCCCTATCCAATAACCCTGTAATGAAAAATTCTTTTTGGCTCCTTACTTTGTTATGCAGGGCATGTTTATGTTCATTGTTATTTGGGTTCAGTAACTGGATGCTGTTGCCCCAGAAACCTCTGGATAGCATAGAAACTATTTACTCTATAATTACTATAGCGACTAATTAAGCTCCCATAAATCAATGATACAGATGCATTCCGATTGGTTGTGTACTCTCCCTCCATCCATCTTCCAACCACTTATCCTTGGCAGGGTCTTCCAGGAAGCACGGGGCACAGGACAGAGGTAGCCCATAGACAGGACTTGTTATCTATTAGCTGCTGGTCTTAATTGCTTGCCTGAAACACTGAGGTCAGAGGATCCTTTGCGTGGCCATGGAGACCAGGCACATGGGGCCCTTTTGGCTCTGAGATACCGTGGTTACAGGCGGCAGCATCACCGTGTCCATGTATTCCTGCTGTCTGGAGATTGGTCTCCAAATACTGCTGTGAGAATATGGGAGGGAAAGACAAGGCTGAGAAACAGGGAATTCTGAAAGTAATTCAGGTGCCAAGCTGGAAAAGAGGGGCGTCGTCGTGAAAGCAGACAGAGCTGGAAGCCTCTTTAAGGTTCACTGTATCCTCCAGTGCCCCATCACTGCCACCCTGAATGAGATACAGCTTCAAGGAAGATCCACCGGTAGGATTTTGGCCCCCTCTTGTTCTACGAAGGGACCGGCGGGTTGAATGGGAATTCTAGAAGAAGGCCGAGACCATGACTGGAGTCGTGCAGTGGGAGATAGAGAAGCAGTTCTGGAAACACAGCCAGCCTGAGATAGCAAACCCACAGGCTGCTCAGGGGGACGTTGTACCAGGTGGGGTGTCTCACTGTGATTATCTGACTTGCTGCTGTGCAAGATTAAATTAGGGGGATTAAACTAGGCTGCGAAGCGATATGTCTGCGAGATCTGTTTGGCGCTTGAGAGGTTCCTGGAGATGTTCCATAGTGACGATTCTGATGTTGTGGATACAGGGTCCCGAATTTATCTGCTGTTGCTAAGCAGGGGTTCTTAGTGGACGAGCTGGACTTTTTGTTACCTCTAGCACCTTTCATTAATCCTTTACCAGTCATGAATGTTTATAATAAAGAATATTAATGCATAGACATGCTGTTAGAGCTTCAAAAGAGTGAGGCCTGGAGGATTAGTTAATGAAGAGATGAAGAGCAGCAGTGAAATATTCCTGTTGATTTATTAACAAAAGGTTAAGGTCATCTAATAACATAAGTCAGAGTAGATTTATAGAAACAGTCACATGAGTGCTGACAGCGTATTTTGGTTCGGTTTAATGGATCTGCTGAGATCCAGCACAGTAAATAACAGACAAAGATAGAAGTTATTCCAGTAGGACCGTGGCAGATGGAGTTTTAAATACAGACAATTGTTCTTTGTCTTTAGAGAGGAGTTGGGCTGAGTTATTCTAAAACTAAAAAAGAATAATACAGTACTTTGTATTTTACAAAGAACAGTCTTTGTATTTTACTGTTTTCTATGTCAGTATTGATTTTGGGTGAAACCTTAAAATCAGTTCCAGCTTATCCGGTAAAGCCAACTCAGTAATATGTTGAATGATAGGTACAGTCGTTTTGTAACGCCAGGAAAACGTCCATCACCTGCAGGGCCTTCAGAGTCAGACAAAGCTCTGGCGGAGGAATCTGATACAATGCTGCCGGTACAAATGATAGATTGAGTCGAGAAAACAATCTGAAACCAAATCTCTTGCCAAAAGCAACCTCAATCCCAGGAGAACCAAAGCGAAACCACCAGGAATTTTTAGGAATGTTCAGATTTAAAAACTTCTTCAGTCCCAGCGAAGGAGGGCAGTTGGTCTCTGGATCGAAGATAATTTAAGATATTCTGTATTTATCCCAGGAGGAAACTCCTTAGTGCTGCTTCATCTTATTCATAACAGTTTATACTATTACTTTGCTGAGTAAATGGCTTCGTCGTGGTGTAAAATGGTCTCCAATAATAAATGCATGTTAAATTATACATTTCCTTTAACTGGAAGAGTATGACAGTAATTGCATCCCATAGCAGGAATAGTGGAGTGAAGATGGATTTGACAGTAGGAAATGAACAAAGCCTTTGGGAAAGTAAAAAAAAAAAAAAAAAAAAAAAAAAAAAAGCAGAACGACTAATAATTTATACCATTTGGTGGTGTAATAATTTGTAAAATGTACAGTAAGATTACAAGTGAGTTTCTCTTACGTATCCAGCCCTTCCTGTCTCCAGCCACCCTGTTCTGTGACTGTGCCTCTTCTCTCTGCCAATAGTGAGGCATGTGGGTTTCAATTTGCCCTCAGACCCGAGGCGGCAGGTCGGGGGTGGATCGCTGTGTGGTCGCTCTCTTAGTGGATCAGATAACGTCACGCTCCGTAGCTGCAGGACCAGGACCGGGGTATGACCAGCTCCCAGTAGCTCCTCTGTTACACACACAGCACAGAGAGTATTTATCAGCAGATTAGTAGCGCAAACTGACATTTAACACGGACTTAGTGCAGGTTTCAAGACCACAATTTAACACCTTTCTCAGTGGGTAAAAATTACTAGTCATATCAGTGAGTGGTGAAGATGTGTTACTGTCTGCGGGTATGTGGAGTTAGCATTAAGATAAAATGTAGTTCAGAGCAGTTTTCCATTTCTTTTTTTTTTTTTTATGAAGGCCTTTACAAACCAGACTCTCTCAAACTCATCTGCTTCTCTGATACTGGTTTTAACCATTGTGTATAATCATTAACCTGTTTTAGCTGTGAATTAGCCACAGTCAAATGAAGCCTCATGAACCATTTGCTGTATTTTTTGACCCCACTAGAGGGTGCTCTTGGCCTGCTTTGGGGCATGCATTGAGCCCTTTGTTTGAATAGACAGTACAATCTAATAGGGTCAGAAAATACAGAAAGGGGTTCATGGAAGGGAGATCAGTATGTAATGAACATATGCTGTGTTACTAGAAGTCCTTACCAAGGGAATGACCTGCTGGGCCAGGATGTACAGCTACACATTTGTGTTAAACCACTTCCATTCAGCTAAATCTGCACTGCAGACAGGGGTGGAACTTAATAATTTTTGCTACTAGCCAACTGGGCTAGATCAGTAAAAAATTACTTGCTTACGTAAATGCTCGCTAGCCCACAATTTACAAAGCAATTACTAATTACTAACTCAAGTGAGTGGGCAAGCTGCATTTCCAGCACTGACTGCAGACTTTCTGAAACAGCACTTGGGCAGGTAATGGAACTGGGCAGGTTGTGTGAGTGTCTGCATGAATCTAAGGCTATTATTATTATGTCTCCCTGTGTGCCAATATTGCATTTTCACTAAGCTAATCAGCTACAACTTTTACCCAGAGTTGGGTATTTAGTGACTGTGACTCTTTATACTCAACTGGCTGGTTGAAAAAAATTCTTGGTCTGGATTTTAACTTTCTGGACCTCAAATGTTCACCTCCACCATTCATAAACGTGGGTATTTTACCAGAGCAGTGTAGGGTCAAGCACCCTGCTACGGTACAAGAGCAGGTCCTCGCTGGGATGGTCGAGGAGGACAGCGGACGGATCGTGTCGAGCAGTACCCACCCCTGCGCCTGGGCAGTGTACCTGCGCGTACCACTCGTGGCAGTACAGGCACACCTGCACCCCCTGGCCGATGAACAGGCAGGTCCACATGATGACGTTCCACACGGGACCCTTACGCTTGTCGTTTAGGGTGAAGTTGAACACCACTGAAGGAGGAGGAAGGGCTCAGTCAGCGCACAGGTTCCCAGCAGCCCAGGCGGGCACACAGTATCCTAGCTAGTGTTGCCTTTAAAATAGATGCTGGATGAATAATGGGAGGTTTCTATAAATAGCTGTGATGTCATTGCATTTGTGCGGTAAAAAAAAAAATATGTTATTAACAACACATTGATAAAAATTATGACATTAGTAAAACATTGCTATCAGATTAATCGTAGTACAAGAAGTGTAATAATATTTTCAATAAAAAACACAGTTTTAAGTTCATTTTATGTGAAGGGCTTTATTCTCAGTTGTCCTTTTAAGCCCGTTGTCATTAAGTGACCACAGATTGATGTTTTAACACAATCGTGGTGCATTAGGCGGCCCGGAAATCAACTAATGAGCAGCCCGTGGTCAAACCCAGCTGCATTTATTGATGAAAAGAGCAGAGTCGCTTTGGCAGGCCCGGTGGACGAGCGAGGAGGGTCGGCCTTACCTCCGATGACGGCGAAGAGGCAGAACATCACGGGGTAGAAGAACCCAAAGCAGAGGGTGAAGACGTACTCGTGCACCACCGCCGACACGAGGAACACGGACAGCATGGCAGCGGTGCGGAATTTGCGTCTGGTCAGCTGGGAGAGGCGGGACAATCAGATGGATAAACGGGCTTCAGCTTTTGATCTCTACATCCCTTCTGCTGCTCCCGCCATTACTGCCACAGAGGTCAGACGTTAATTAGATCAAGTGGAAATATATATTTTTCTATTGAAAATACATGGGTTAGAAATATTCTCAGACGTAAACAGATAAAGTAGTAGTAAGCAGTAAGTATAAATTAGGTAGTAAGTAGTGAGTAGTTACTTTAATTAAAGATGAGTGAGTGCCGTACGGAAGCATGGCAGCTGTCACTACCAGTGATTATCCGGATCCAAAAATCCCGAATAGGTTCAGCAGCCAAAACTAAACTGTAAAAATCAAGCCAGAGGTTTCTCCAAAATTAACTATGCGAATTAATACTAATTATATAATATTGTTGCTGGCATATTGTGGTAAGTGGCATTCTCTTGATATTACCAAATGTGAGAAAAAGTGATGTCACTGATAATACAGTGACAGCGACGTACCCAGAGGAAATCCTGATAGTAATAGCAGTAAAGCCAGTCGTGAACCACCACATTCCACGTTCTGTAGTAGTTGGCAAAAGATGTGGAGTTCCACCAGTCCTAGAGACATGAACAGGTACACGTATCAACAGAGGCTGGGACGAGCCCCCCCCCCCACGCTGAGGCAGACTTGGGGTAATGAGTCACCTGAGCTACGTGAGCTTGGACCGTGAGCGCAAAGCCAACATAAGCAGACTCAAACCCTCAGTGGACAGGAAACAGGTTTGAAATGAGTGTTATGTGTAAATAACTGGAAGGTTTATTTACTTCAGGATGGCAACCAGATCCAACTGACACGAGGATGGAGTGAGGGACAGACAGCAAAGGCAGCCATTTTGGCTCTTACACAGTGCAGGGAAAATGGCATGGACGGGAACATGGTTTTCAGTCTCTCTCTGATGAAAACGTGTCATGTGACTTCACCCAGTCCCTGGGAATGTCCAGGCACCCCCATGGCAGTAATGGGCGGGCCCAAGATCTTCACTGGGGGAGGGGGACTTGTTGATCGGGGGGGTATGCAGACGATCCATTGTTTTAAGATGAACGCCTTCATTAAAACATGAAGTTAAACTGAAGTAAAGGGACATCCTTGGTGATTGTCCTTTTGGGGGTTTGGCCCACAAAGGTCCCCCAGGGTGCCAACCCTGCAACATAATCACCAAACAAGGACTGAACAGAGGCTGTCTGTGCAGACATACTCTAGTCCTCAGGCTCTCTGTCCATGTATAACAATCACTCGAAACTGTCTTTAAGCAGCTGTTTATCTTTCTCACATGCCGCTGACTTGAGGGCTTTAAGAGCATAGCCGGAGATGGAATTCTTAGCCGTGAGGTGGCTGGAGCTGAACAGATCCGGCAGGGAGAGTGACAATTCTGAGAAAGGGATTGGTCAGCAGGGGGCGCCGGTTCACCTTGTAGAACATGCGGTCGGCGAAGCGCAGCATCTCGGCGAAGGCGTTGAGCCAGCAGTGCAGGAAGGCAAAGAAAGTCAGCAACAGGATCAGCATGCCTGCAGCCAGAGAGATTGGGAAAGTCACCCAAAACGAGGCCGCAGAGACCTGAAGGGGCAATAAACTTGGCTGCAGAGGCCCTCTGTGACACAGCCATAACTGAGCTACACAATCTAACCAAGACCGGCCATGCAAAAGGGTAAAGTTTCTTTAGGTTGGACTGTTGGTTCAGCAATTTAATGTCAACGTGCAGAATAAGGACACACACACACACACACACACACGGTCCTGAGAGCAAGCGAGTAAGATGTAGCGCAGAGGGGCCGCGGTGGTGGTCACATGATCGTGGCGGTACCTGGCAGGGTGGCGTGGAACAGTGAGAGCACTAGCGTGCGCGCGCTAAGGGGATGGTTGTTCTCGTTCATCAAGACAGGGATGCAGAGCCGCACGAGGATGAAGTAGAGGTAAAACAAACAGCCCAGGACCTGTTTGAAAAAAGGAAGCAGTAACGCCAAAACTATTTGCTGGATGGCGTCACTTTGCAAAGGATGGCAAATAGTAACCATACTCACCAACATCTGTGAGTCTGGAAACCACTCGGGTAATGTTACGGTGCAATGTTATTTAGAATAACTACGATTTGAGGTCAAGTATTTCATTACTGTACACAAATGCGTAAGTCTTAAATTTACTCCACAATGATTTTCTGGTACTCAGTATAAATATTACTACACACTATCACAGGGGGGCGCCTATTGACATGCATAGGTGTGAGAAAGTATTTGCTCTGTCTTAGATTTTTCTGCATGACTGCCTACTTTTGACACTTAATGCAACCAGACCAGTGCTAAATATTGTCTCAAAGGGAAAGTATGCAGACAAATAACACAATGTGTATTATTCATTCTCTGAAATGCAGGGTTCTTTACACTATGCCATTGATGGATTTTTTTTTTTTTGGTTTTCCTTTTTTTGGAGTGATCTTGTTGCACGAAAAAAGTGCCACAACCTTACTTTTCTGTCACATAAGGAATTTAAGTGTCTATTAATGTTATACTGTCTAATCAGACTAATTAAAATGGTATGGCAGTAGGAGAATTCAAGATGACCTCCGTATAATGTAAAGAAATATAAAGCAATATTGTCATTATGAAGTCATAATTACTGGCCTTTAAATTGCCAGCTTTTGAAATGCAGCCAGCAATATCATTTTCAAAAGAGAATAGAGTGATAATGGACGAATCCCTCTTTTAATTTCGTTAGATTGTTACAATATTTTACATCAGCAAATGGGGGCTAAAGGCTTCTAAAGAATAATTACGGCTTGCAGTGGTCCTTGAGAGTAGGTGTTGATATTAGGAGTAAAAATAGTTTTAACAATTGGGAAAGTGTTATTGAACTGGGAAAATGGAGTTATGTGCCAATAAGTCCACTATGGTATTAAAGGCCAATGTGATTTGGATTTCATTAGGACTGGTCGGTTCAGTTTGCGTATGATGGCTGGTGTTCATATAGGTGAAACTATTAGTCCTTTTATGTGGATTGCATGAAGGAAGATCGTTCTTCATACACAAAGTTTTTAGGTTCGATCATTTTTCACATCAGACAAATACGAAAATCACTTAAGTTTAAGCCACTTATCTCTTCAGACTCTATCAATATTCTACAAAGGTGATCAGTATGAAATGTAAGAGTTCTGCTCATCATACTGGCTACTCTACACAATTAATGATAATGGGAGGAATATTTTGCCGCATAATGCAAAGCACCTAAAAATTGTGTGGAAGATAATAGGTGCTTGTCTTACCTTAGCAAAAGTAACACCAACATAGTTCCATCTAATATACGGATTCCTGTTATTGTGGAGAATATGATCTTTAGACACATTATGCGATAATGACTGCAAAAACAGCACTACTAATGCCATACAAATAGCAGTGAGACTAATGATAATAATCGTCACAATAAAAGGCAAAGACCTTTGAGCACAATTAAGCGATTGGAAAGTAGGACAAAGGATAGCACTGATGCACCTTTGACACGTCAGTGATGCTCTGTCAGTAACTAGGTGTCTGTGACTTTTTCGTGCCGCACAGTACTGTGATTGTGTATTCTGTCACACTCTCACCTGGGATAGGACTCTCTGTAGATGAGAGTGGGGCAGAAGAGGAAGTAGAGGTAACTGGAGAAGGTGGGGAGCCTGGGGTCTTCTCCTGAGGTGCGGGGATGCCCATTAAGTCAGGGTGTAAAGAGAAAATGAGACAGCAGAGTGAGGTAAAGTACTGCAGCCCCGTCAGAGACCCGAGACCTCCTGCAGTTTGCAGCACCACATTTTAAAGACTGTGCAGTGTCTTGTGGCGTTTCAGTAAAGGTACAACGATTGCAAGCATTTCAAATGACCCTGGACCCAGAATCTTCAAAAACAAAAAACATCTAAATTTTGTAGTATGAGTAATAAATAGCCAGAGGTGGAAATTTCAGGTCCAGAAAGTACAAATCCAGACCAGGATTTTGTTTCAACCAACCAGTGGAGTAC
>JAODLC010000133.1:2256167-2270872 GCA_026781145.1 Hippopotamyrus pictus | reverse complement strand
CCAACCAGTGGAGTACTCTGTAACTGTGACTCTTTATGCTCAACTGGTTGGTTGAAACTAAATCATGATCTGGATTTCTACTTTCTGGACCTGAAATTTCCACCTCTGTAAATAGCAGACGTGATAGGGGTTAGGGACACAGGCTTGGAGCCTCAACTGGTCCAATAAACCATGTAAATCATTTATAGCAGTAAATTGGTAAAATTGCAAGGTTTGTTGGAAAAAAAACAAAAATTTAGCAAAAGAAAAATGTAATATATTGCATTACCCCCCTGTGGCTTGAGGTTCATGATCACTGGAACATTTTCCCGGATGAAGGAGTAGCTCTTCATCAGGAATCTGACCTGAGTGTCGGGACAGAACCAGTCGCTAAGACAATCAAGCTGAAAAAACCTCAGCGTTCTTATGGCAGATGCATATCTAACCATTATCAGTAATAGCTGATCCTGTCACAGTGACCTAGAACCTGTTCTATGAGGCCGAAGGGTAAATCAGCCAAGGCCTGTCCTTGAACCCCGGGAAGAACCTGAAGCTCAGATAAAACCCAGTTATCCCCGGGGGCGTGGCACCACAGCACCACCTGTGAAAGTTTAGCACCCAGATACATACTCACAGGGGGAAGTCAGCTTTTAAGCACTGAGCAAACTCACCAATAAGCAGGGGCTCTCGAGTTTCACCAGAAGTTTGGAGTGAGATCACATTAGGGGCGTCTGTCTCACGGTCAGTGCGTGAAACTGGAGAGCCCTGCATCCCCAAAACTGCTGAGGCACCTGCTGGTGTTATGCAGGACTGAATTTTTATTACAAGGGAACTAAAGCGTGAAATCATCGTTAAGCAGGATCTATATTTAGCCGGGTATCTGCCCAGTGCATTCTTATTAGCACAGTCATAATTCTTGTCCTTCACTGCTGTTGTTGTTTATCTCTCTGTTCGCTCGCCCTTTGGAATACCCCCGAGGAAGTATCTAAGCACGCCTGCCTCATTCCTTCAAGGTCCTTTTTGCTGGGAATTAACTAATCTTCACATACTGTATGTAACGGCTGTTCTTGAGCAAGGAGAATGAAGCCAGGGGACTTGGGATAACAGAGACTGCCAATCTGGCGGCCATTTTGAGGACAACAGAACAATGGAGGTGTGCTTAACTACAATAACTTAGCTTACTGATATGTATCACTGGATTTCCTGCCTCTCTGGCTCTTCTTTAACCTCTCCTGACATCCTACTGAGTTTACATCAGCCTGCATTAGTGACTTCATATCCTAACAACTTCCTAAATAAATTCCTTATATCTATATACTCAGTAGCAGGGGTGGGCAATCTTATCCACAAAGGCCGGTGTGTATGCAGGTTTTTGGGATAACCTTTAGGCCAGCTGTTCAAACCCAGATGTGAGGACTCCAGCAGCCCTTTCTGGATAAGATTTCCCACCCCTGCTCTATAGACTATATAGCCATTTTTATACATAGTGCCCATGTTTTCAGGGGCTCAAAGGTAAGTGGACAATCGATTGACAAGCTGTTTAATGAGCAGGTGTGGGCTGTTCCCTTGTTATTTCATTAACCATTATGAATCATGATAATGGAGGGACATTGTATAAAGGTGGCTGAAATGCCTAAACTGCTCATATGTTCTACTTGTTAAACCCCTTGAATTATAGCTAAAAAGTCTAAGTTTCAATCACATCTCGATTGTTTCATCATACAGGCATACGGAGCCAAAACGATGAACGTTGTGTCATTGTCCAAATACTTCTGGACTTAACTGCATGTGTATGGTTGCATGCACACATACCTGCTCCAGGACAATGATGAACCGGGAAGCGGGGGGCAGCTGGTGATGTATCACCACATAGATGGGGAACACCCCCAGGATGCAGCTCTGTGCGGCCGCCAGAGCGACACCCCAGCCCACAGTGAGCACCCTTCGGGAAGTGCCGGCGCCATGGTAACGGCTGCCCCACAGGGTAAGCGCGTGGTACGGCCCAGCCAGCGTGTAGCTGAACATGATCATCCAGGCCCAGAGTACAGTGGGCAGCTTGCCAAAGGCGTGGAACAGCAGGTCGAAATCCAGAACAAGCCTGGGGAGGTAGAACCCGGTCTGTCGATGCACATTTGGCTATTTTAGATTATGTGTGCGCAGACGTGACTAAATTGTTTAAGTAAATCTAATTATGGGAGAACTGAGACCTTGAATCCCAATAGTGGGCAGAGGTGGATATTTCAGGTCCAGAAAGTATAAATCCAGACTGTGATTTAGCTTCAACCAACCAGTCGCGCATAAAGAGTCACAGTTACAGAGTACTCCACTGGTTGGTTGAAGCTAAATCACGGTCTGGATTTGTCCTTTCTGGATCTGAAATTTCCACCTCTGATAGTGGGTGGGATTACTGTGCACTGCCAATCATTACCTCTCTGAGAACTAATTGAGTAACCAATGGGAAGTCAGTGAGAGTGCACAACAATTCCAGAGTTGCCATATTATCTAGATTATTCATTTCCTGTTTCAGCCCATCACCCTGTTCCAAACCCACCCACACACATACACACTCGCACTCACACACACATACTTCAGTGGCGGTTCCAAACACACCTTCCCTGGTCAATGTAATCCACCGCCAAGGTGCTGATGATGAGGAGCAGTAGAGCAGCGATGAACATGTGGTAGAGGGTCCGGATGTGATTAATCTCAAACAGCTCACTGCGGGCAGGAAACACGGCTCAGGTCCTACAATGCTTTGCATACAGCTGCCAGGAACCAGTGGGCGAATTTCATGCAAACTTTGTGAGCTGCATGGCAGAGTAATGTGATACTCTGGGGGAATCCGAAACAACAGTGGTCATATGTTCAAAACTTGGATTTCATTTGACATAATTCAGTTTGCATCCCTGTACTGGGAGAGAGAAAGGAAGATGCATGGTGGATAATCAAGGAAAACTGTTTTTTAGAAAAGTAACTCTCACTAAATGAGAAACTAAGAGCCTCCATCCATCCATCCATCTTTTAATCCCTTATCTTCTAACCTCTAGGCTGCATGGGATGGGATGATATTCTATCAAAGGGCATATATACACACTAAGGACAACTCAGAGACACCAATCAGTCTAACTGCACGTCTTTGGACTGCAGAAGGAAACCAGAGAACCCACACAACATGGAAGAACAGGTAAACTCCACACACACGCAGCAGACGTGGGAATCGAACCCCAACTCTGGAGGTGTGCAGCAACAGTACTAATGCTGAGGCTCTGTAGCACCCCTAAGAAAAACACTGAAGTTCTACTTTCAGTTTCATCCCACCCATCCATCCATTTTCTGTAACCACTTGTCCTATTCAGGGTCACAGGGGGTCGGGAGCCTATGGGAACAAGGCAGGGAACAACCCAGGATGGGGCACCAACCCACCACAGGGCACCAACCCACCACAGGACACCAACCCATCACAGGGCACCAACCCACCACAGGACACCAACCCACCACAGGGCACCAACCCACCACAAGACACCAACCCACCACAGGACACCAACCCACCACAGGACACCAACCCATCACAGGGCACACTCACACACCATTCGCTCACACAGGCATCAATTTTCAGTTCATTAAATTATCAGTAAATGAAGGCTTAAATTAAAGACAACATAATTTCCTTGATCAAGAAGAATTCCACTGTAAACTTACTCAAGGATTGACCTCCGTTCCATAAATACTTTCCCATGCTCCATCCTAAGGTTTCTGTAACAGAACAGAATGTGAACAGCTTGCACCACTATTCTCCTATGTGTACATGTAGACAGCTGAGGTCACAGTTTAGGTATTGCACTTAACATTTGCTTGGATATAGTGACATACTTGGTTCCCATTTTGCTCTGTGGTGTGACCAGTATCTGAGCTACTGTATAGTGGCTGTAGTAGGTGTTAGCCCATACCTCCCGCTCCTGCTGACGTTGATGGTGCTGGAGAGTATGTGGTTCCTACGGGAGTAGGACTCCGCTGACTCCTTCATGGCCCTGTCCAGGAGGTCACTGAGCTGACCCTGGATCTGCTCCAAGAGGTCGGCCTTCACAGCCTGCGTGCAAAAGCAGTGAGATGCTGACAGGGGCTGGACAGCCGGTTTCACAGTGCTGGCTTCACGGATGCCAGCCAAGTGCTTTTCCGGTGTCTCTGCCAGTGCGACTGGCTCTCAGACTTTCCGGGTGGGGGGCTGCGGTGCATGCTGGCTTTTGCTCAAAATAACTTTTGAATTAACAAAGCTTAGTTGGGTTGTTAAAAAAAAGAGATCAAGATCTAGAAAATAACTAGTTTTAGACATTTCATCTACCAATACAGACAAGATACAAATCCTTCACATGAGTCATAGACTGAATAAAAGTATTTCCACACCTCAAACAACAAACACATTACAATAGATTAATATTTTTTGTGTAACACAACATAATCCTCACCTCTATGTGTCTCTTCCACTGTATCAAGTCATGTGCTTCAAGGTCTGTCTGTTCCTCCTCTACACAGATACATGGGCACAACATCATCTACAGGATAATCTACGACATCATACAAGTTGTGATCCGCAAGATCATCCACGACATCGTTACATGTTGTCATCCACAAGCTCATTCATGACATCATACATGTTGTGACCCACAAGATCATCCACGTCATTATACGTGTGGTAATCCGCAAGATCATCTATGACATCACTCATGTGGTAATCCACAAGATCATCTATGATCACGCATGTGGTAATCCACAAGCTCATTTATGACATCACGCATGTGGTAATCTACAAGATCATCTATGACATCATGCACGTGGTAATTTACAAGATCATCCACAATGTTATGCACACACAGAGGTGATTGTAGGGACTCTGGAGGCCCAAGGCAAAAAAACTCCATGGGGCCGTCTAACTACCCTGCATGGTAAAATGAATAATCATTATTTTAGCCTAAAGTCAAAATTAATAATATCAACACAGAGAATTTAATACACATAGGTCCTTTATTTTCACTAAAGATTTATTTTTTAAAAACAGAATACTCAAATGAGCAGGTTTGTCCCTGTGACGTACTATGCAATCAGATGCCCTTAGGGGCCCCTTCCCAACTCGGGGCCCCAGGCAATCACCTTACTAGCCTGTCCTGTTGCTATGCCTCTTCATACACGTGATAATCCACAAGCTCATCCATGACATCATACATATTGTGATCCACAAGGTCAGCCATGACATCATACATATTGTGATCCATACATCCATACAAGATTATCTACAGTGTCATAAAATCATCCACATCTTCATAATCCATAAAATCATGAAAAAAAAGAATACAAACCACGACGAAAGGGATTCGATTTTTATGCACACTCAGTCACTTATCTGGCTTCACCGTGACACGAATACCTTCCAGTGATAAGGGCTCACCCACGTTCTTGGGCTGGCTCTCTGAGCCCGCGGAGTTGCTGGGGGCGCCTTTGTCCTGATGACGCAGTTTGATTTCTCTGCTGGGTGTTGCCATCGCATCTCTTAATCCCGAGGAGGACGACGCTTGTATCTACTGAAGAAAGAGATTCAGGGTCAGAGGTCAGGCCATTTTCCATGTGTCGGGGAAGAAGCCCCATCAGCACAGGAGTGACACCGTGAACTAGAGTGACACCGCGAGAAGTAAGCAGAAAGGTAGCAGAGGACACAGATGTCAAACTGCCATTACAGTCGTGGCGTCACTGTGCTAATTCATCAAATACACAAACACCACACTGCACATAAATAGTCTATTGGCCTGTTCGTCTTCAAACAAGATTAAGATTAATTAGCAGATCAGGTACACAAAAAGGCATATGGAAGAAACAACAAGAAAAATAACCCTAAATGAACTTTCTCGGGTCCTGTTATTGATATAGCAACATGGGATTCAGGCCTACAAATAGTAGGCTTTGTGATTTGCCCGATGAGCGTAACAGCCTCAGTTGGATCTTTTTGTGAGTGTCCCTTAAGGTTACATCTGTTTTTTGTGAATCTTAGCATTTTTTTTGGCACAGCTGGACTCTCCACTGGAGACTTTGGATGTGTAAATATATATTCAACTGAACTAAAACAATAAGCCTACATACATCCAAGGACTTCAACAGTAAGACTGTCAATCTGAATTGCTCATGGGTAACAGAATTCACATTTTATATGAAGCCTGAATTTGATTTGAAATAATATTTGAAAGCAAACTCTACTTTTAAGTATATTTTAAAATAAAAAAAGAAACCAAACATTTTATTAAGCCATTTTATTTTGTTTCATGTAACTGCTTTGGAATCAGCTCCTAAACCCTTCCAGAATTTACATCATGATATTTACATCATTTTTATATGACAATATAACCTCTGAGTACCCTGCCATCTCATCAGAGACATAAAGCAACAGCTGCAGTTCGTTAACATTACAAGAGACGGTGCGCATATTACCTCCAAACACTAGAGGGTGCAGTTGCAGTCTTGGCCCGTAAACTGTAACTCTAACCTACAATTGTCAAAAACTCAATGAAACTCTAGCTAATAAGTGTCACAACATAACTTTCATAATTGTGTAATGAAACATCCTCAAAGGAAGTCATCACTTTCACATTCTCAGTTACCACTTTAACCGTATTATTATAAGGTAATAATTATTATAACAATCATACATATTTTAATCTGGGGAACTGCACCTGGCCAGATGTTTAGTGAAAATCAACATGAAATAGCTATTGCTGTCGGATAAAATATAACAACAGTAAATGTCTAAAAGACCAGTGAATGCCACTTTTATAAAATTAATTTGCAGGAATGTTGCAGGTGACATTTTCAGTCTCTTTATGTTTGTTGTCAAAATTTTGTTGATCAATATCTTAAAAAATATTCTCAGTAATCACCAGATTTACCTGTTTTTGGTACTCACCACCTTTTAAACAGTAAAATGTACACTTTTGTAAACACCAATAACCACAATATATTATGTTTCCCCAACTCGGCTGTCCGTGTAACACCTTGATTTGCCGCTACTGGTTTTATGACTCCACAAAACAAAAAACAACCACTCAATGGTCTGTCATTGGACCATTTAATGCAGGAATCCGTCTAAACCCACTTCTCGGTGCTTAGTCCAGATCTCATATATAAATACAGGCAGGAAAATGTTACTCACGTGAGTTTTTCCTTTCTTCTGTGTGGGTCACTGCAGGACCTTGTGGAGACGTCAGCCTGAGATACACGATTCGCAGCTCATCCTGAGTCATCCTGACATTCTGCGCTCTCTTGAACTCTGCCTCCTCCCCTCCCCACTTAATCAGCTCCTGACTTTTGCTCTACCTGACTCCTAGTGTTGCTTCCAACAGCAGATCCACCACAGGTTCAACCTCCCTGCTACCTGTTCTCTAAGGACACAGTCATGGTCTGCTTGCAGTTTAAGTATGTCCCCATAGTAAAATTATTTCCATTGATAATCTTTTTATGGAAATCATTTGGCTGTTACTGTGACCTTGCTCTTCCAGGACTGTGTCTGAACCCCACCTGCCAGCTCTTTGTGTGGAGTTTGCATGTTCTCCCTGTGTCACGTACGTTTCCTCCTGCATTTTAAAAATTCCCATAATGCACCTGTGCACCCTGCAGGGGACTCCTAGCCACTCCTGTCCAGAGCATATGTCATACCCCTGCCTTGCCCTGCCTGAGATTGGCTCCCATAACCCTGACCAAGATAAGCAACTAGAAGACGGATGGATGGATACATATATCTAATAAATGGATTTATCATACGAATGAAACACACTATATTGGGTCAGGTCATGTCAGGTTGGGGAGCATACGCTGATGCAGCATGTTGCCGCACCCACCACACAGTGAAACTCCTCTGGATCCCCCAGACAGATCCCACCCTCCAGAAATAACCATCCTTCTGCCGCAGTCTGGTGTTACGTGGGCGTCCCCTCAGCCTGGTCCAGTCACTTGGGTCCTCAGCAATGAGGATCCTGTCAGCTGGATCACCCTCAGGGAGTCGCGCCACATGGCCATAGTGCCGTAACTGACGTTCCCTCAAAGTGCAGGTAATGTGCCTCATTCGGGACTCCTCTAGCATCTGCTCATTCGACACACAGTCAAACCAACCAGCAGTACCCAAGGATTCTCCGAAGAAACACAATATGGACAAAAGTATCGGGACACCTGAAAATTACACCCACAGGAAGTTTTATGACATCCCGTTCTAAATCCATAGGTGTCAATATGAAGTTGGTCCCCCTTTGCAAATCTAATAGCTGCTGCTCTTTTGCGATGGCTTTCCGTGAAATTTTGGAGTGTGTCTGAGGGAATTTTTGTCCATTCGCCCAAAACAGCATTTGTGAGGTCAGCCACTGGTATTAGACATGAAGGCCTGGCTCACAACCTCTGTTCCAGTTCATCCCAATGGTCTTTGATAGGGTTGAAGTCAGGTCTGTGTGGGCCAGTCAAGTTCTTCCACACCAAACTCACCCAGTCTTGTCGTTATGAACCTTGCTTCGTGCACTGGGGCACAGTCATGCTGGAACAGAAAAGGGCCTTCCCCAAAATGTTCCCACAAAGTCAGAAGCATAGAGTTGTCCAAAACATCTTGGTATGCCCCATAATCCACAGGAAAATAGTCGTTAGAGACAGCTCTAGTTTCCTCTGCTCCAGGGTCCAATGGCTGCGTGCTTCACACCACTCCATCTGACGCTTGGCATTGCGTTTGCTGATGTGAGGCTTGCATGCAGCTGCTCGGCCTTGGAAGCCCATTCCACGAAGCTCTCAGTGCACAGTTTTTGTGCTGGAGTTAATGCCAGAGGAAGTTTGTTGGCGACTTTCATGCACTGTGCGCCTCAGCACTCGGTGAACCCATTTTCTGGCTTTACATGGTCTGTGACTTAATGGCTGAGCTTCTATTGTTCCTAATCACGTCCACTTTGCGGTACCACTTACAGCTGACCATGGAAGATCTCAGAATGACAAACTGACTGCATGGCTGGGCACTTCATTTTAAACACCTGGATCTGAATGAAACACCTGAATTCAGTGATTAAGAGGTGTGTCCCCATACTGTTGTCCACATAGTGTATGTAGCGCAGTGACTATATAACATCCAGTTTTGCATTTGTATTGATTTTCCTGTCTTTAGACTTTCACAATCAAGTGAGGCTAAATGACACAATATCCACCTGTCGCACGTGGCCAAAAAAGATTCTGAATCCTGTTTAAACCCCTGCTATATCGATAATTGGCATTTTTGTGCAAATGCACAAAATACACAAACACCAACCTTACCCAATCACAACCACACTTACCTATTTTAATCTTAGAATTAACCCCCACAAACAAGTGAAAAAAGATGGAAGCAGAACTCCACACACGTTTTATGCAGACAGGATCATTTTAATGAAAGTGTTTCTCCAGTAATCATTTCGATTTTTATTCTCAGCAGCTACAGAGTTCTGTCGCACTGCATGCACTATTTTACACACTTGGAAAAAAAAGATTCCATAAATAAATACACAAATAAACAGACGCAAAATTATATTCCTCACTGCTTCATCGGCACTGTTTAAGCCTATGCTTCATGTTTTATTTTTTATTTTTTTTAAGGACTACTATATTGTGCCGAAAACATGGCAGGAATATATTCGAACAGGTCAGACGGCATACGCGGACTGATACACAGGTGGGCATGATTCGTCCCATAAAAACATACCGATGACATCTGCGTGAACCATATTTTCTGCCCCCTAACAGTCCCTATGGTATTTGGACTGACAAAACGGCGAGTGAGCTGCAAGTATTGGGGGAGAGCGAAGTCTTCGTGATGAGCCCGCTTTTGTTTTTCGTTTTCCGGTTGTGGTCCTGTGCTAGATGGCAAATGGCTGTAAAAGGACCAGGTGTGTGTGCACGCACACACACACCACGTGAACGGCATTCAACCGTCACCAACATAACCGCGGCTTTCAGAACGCGGTGGCCTTGTCTCCGTGTGACGATTCTCAGGCAGGCTGGGTAGCTGACCTTGGTGGTGATGGAGTACCAGAGGTGGATGCCTTGGTCAGGGCAGGATCTCCAAGCCTTCCAGACTAACCTCTGTGCTCCACCCTTCCCACCCTCAGCCGTCCCCTGGCGCACTCTCTTCCTGATTGGCTGATCAGGAGGCCGGTGGAGTCTGCATGGGGGTGAAGCTTTGTGGGTGGATAGGGTGGAGCTGGAACTGATAAGGTTGGCTAGGAAGAGCAACTGGATCCAGGCACCAGCTGGTCCAGGCCATAGTGACATTCCAGATCCAATTCCCGCCCTTTCGGACGAGGGTTTGTAAGCTCTTGCAAGTCTCTGTACTGTATGCGTGCACACACACACACAATCTTCAAAGTATTTAGGGTTCTCCCTGTCTCTTTGGGGGCTAATCTTCACTGCTGTCTTTGTTGCCATCTCTCAGTGCAATATTCTATTTATTTAATTTAACATTTATAATATAAATAAATATCCCATTTTGTTAAATAAAATAAAATAAAACATATACAATTCTGTCAGACTAAAAGCAACGGATGCAATACAATATAATAAATACAGCAAACCATAAGATATGTAAACATAAATCAATATTTAAATACAGTGAAGTGTATAAAAATAGTTGCTACATAATTACTGTAATTTTTGTCTTTCCTGTGTACATCAGTAAAGTAACAGCTTAAGACAGACACACTAGCTGGGGCAGTAAGACACCAACACAGAACCATCCAACCCAAACCAGATATATATATATTACAATTCAGAAATATTTATATATGTATATATGTATTAAAATACACGAACCAAAAAAAAAGCAGAGCCGATTCTTTCTATGGTGGTACTTTCAATTCATGGCTGATGATATATATTCATAGTAGTACGCAGAGGCATTGAGTGGGTGTGGGTGTTCATTTAAGTGCAACACCTACAGCCAAGCCCTGCTTCAGCCGGTCACTGTAAATCAGCCCGGGGAACCAAAGCAGTATCTGTTGGAAGCATGTGTGCATAAATAGTCAAGCCTGTGGTACACTGCTCCCCCTGGAGGTAGGAGGGCGAACTGCACCCAGAGGAGGAGTACGCCATCCAAGGGTGGGATATCCCACTCCACAAGGGGACTGCTGACACTGATGGGTCCCTCACTGCTGCTGAAGTCAGACCCATCACAAAGAAGCAGAAGTAGCATCTCAATGCCCAGTACGCATGTTCTGCAGTAGGACAGCAGTGAACCTATCAGGTCATTGTTTTAAGCGTCAGGCAATGATGCTAACAGCCTTAAATGAGTATGTATATACACATATGTACATATATATGTATACGTAAGGTTCATCGTTGTGTAACTGAGAGGATGTTAATAGCTGTCGTACATTAAGGCGTAATGGAGCCCCGGAGGTGTGTGTGAGTGGCCCAGGGGTGGGGGGGTGGCCAGTGGCTGCCCGCAGGTGCGCTCAGAGACCTGGGGGCAGCGATTAGGACGGCGATTAGGACATCCCGCTCTCAATGACGTCGATCCAGATAGAAAAAGAGCCACATCCTAGAAATAGAAAAGCCCATCTCCTCATTAACGATGAATAACGTTCCTCTTGCGTTTGTCGTTTTGGGCCCGGTCGCCGTGTTCCTCGAGTTCTCGGTGTCTACGCTACGGTTCTACGAAGCTTAACAGAAAGGGAACCTCACGCAGGGGTGGGGTCATGTGATATCACACAGATCCACGCCAGGGCATCTCCCTCGGCGCACAGCACTCAATACCACCACACACTTACACCCCCCCCCACCTGCCGGGTGGGGGGGGGGAGGACGGGAGCGCGGGTTAGCAACCTGCGCTAACCTACAGCCTTCACCACAGCACCTAAGCATACAAACTACTCAATATTACGTGTGGAGGGAAGAGGAGTTACTAAGAACAGGTTTACTGAGGACAGAGACTAGAGAAAATGAGTCTGAGGGTGGGGGATGGGGGTCTGCCGATGTCAAGGTCAGGGGGAAGCAAATAAGCGGCATGCGGAATTATGGGAAAATTCTGGAACGAATGGGTGCCTGTGGGGAAGGAGAGAGAAAGAGAGAGAGAGAGATGAGTGTTACATGACGCGTACGGTAGCGCCACACTGCGGCTCTTCACGTCCAGCCCCGACACCCCCACGGCCTGGTTCCGCTCATTAAACCCAGCGGCCCTACGGCAGCGGCAAAAGGCGTGACCCCGCTCACCTGCTCCGCGCCATTAGCTGGCGGCGGTCTCCTGCTGGACGACGTACAGCTTGCCCGGGTCCTCAGCTTCAATCCCGCAGGGTACCTCGCTTCTGGATATAAACACATACTTAGAGGGCCCACTAGGGGGTGCTGCCAGCACCGGCGACTCGCAGCGACGGCTCTGAAGGCATCGGCATCTCCATCTGTCTTCACTGTTATCATTAATATTTACTATAATTACGCTCATTATCAATCTCCAGCCTCGGGCTAAACGTCAGAGAAACACGATGCCTAAATACTACGGAATTATTATCACTATGGTATTACAAATGCGAACACATGAGGACTGACTCACCTGTTATCATTGATATCTGTCGTGTTTCCTGTCAATGAAAGAGAGCGGAGGTGAGGAGAGGTGAGGAGTGGCCCCATATTCGTCACGCAGCAGCGTGAAGGAACCTAACTGCCTAAGCTGTGGTCTCATGGAGCTGTCAAGCTGTCAACCGGACCGAGTACAAACCTGCAAGGCGCTTTCACCTCTCACCTGCACCAAAGACCCGACACAATTAGCATCCACCATCTCCTCTCTTTCTGTCTCCAGGCACTTTTGGATAAAAACTTATTACAGATCCACCTATTAAGCAACGAATCAACCACTCTATTAACTGGCTCACACCTCTGCTCCAAAACTATGGGATTTAATTATAATATGCAGCCTGTGATAAGCTACACTGGCCCCGTACAGGATGAGCAGCCGGAAGATTGATGGATTTTTAATGTTATTATTTCGTGTTGTTTTTATTGCATGCCTGTGTAACCCCCACCCTTTGGTTAACTGTATTCTGTTCGTATAATGAATCTGACTGTGCTGATCCTGCGCTGAAATCACACCTCACAAGCGTCGTGCCGGGGGATGGCAAACAACCAAGCAGTGAACAAAGCAGAAGGAGAGAGATGAACGGAGCACACACCCATGCTGCCCCCTGCTGGACCGACAGGAGCAGCTCTCTCCGTCCCCTGTGGTTCTCTTACACTGCACTAATTATGGCATCAGATCTAACAAGACCCGGCCCACACTGACGGGAGGGCGAGGAAGGCCGAACTTACATTACTCTGCTACTCCGTCAAAGTAATATTCATATTTA
Organism: Hippopotamyrus pictus; assembly: GCA_026781145.1. Lineage (NCBI taxonomy): Eukaryota > Metazoa > Chordata > Actinopteri > Osteoglossiformes > Mormyridae > Hippopotamyrus > Hippopotamyrus pictus. Next base: position 2,257,523 of record JAODLC010000133.1, on the reverse strand, counting down.
TTATAAAATTTACATATATCCAAGCAATAACTTGAATGTATGTGCCAAGCTTTTCCAATTTAAAAGGAGAATTATTAAAAAAGAATATTTTATATATATATACATACACACAAACACCTATATAAAAATATATACTGCACATATCTATATAGAACTTACATTACTCATCAATGAATATATTTATACATACAATATACCAGCGTTTGCCAACCTGCTCCGTGGGGACTTCGGGACAGTCCACGTTTTTGCTCCCTCCCACCTCCAGATATAAATATTTGCACGGTATAGAATGAGAGAGCTGTGAGCGCAGGTCACTATAGAGAGCGCATACATCAGCCGGCCACATGGTGGCAGAGCTGTGCAGGCCGACTGCCCACAGAGACTCACCGTTGTCCACATTGAGCTGGTAGGAGTTCATAGCCTCTGTGGTATTCAGCGTGGGGCGGCTCACCTCCGCCGGCAGCGTGGGCAAACGCGGAGCGGAGACACTGTCCCTGCAGGGACAGCCAGCTCCAGCATTCACCGAGTCGTCATTATCATCATCGCACGATATTCATGTGAGGAATCCATTTACACTAACACAGTTGTTTATATTAAGTGATCTGTGCGACCAGTAAGCCTCGGGCGGAAGCGGCACAGTCGTGTAGCCCAGTGGCGTGTCAGTGACTCACATGGTGTTCTGGGCCGGGGCGGGGGTGCAGTTTGGGGCCGCGGACTGGGTTTGGCTCTGGAAGAGCACGTTGCTGAAGGTGATGGGATGGTCACTGCTGCGCATGAACACCGGGTTGGTTGGGGAGCAGGCTGGATAATGCCCAGGACGGATGGGTTTGGCTGGGGTGGGGGAGCAAACAAGATGGGGTGAGGTGGGTTACTGTCAAACATAAGGACCGCACAAGAGCCAACCCAAACCAAAAATAAATAAATAAATAAATAAATAAATAAATAAACTTGTGTAGTTATACAGAGCGGAAAACTCACATGGTTATGTTTGGATTACATGAGCCTGAAAGTGCTACAGCAATGGGTGGGCAACTTATGTTAGTACCAACTCTCTGTTTAACCTTCATGAGGACATGTAAGTGCACCAGAAATGTGGGGACTAGTTATGTTAGTACCAACTCTCTGGTTAATCTTCATAAGACCATGCAAGTGCACCAGAAATGTGGGGACTAGTTATGTTAGTACCAACTCTCTGGTTAATCTTCATAAGACCATGTAAGTGCACCAGAAATGGATGGACTAGTTATGTTAGTACCAAGTCTCTGGTTAACCTTCATGGGGGCATGTAGGTGCACCAGAAATGGATGGACTAGTTATGTTAGTACCAAGTCTCTGGTTAACCTTCATGAGGGCATG
>JAODLC010000133.1:2215648-2250508 GCA_026781145.1 Hippopotamyrus pictus | reverse complement strand
CCGAGGGGGGTTAACGAGCATGCGGAGGCCCCCACGGTCATCAACCTGCCCAGACTTCTATAAAAAAACTCAGCGCTCCCTAGACCCAAAGCCCGGAACGATGCACTAATGAAAAACCATGGCAACAGGGTGAGTGTGAAGGCGGAAGGGAGGAAAGACAGGTGGGCGGGGCGGGGGTGCGGTGCTGACCATTTTCTGGGCCAGCTCTTCAGCCAGTAGCTTGTTCTGCAGGCTCTTGTCTTCCACCTCCTGGCTCTTTTGGTCATAGTTGACGGCCAGCTCCTCCAAGGCCTGCAGCACCTCCTTCACCTCCGCCTTGGCGCAGTCGCTCTCCATCTGCAGGCGGCCCAGCTCCGTCTGGACCTTCTCACTATCGCCACGCGTGGAGGCCAGGAGCTGCAGAAAGCCACACGCACACACACACACACACACACACAGAAACACTCAGTGCTCTGCTGACCTCATTTAGAGTATACAAAAGGCTGGTAAAAATTAGCTTCTCTGCACTGCCAGCGACATGTAAAACTCTCCATGTTTGTACCTCTTCTTGGTCCAACATCTGCTCTTTCAGCTTCTCGATGAGCTGACTCTGCTGGTTGATCTCATCGTCCTGCACACAGGTGAACACACTCAGTCTCAAACAGCAAACACGAGGCTCACTTAATTGACGTAGAACGTCATTAATGCATGCATGGCTCATTGTATTCATCTATGTGGAACAGCTTTGTATGTAGAGAGTACATACTATGCATTGCAAAAGTATTGATCGGATTACAATGATCAGCTTACAAATGATACACAAATTCTTCCTGTCCGTATTATTACTGCAAACTCATAGCGTCTCACAGTAAATTTCCAAGGTCATTAATCATTTTAAGGGGGGGGTTTCATGCTTTTAAAAATCACTGCATGGTTCACTGCAGTGTTACAGGTTCTCACTTTGTCATCAAGCTGCTTGTACAGCTTCCGGATCTCCTCTTCATACTTCTGGCGCTCCTCGGCAGAGATGCGGACCACGATGGAGGAGGTGCCATTGTCCAGGGGGGGCTCCTCAGCGGGCTCCAGCCTCGCCGTCCCTGGGCTCAGCTGCTCCGTTTCCGGAACATCCTCGCCTGGAGGTGCGAGAGGATGCAGTCAGTTCACTGAACACTCCCGCTGTGACTAGCGCGGGCCGTGGACCACAACCCGATGGAAAGCCAAGGGAATGACTGGAGGCACGAGTAGCTTAGTCACTGGCTGGCAGCACGTGGTGATCCCACCCTGTCACAGTCCACAGCATTAAAACGGAAAGTCAAGAAGAAAAATTACAATTAGATTCTCCGGGTTTCTTAGACATTCTCCATTACTGATAAGACAAAGACAAGACAAGACAAGACCACACCAGACCAGACCACACCAGACCAGACAAGACAAGACAAGACAAGACAAGACAAGACAAGACAAGACAAGACTTTATTGATCCCACACTGGGGAAATTTACTTGTTACAACAGCCTATAGAAAAAAAACAGACCAAAAGATACTATAACAAACAGAAATAAATAAGAAAATCAGTGCATACAATTACACATATTGCACAGATGCATGACCCAAAGACATACAGATATTGCAGAGATACTAATGCAGCATATCCTCAATGCATGTATGTATTGTATGTAGCTCAACGTCAATGTCTACATTCATATACATGACACATGACACCATTTGTGTGTGTGCGTGTGTGTGTGTGTGTGTGTGTGTGTGTGTGTGTGTGTGTTTGTGTGTGTGTTTGTGTGTGTGTGTGTGTGTGTGTGTGTGTGTGTTTGTGTGTGTGTGTTTGTGTGTGTGTGTTTGTGTGTTCCCCAACACCCACCATTGCGCCAGCGGTTCAGCTCGGCCTCCAGCTTCTGGATGGTCTCCTTCAGAGTCTTGTTCTTCTCCTTCTCCTTCTCGTACTTCCTCTTCCACTGCTCAGCCGTCAGCTCCAGGTTCACAGACGCCGTGTTCCTGATGGTCTTGGCACTGGAGAGTGGGATACAGGAATTCGGCGTTCGGGGAGCCGCACAAACCAAAGGACGAGACACGTGTCGCGATGCCGGGCTTCGAGGGACAACAGCGAAACAGAAATCACGGATGACGTGAGCAAAACGGAGGACGTGTTACCGCTGGCCAAACATGAGGGTGGACTTGGTCTCGGCGTCGTTGAAGCTGGACGGCGAGCAGCAGATGAACATGGTGGTACGGCAGTTACCGCCTAGCGAGTCCTGCAGGATCCGGGTCATCTTGCTGTCGCGGTACGGAACGTGGGTTTTCTGCGTGGCCGAGAAGTACGAAAGAACTCAGGTGAGAACTTCCAAACTTACTGCTTTTTCCCCAAACTGGGCTAAAACTTTATTTGTCATTTGCATATGTACAGAAGCACAAGTACAAAGAATGATTAAAATGATAAAACAAGACTGTGGCATACAGAAAGTTGCATTTAGGATGCATCCTAAAACAAGTGACATGTTTTTAAAGCTCCTTTTTACGAAAGAAAATTAAGCTATTTTAGAGTAATGTATAATGATCAAGGGTACAACAGCTGAACCCCTGCAGAGAACCAGCAACCATCAGCTTATGGGCCCATATGCTTAACTATCACACCAACTGTTGCCCTTCTGATGCACAAGCAGACCCATGTGTTCTGTTTTGGCCCCTGTATGTAACACGTGTAGGGGTGGGGGCAGGGGGGAGGCACCCAACTCACCGTCCCCTCAGCCAGGGCAGAGATGACGTTACCCAAAGAAGACAGGGACTTGTTGATGTTTTTGGCTTCATCCAGGACAGCCCCCTCGGCGCCCGTCTTACTGACCTGAAATGCAAGCACAGGGAGAGGTGGAGGACACACTAAAGTCAGACGCTTCACGTGGGGGGGGGGCGCAGGCATATTTATATATTAAGCACATTTATAAACATATTGTGGTGCTGGAGATAGGGCTGAAAGTGTAAAAATGTATAAATGGCCCATATCCCAGAGTATGTCTGCATAGGCCTAAAATATGACATATATGCTGTTTCATATTCCATGTATATTATGGTTTCATTTTGGAAAGTTTGTAAATATATTTTTAGAAGCTTTTCCCTTCCATATAGGATGAGATGCGAGGCGAACGCACAGGGTCACTTTCAGGCCAAGAATATGAGCCACATGACTGGGCTTCAGGCCCTCAGTGGCTCCGCTGATGAACAAACAAGGCCTTTGCAGGACTTGCCTTCTCACTGCCAGCCAGGTCCACCAGGTAGAGCTTGCCGCTGAGCTTCTGCTCCGTCTCGATGTGCTCCTGCTTGATGTTGATCAGGAAGATGCTGTGACTGCGGGAGCTGTGCTCATTCATGTCTGCGGGAGGGGAGAAAGCGGGTCGGCACCCATCAGTACGAATGGCCCTGCAGCAGGGAGTGAAAATGACTGGAGCGGAGGAGGGATGGAAGGGGCGGGAACTCACTGGTGACAGCCACATGCCGATTGGCCTTCCCCTCATCAATCACATCCATTACTTCTTCTGGGCTGGACACAAACCGCTCAGTACAGCCCTACAGAAATGACAGGAATGACACAAAGATGAAGCCAAAACTGTGGAAAGAGGAGGGTAAATTTTAAGCAATTAAGTCATATAATATATATAATATATTGCAAAAGCTAAATTTGCGCAGGACATGAATATATAAACAAATGCATCCTTTCATCCACCCCCCAACCATGATCCTGAACGAGGTCACAGGGACTTACACGCATTCTCCCCCATAATGACCGGACTGACCTTAACAAAAGGAACCCTGTTCTTATCCTCATGAACAGCCAGGTTGGTCTTGGTTACTGATAAAGAAAGAAAAAAAAACATAATAGGCCACGTTACTCTGTACCTAAACCATAAAAGCAGGCAGAAAGCGATGAATGTCACAAAAGGGTACTTTGACTCATTTTATTAATCACGTGTATGGCTCTTTGGTCTCAAAGAACCTTTCTGGTAACAGGAACATCTGTGTTAGTCTCCTGCAGATCATTAGTACAGCAGTTTGTTTTGTTAAAGCAGTATGATACGGATTTATTCGTACTGGAAACTCACCATCCAGAAGGTCACGGATTTTGTCCATGTAGATTTCAAAATAAGAGACCTGGAAAGATGAAAGCGGACATAACAGCAGAGCGCTTACGAAGGACTGTTACCAGCACAAATTTCAGAAAAAAAACAGCAAGTTACAAAATGAGGTCCATTAGAATGTGATCATAACCACGACATTTAAGAATCCCATTGCCCAGAATTATACTAGGAAATGTTGCAGGCCAAAAGAGGATGTTTTGGTCCAACATTTAGTTAGACAAAAGGTTTTAAGCATGCATTGGCATGGGCTGATGGATAACCGACTTTGGTTGGTTCAAAAATCACATGGCATATGGACATTAATGCTAAAGACAAATGTAAAGGATCTGCTCAGGGTCCTAAGGGCTGCCAAGGAGAACAGGCTGGGAGTTTCAAACATCAAAGTGGCCTAACTTTGCCTGACTCATCTTTTTTTTACTGTGTCTCCGCACCTTGATGTGGAATTCCAGGTTCTCATCCATGGTAAAGATATGATTGAAAATGTCCTCAGCGATCCGAGGAATGATTCCCATTTCTTGCCCATCATGCAGTTTTCCCTGGAAAAGGAAAACAAAACTTGAGCTATTGGCTATCATCCATCCGTCCATCCATTCCTGAAGTATGACAATGGATACGAAAAATTGTTTTACCAATCCAGAAATATAAAGATGTATGCTCATTAATATTTTTTTACTTTTACCTCCATAGTGTGGGTCTTTCCTGAAGAAGTCTGTCCATAAGCAAAGATTGTGCCATTATACCCTCCCAGGACATCTGTACCAAAACAGACAGCTAATGAAGTCCCAGAAGACCATCAAAACCAACATCATGAAATGTGAACCTGAGACCTGAGCTCTATCTCTATTTTCCTCAATATTTTTAATATTAAATTAATTGATGAATATACGCAATCAGCATGCAGGAGATGCCCCAATGTGCAGGCTACGAGGATCCCACCCTCCACACTGACCAGTTGACAACGCCTTCTTTCTAATTCCCTTTATTTCCTCCACTCCGCACCCGTGTAATGAGACCCTGGCTCACCTTTGACAATCTGCTTGGCGCAGGTGTTGTACACCTGTTCCTGTGTGGTGTTGCATGGAAACACCCGGTCAAACACATAGGGCTTGCCCTGTGAAAAGCAAACAGGACAGTTGTAGTATGTTTCTACAGCAAACTAAAGACACTCAGTGCTGCCACCTGCTGACATATCTGTGAAGAAACATTGGTTATCCCAGTATCATTACAGCATTATTGAAGTCTGAATGATTACACCAAGGGTCCTTTTCCACTGCACCAGGTACTGTACTTTCAGTATTTCAAGAAAGTACTGAAAGTACAGTACTTCAAGGTGTTCGTTTTCCACTCGTTAACTGGCACCGTGCTAAATTACATCACAATCTGAGGCAGGGTATTTTGTACTGATTTTGAAAATCAGTACAAAATGGCTGCAGTATATTATAGGGGAGGGCACTGTGTGATATTAATACCAGCATCACATGTTATGCACATGCAATTCTTGCATAACTAAAGAGCTATATTGAGATCAGGCTTTTCAATACCTTCATAGACATTATAGCCAGGGATTAACATAATCGGTACGCAAGTACGCATTCACCTTTAAACCTTTAAAAGCAATACGTGCGGCAATCGATTGCTGCAACAGTGCAAATGCGTACGTATTTTATGTGCATTTGCGGCGATATGGCAAGAAATTTTCGTGCATTTTAACCTCTATACCGCAAATGAAGTACGAATTAGCATATAAAGGTTAAAATGCACGATAAATTCTCCTAGACATCTCCTAGATCAGGGGTCACCAACTTTTTTGAAACTGAGAGCTATTTCACGGGTACTGAGCCATATGAAGGGCTGCCAGTTTGATACACTCTTCTTAAATAACAAATCTTCTCAGTTTACCTTTAGTTATATATTATTATTAATGATTAATGATATTCATCTATGTGAAGACACTGATAACGTTTATGATTTTATCAACAATGACTATTTCAGACGCTGCTCACTGGTGAGTTGTGCTATTTTTAGAACAGGTCTGCAGGCCACTCATGTGGTCCTTGGGGGCATCCTGATGCCCACGGGCACCATTTTGGAGAGTCCTGTCATAGATCTTGTTGTATCCACTCTTACGACCGGATCGCAATTTAAACTCGAGTCTCTTCATTTGTCCAAGCATCCATTATTATTACTTTTATTTTTTACTTCTTTTATCTTTGTTTACTTTTAACAAAAAGGCAGTTGTATTGTGTTTCAGAGGCAGGCTATCTGTGTAACCAATCGACCAGTTTGGCACTTTCGGTACTGGAACTTTTGGTACTGGTACTCGACCGGAAGTCAATGGAAAAGGGAAAGTACTGAAAGAATCATACCGTATGGTACCTGGACGGTGGAAAAGTGCCCTAAATGGTACTCCAGAATAATAAATATCTGAGTCACCGTTGAGTCATGATTAGGCACTAAGATTTCAACTTTAGATGTGACATCACCAGAGACTATAAAGCTGCAGTCGGGAAATAGTCGATTTCACAGTGATCTAATTTCCAGTTGTCATGGGACACGTGCAGGGGGAATAAAAATAAAGCAAGGCTTCCCTAAGTTCCTGCTGAGACCTATTTTTAATATCCAGCTGAGCTTTCAGGAAGATTTTCAAAAACGTCCGTTTCCTGGAAAAATTTAAGAGACACAAAGTAGTCAAAGTATGAGGCTTCAGTGTGAGAGATACAAGTCAGAGATTGCGCATTTTTTCGGGACAGGAGAGCTGTACTGCTGTACGATTTTCGGCCTGCTCTGGGCGCCTCTATTTATGACTTACGGGAAGAGTGTCTGTGCGTGTCGAGCATGTCCCTGTGACTGCACCAACGGATCGACTCTCATGTGATCCCATTACAGAGAGTGCGAGGCGTGACTCTCATCCACCCAGGGAAAGGAAAAACTGCGGCGGTTGGGGGGGGTTAATGGCCTTTTCTGCAGCAGCCCGGACTCCTGATTCAGTGAGGCATCCATCAGCCCAAGACAAGGAGACACTGCAGTTAAATTGCCAAAGCCCCCCACCACCCCCCTGCCCCGCTTCTTCCATGCAGAAATTCATTAATTAGCCTGTCTAGTCTTTCATGTGAGCCTTTCCTTTCATGCCCAGCGCCAGAGGTATCCGGTAAGTAATCGGCGGACGCTGCACCAGACACTCATTATGAAATCAGTGCTGCTGGATGGTTTAAAATACCTGAACAAAATGCTGCTGCACTAGTGGAACACATACATCGTGACTGTTTTATGCCTGTAAAATTCATGTCAATCAATCAGTGCCTTAAATAAACATACATTCAATCAACTGATTTAAAAAAAAGCAACATATAAATAACGAACTGTTTGGGGCTTTAAAGCTAAATAATTTCACCAACAAATCAGACAGAGAATCTCCTATTGTGACTGAAATTCAGTGGATATGCTATCAGTCAACCATTATCAAAATCAGCTGGCGTGTCACATGACTAATCTGAAGTAATATGGCCATTTGCAGACACAACAGCAGTGAGTGTGCGGGTGTCAGTGTGTGTGTGTGTGTGTGTGTAATGAGCTCCCCTTACCACCATCCACCGCCCCTGCCAGCCTTCCAAGCCCAGGCAATCATTAGCAAGCAAATAGAAAATGCTTAAGGGTAAAAGGGTGGTGGGGAAAGGGGGGGCGGGGGTGGTGAGGTAGGCAGACAAAGGGGAGAAAGGAAGGATAAGGAGGAAGACAGTGAGAGAGCGACTGCTGCATTTAAAACGAGGAGGGTGCTTTAACTGCCCAATCTGTATCACAGCCAAGACCCTATAGGCGAGTGGGTGAACATAAAGCTTCGGTTCTCCCCCCTCCGCATTGAGCTTCTGGAACCATCTATCGCTTTCCAAGTCCAGGTCTCAGCACCTTTCAGTGGTAAATACTTGAATATGTATGGAAAGACAAACAGCTGGATGTGTGAAATCATAACTACATGGGAAGATTACTGAAGCTGAGCTTCTGCCCCGGGGCCCCCTAAGGTTTCTCTCTGGGCAACCGCACGCCGCCCCCATGGGACGTCAGGCGGCCCACTTCCTGTCCGCAGGAAGGCATGAAGCAGCGGGAATGCCCAAGAGAAAGATGGAAGCAGGCACCCGAGGACAGTGCCAGCTCCAGCCTTCTGCGTTTGGAATGGAGTAGCCCCGCAGTCACTGTATTCAGCCGTGCGCATAAAGGGCTCATTAGTAAACTGAAAAAAGGGCATTTGCCATAGCATTGGATTAGGAACATTAGGAAAACCAAATATTACATTCATCCTGCTTATATGTATGGGTGACAGCTTTCACTACCACATTACAGCGATGAGTCATTCCTAAACATTTCCTCCACAAGACTATCCATTTCTTAACCAGGCCCTGATTCGTTAGTTCTATGGATTTTTAACAAGGCCCAGTGTGGCACTTATGCATATTTATTTGGCAAACGAAATAAAACAGTCTGATGTTAATAGGTACTTGGCTGTTTGCCCATGTAGCGTTTCAGTGATACATGTTGGTTAGGCCTGGGTGTGACCAACACTCAGAACACACAAATAACGCTTCAATAGTTAATGTCCACTTTTGCCTCCTTTGACATTTTTTCAGTTTCACTTCTCCGCCAATCACCCTATGGGTGAGACTAGTATAGGCTAAAAGCACCTAGGAAAGGCTAAATGTCCTTCTGTAAAAACAACACGTTGTCTTACTGTGCAGTAGGGGGCGATGTAGGGGCCCTGGTAGGGTGACCACCTAATCCATGTCAGGAGGGACGCTATGAGCTACTTCAGCTTTTACGAATTACTTTAAAATTGAAAGGGTTCTGTGCTCGGCTAAAATGCTTGGTTAGTTCCTAGATTGAAAGACTCATCCAGCTGTTTCACATTAACATTACTGACACATATGCATGATTATAGGAGACTGACCAATCAGCACACAGCAAGAACCCAGTGCTTAAGTTAAATCCTGGTCCTTTTAATTGAAATGGATGAAATGGTAGTTTACAAATCCTGTTGTAGCTCATAGCCTCCCTCCTGACATGGATTAGGTGGTCACCCTAGGCCCTGGTCACTCACTCACTCACTCACAGCTAAAAAAAAGAAAATAAAAACTAAAATGTGACTAGTGGTTATTATCAAAGGTCTCCAAAACATGGTGAAGTACAGCACAGGGAATTTCAAATAAAACATGCAAAAACTGTAATGTGACTAACAGGAGAGAGAATCTGTCTACAAAACCAGACAAACACACTGTGCAGGACGGAGAGGTCCATCTGTCAGGTGGTGGGAGGGGGATACCAGTATGGCATCCTCCCCCGTATTCTGGTGCTCCTGCCCATTGCACTTTTACACGGGGGCCGCGACCCTGCGGTCCACAGGCAGAAAAGGCACCCCCAGGGACCCACCTCGTGACAATGACAAGGAAAAGGTGCCTGGTTACGGCATCACAAAGAATATGACTATTGTATTGCTCAGGGGTGTTTCTAGCTATTGGGAAAAATCAGGGGTTAAGTCAAGTTTACCTGGGGCTTGACTGTTTTTTTTTGTTTGTTTTAAAGCAAGATTGGCATCAAGGCTAAAATACTCGGGCTATAGCCCTGAGTGATCGGAGCCTAACAATGCCCATGCCGGTAATGGAAGCTAATCCAAGAGTCGCCGTCTTAAATCCCAAGAGGAGCCTAGTTGTAGGACCTTTCAGTGAGGCTAATCAGCCCTAAATCTTCCAGCTGTATGAAAGGCTAGAAGTCACTTTGCATAAAAGCATCTAAAGGTTTCTTTTAATATACATAAGTACATAAGCTAAATCCATTATCGGGAAAACCAGGACCGGTACCAATGGTATCACCTTGTGATATATGCGGGAGCTATTGATCGTTTCGATAACCCAGTTAGCAAAGCAGATGCCTGCGGAGTGAGTAGACCAGGGGAAAAAGGCGAACAAAGATAAACTGATTTAAATAATATTCAGTGGAGAGCGACCAGCAGACCTACTTTATCTCCTGCTGTACAGGCAGCAGTCGGTCGATCCTTAAATTATTCAGGTAGTTTTTGGTTTGCCAAAGGGGAAGCGGGGCTTTAACTCTAGTCCGTCTCTAGGCTGAAGCAGACCAGCTGCTGGAATGTCTACATGCACAGTCGTGCGTTTCTTTGTTTCTCCGTGCTAAATGACCGCAGCTAGCGCCTCTTCAGGGATGGCTGCAGGACTGACGTGGGACTGACAGAGGTGGGTTTGGCTCCATAAAGCACCCACCTTCAATCAGGGGAAAGAGGGGTGGGGGAGGGGGGTGTGAAATATGTACGGATGCACAGGACATATCGCTTCCCGTGTCGGTTCAAAACAGGACACTGCATTTTAATGTTCAATACAGGGCAATTCAGTAATATATGGGACAGGATTTCTAGCCGGTGCATCTCTTAGACAGGTGTTTCTCAACTGGTGACCCAAAATTAAGTCACAGAGAGCCTGGTTTAATCAGCAACTATTATTGTGAATTTGTGTTGTGACTTACTGACTAAGGGATGATTTGGGTTCTGTGGCTAAATCAGTTTAAAACCTCAGTAATAGACCATATATGAAAGCAGAGTTATCATCCCATAGCCAGGAAGTAGAATAAATTCAGAATGAAAAGAAACGTTAAGCAACATAATCAATTATTAGCGATTTTCTAAAGAGGGCTGGAGATGATTACGAAGGGATGGAGTTCATCTTCAGTACAGGTCGATGATCACAGACAAATTAATAAACACAGATTCCATGTAGTTCATCCGTAGCAAGACGCTGAGGAAAAAGCAGAGAGTTAATTTGCTTCATCGCTCAAGGAGATAAAAATGTAATTAAGACAGTTTGTTAGGGAATTAAATTAACGGGGTGACAGACAACGCAAGCTGGAGAAGGAATCGTACTTCCGCAGTGAGCATGAGCGTGTCGTGGCTGCTCTGTGTGACGTTCATCGTGTCCTTTGATAAACGTCTATGTTTACCAATCTCGCCACTATTTGTAGCGCTATGTCCCTGACAGAAATCAGCAAGACACTTTGCATGCGCCATCGAGAGGCGGTGTCTGGCCGGGACAGCGGACAGAGACATGTGACTAGGCGCTGGGGGCCGGAACGGGATCTTTATTTGGGGAAACAGGGTCCTTTTCAGAAAAAACGGGGTTGAGCAGGGATGGGACGAATGAAGAGCAGAAAACAAAACAAAACGAACTTCAGCTCTGGGCAGGGACTGAAAAGTAAAGCAAGCAGACGAGTGAGAACAGGGAGACCCTAGCCGGATCAGATGCATGGAGCAGAGGCTGTCCAGGATGAAGCATCTTCGAGGTTACTAAGGGCCCAAAGAAAACAAAGGGTAGTAATTAGCATGCGGACTATCGTCTCGCGACTCTCTCTCCTGAGACTGCAATGCCCCACACGGGTACCCTGACGACTGTAATGCCCCACACGGGTACCCTGAAGACTGCAATGCCCCACACGGGTACCCTGAAGACTGCAATGCCCCACACGGGTACCCTGACGACTGCAATGCCCCACATGGGTACCCTGACGACTGCAATGCCCCACACGGGTACCCTGATGCTCTACTTTACTTACACCTTCATTCTTGGCAAATTCAAAATAATATTACACAATACAAAGTACAACTCATAAAAAACAATGCCCAGATTTTTTAAAATTGCCTTTTTAAGTGTTTTAAGTGACATTCTGTGGTTCTAGATTTGAACATGATTTAACCATAAAAAGACATGTTGGTCAACTGAACCCTATACCATCTTTACAAAGTGTGTGTGCGTGTATTGGGGGGTCATGTATATATTACCTTGTGGGGACCAAATGTCCTCATAATGTAATAAAAACCTGTTATTTTGGCATTGTGGGGACCAAGTCAATGTGTGTGTGTGTGTGTGTGTGTGTCTGTGTCAGCCAGTGACAACCTGGCATCCTACCTTGACAGCACAGACCTGATATCACCGTGACCTTGTCTGAATAACTGATACATGGATAGATTATTACCACTTGGCCGGAGTCCAGAAGCACCTTAAAAACTCAAAAGATCAGCTCATCAAAGACGCTGCCTCACACCGCTCCGTGCTGCACTTTCTGTATACGTCTTTCCCTTTGCTTCTAACAAACTTTACAGTAGAAACATCCATCCATTTATCAATCACACGGTCATTTGCTCAATTTTGGTCGCCTGTATGGGATACCAGTCCATGATGAGGAAGATACAAAGTCATATTAATTTAACACCTAATAAAATGTCACCTCCGATTTTACTGGAAACAGATGTTGCTACAAGGCCATCATACTACAGTGTAAAGGACTGAGCTCATGGCATGAAGGACATATTGATTAAATCCGGCCCCAGAATACAAATGATAACAGTGTTTTACAAGATTAATAACTACCAAAAGCAATACATTAATTCAGAGAGAATTTATTACTGAAGACTCAAAACCGAAACTAAGAGCAAATCAATTCATGCTTATCCAAAATGATGGCTGAATCAGACCAGAGGGAAGTGGAGATACGTGTCACCAGAAATATGCCAGAGTTGCAGAATGAGAGACCGGAACCTTCATCCTTCCTTCATCTCTTCTACTATGGTGTCGCCCGTCTCTCTAAACTCAGCAGACTTTAAATGAATGCTCTGCAAAACCTATGAAGTGAGATTATTTGTAAGAAGTCCAGGATGTGTTTAACTGATCTTTTTTAAATCAAGTAATAGTTTTATATCAGATTTAACCAAATTGAATTTTTGCAGTCTATTCAGATATATGAGTAGAGGGAACAGACCCTTGGCACTGATAAGTTAATGAGGTTTTATCTTGCATAAACCTTAAATTAACCTTGCTTAAATTCATCGCAACGAACCTGAAACGGCAACAAATAATGGCAAAACTCAATACTTTAGATTCACTTAAATGTCAGCACAACCACATGTAAACAAGGTCCATTCGGTTCTTTGAAACCTAAGATCAATTATAAAAATCAATTGTTTCTGAGCTGCATTAATAATTCAGCTATAAGCAGAATATTTATAGACTATACACTTAGTGGTCACTTTAACAGGTGCCCCAATGTAATGCCAGGTTGGACCCTCTTTTGTCTCCAGAACTACTTCAAGGGCAAATGACCATCCAGAGCTTTCCTTTCTGCAGATCACAGTTATATTCAGCTGTTATTTTTGCATTTGTGGCCTTCATGTTTGAGCTAATGAGTTTGGCCATTCTCCCTATATTCACAAGATTTTTTCAGCCACAGAAAATGTCATTGAAAATGTCATTATTTAATGCACCATTCTCCATAAACTCTAGACACTGGGAAGATCCCAGACCAGTGTCTGTTTCTGGGATGCTGGAACTACCACATCTGACACCAGCAATCACAGCATGTTTAAACTGGAATCCACGCGATTAAGGATGGACGCAAAACTGCACCATCAACATCTACTGCCAATACCTTTAAAACTTTAGCAGCGGTCAAAAGGGCTGACAGTTCGAGACAAAGGAAGCCAATGATAAAGGCATCAGAGTGGAATCCATGACCCCTATTCTCTATGGCAATACCCCCCACACCATGTTTCCTGCATCCACTGCTAGGAAGGTGTCTGTGGGTATTTGGGAATTTCCAGTCGGGGGAGAGTCACTCCGGTCTTCTCTTAAACTTTCTTCTCCTCTCTGAAATTTGGGTAACTTTGATGTAAAATACAGTTCACAAATAAGGATTCTTTTCTGATTTCCAGTGCCATTTTTGAGAATGGCACACGTCATACCTCATTCCTGTGTGAGCATTTTGCATTCTTAAATCTCAGGCCAACATGCAAAGAAAACAACGGAGGGAAAGACAGAGCACTGTTTCATGAGAGGCAGCATGGAAACTGCAGCTTACTCTCAAAACACTTTTTAATATTATAATAGAAATTCTGTTATCGAACCTGTATCTGCAAAAATTGGAAACGCAATTTCTACAACAGACCTGGTGTGATATG
This sequence comes from Hippopotamyrus pictus, assembly GCA_026781145.1. Taxonomy (NCBI): domain Eukaryota; kingdom Metazoa; phylum Chordata; class Actinopteri; order Osteoglossiformes; family Mormyridae; genus Hippopotamyrus; species Hippopotamyrus pictus. The sequence goes on along the minus strand of JAODLC010000133.1, from coordinate 2,236,394 downwards.
CAAACATCACGCAATGCAAATGGACAAGTGCCTTCACCAAAACCCCTAAAACTACCTTTTCACTACACAATACACCTGAAATGAAGGCAGGAGCTTCATCCTGCGCAAACTGCCAGCACTGCGAGAACTGTGTCAGCTGTTGACCACAGGCCCATCCATTTTGTCTCAGATTGGAGAAGTCCACATCCAGGCAAAGAAAATACCCACGGCAACAAGAATCAGCATGCCTCCTTTTGATTTTCTTTTAAGAATCATCACTTTTGCTAGGCAACAAAGATGTGGAGGCAACCAGAATCCAGAAACAAGTTGGCTGATTCCTTGAAAGAAATGGTCTTGGAGTGGGGACTGTCCTGCTACAAAGCTTGCATTGTCTGCTTTGTTTTGCAAATGCGTAAACATATGTGTATCTGGGCTCTCAAAATGTGCAAAAAAATTTTGAAAAACAAAAAGATGTGCAAAAACACATCTTCAAAGTCAACAGATACATCCCTAACACATGTATTCATGTAATTCTTAATAAATACATGAAATTAATTATTATTCCTCCTTGCAGCTGGTCTTTGGCAGTAGGAAAACAGTGGGCTTTCTATTCAGGGTTTTACCATCATGACATCACTCATCTATAGTAAGCAGATGAGACTCTCTTTGCTGTACTATTCCATGAATCCAGGGCACAACAGCAAGATCCTCCTGGGGATCAATCTGGCTTGTGTTTACATGTGAATCAGCCAAACTTTGAGACTCCATCTTACTGCAATGCTGTACGCTTGAGCTCCAGACCAAGAAATGCAAACTGCCTTGTAAAGTGGAAGGTCTTTCCGTTCTCTGATTTCTATACTAAATCAAGTAGCCTGTTGGAAATGACCACCTATGGTAAGAATCCAATTACCTCATCGGACCACTGTAGTTAACGAAATATGAAATTAGTGGATGAGAAACTGATGGCCAGATCAATAAACAGGCCTACATGAAATTCTAACAAATTCTGGATATGGCTTTGCAATTTCAAATGTAGTCTGTTCAATAATGCTAATGTGCGTTTGTGTGTGAATTTCTCCGTTTTTCCTCTCCAACTTCTACTCTACATTTTGTCTACTTGCAGAGCAAAAAAGGGCCAGTTTTGATATTATCAAATATGTTTTTATGACAGGCAAGAACGGAGGCAAATATCATTAGAACAAATAAGCACGCACAGTTGTGTCAGCTCGACCTATCTACCGTAAAACAAAGTAAATATGTAGTTTTTCGACAGCAGTATCATAATCGAATACATATATCTTACGGTAAGAATAAAATTCAATTTATTTAAGTCAAATAAATTTAGATCTGCCGATTAATGTGTGTTGTCACTCGTTTCGATTTACATGTAGCAGGATCATAAAAGTAAACGGCTTGAGTCTACATTTACCTTTAAAATTATTTCTAAACGTACTAATAAGAAATCTGCGTTTGTCATCCCAACTACTGTTCATGTTACGTGAGTGGATTGGGTAAGATAGACACGCGATCACTGGAAAAATCAATAGCACGGGTCTCCGGATCGTGAAAATCCCAACCTGGTTACAATAAGTAATACGTAACTGCAGCTTTCTCCCGTAATCGGTAACTAGTCAAATCGGACTAGCAAATACTGCGGCCTAACTACTGTGCGGGGTGTGGACTCCGCAAAGCGGACAGACACTTGTTTATTGTGCCTTGTTCCACTCGAAAATGGGTTTGTTTCTTAAACCGCGTAGATTTCACAAATTCACCCCTTTAATTCCCACTTGCTCATTATAACGGGGCCTAAAGATTAAGACGCATCGTGACATCACGATTAGGTAGCGCAATTGTTGTTGGGAAAATGATAATAATAACAGCACAGATAACGATGTCTACTAGTCTTATGCCACTTATATATATTATTAGTATGGCTAGATTTGTTCATTATTGCAAGTCTATAGCATCTTTGGTGCATTTGGCTCATGAAATAAATAAAAATAGCAAAATAATGATAACCATAATTTGTCAATAATAAAAATAAATTAACTTACCCCAACGATTACGGTGTCGTCTCCCTGAAATTTAGGGATGAACTTGTCCCCACGGATAATTTCGGATTGATTTAGAGGACGAAAGCGACACAGCACTTTGATGTTGCATTCTGCGGTAGCATCGGCCATTGTGGTTTTTTCCTCTTCAGAATCAACCTAAAATAATATTTAAAAAATGTCTGCAACTGTATTTCAAATAAACCAAAGGTTACATGCGACCGTTTACAAGGCTCTGTCCTAGAGGAGCGCTAATTTTCCACAAATATATAAAATATATACAGTATATCGATCTCTGCGTAAAAGCTAGCGCTGCTGCATAGAGCAATTGTGCAGGAATAGTTACACCAGCCAAGCGAATATGAAGGTATTACTACTGAAATGAAAATACTATTTATCGTTTTACTAGGCGCACGCAAATGAAATGTTAAAAACAGCCAACAACATACCAATAAGAAATTAGCGTTAATAATATCCTATTTTCGCTTAATACTCCCTGGACTATTGTGTATATATATTCAATTAGCTTAGCGTTCCAGACAGCTGAAATATATATATTTCTTAAATAGGTTGTTTTTTAATGTCGAAGTACTCCGATGGTAAGGTCCAGCTGAAGGTGAGAGGCGGCAGGGACGGACGGGCAGCCTTTGCGGCGCTGGCGGATGGCTGCTTTTTAGCAGGCGTGGGGCGTGGTCTATGCGCTTAAGAGGGGAGCCTCGCATCAGCACCACTGAAAATGACGATGTATGTCCGTGACTGCTGTGACCACCGATCCTAGATCATCGCGATCGTTCGACTCCTAACGACTGAGAACTGGTTGTAGAGGAAATGAAATCCGATCCCAAATCAGTTGTTAAAGACAGAAAGATAACCTGAGCTGAATGAGACAACAGGATGGAGGGGGTGGATAGGGCAATACGAGGCCGGGTGTGGAGGGGTGGAAACTATGCTGCTTGCAAGCCGCGCATTATTTTGATTACCTACGTAGTAATACAACATGTCTTCAGTGTTATGCCGCTCTGTATTGCAAAATTAAATGCGCAGTTATTTACGTTGGAACGAACGCAATTGTTGGTCGTCAAATTATCCAGAAAATTTTAAGCATCACTGAAATAGTCGAATAGAATGGAGCATTTACAAAATAGAGTAATGGCAACATGTTATTAACTACGAATGATTTACTGGGAAACCGAGGACACGTTTGGGTATCATCAATTTGGTTTTCAGGATTAGACAGAGGGTTACGAACTATGCTTCCTATATATCTAGTTACGTTTCTCCCTTGGGAACTGTGTTCTCGGAATCCATCGCGCATGCTTGCTGGAAAGAGGAGAGTATTGACTTAGTGAGAAGGGAGAATAATAATAAATCATACATCCCCCACTCGTAAAGCTGTAAACTAATAAACAAGGCAATGTCTAACATATAAGCAGATGTGTCGCTAGTTTGTGTGAGACCATATAAAGACGCCAAGTTTCAAGTCATTCAATCAGCCTAGATATATGTTAAACTTTGATCGCTATTACCAAATCAGTTATATTATGTGATTCAAAAGTATACATTTCATAATCTCAGTCATTTAACATAACTGTGGTAGTGCATGAAAATGAAACTATGTGGAAGTGCGGTAACTAAAAATCTGCATCAATGACATCAGCATCCATAGAAGTACAGTGTATCGTAACACTTAAATGGTTTCAAATTTTATCTATTGGCAACAAGACTGTATATTCCTAATAAGTCTGACTATTCTGATCGAGTTATCGATTTTACATAGATATTTCCATCTTTAATAGCAACTAGCTTTATAAATTATAGAAATACTTCCAAACCTACTACTAAAAAAATTCTGGTAATTTTTTTGCCTACACGTCAAAGGTAGCGGTGCTCATTAACAGTGAAATTTTGAATTACGACTGCTGATATTGTTATAGCAGGCACTATTACTTTTCACCTTTCTGTAACGCCAAATGTTCCTCAGTTCTCACGTACGGAGCTTAAATTCAGTCTTTAATGAAACCAGCCTTGTTCCTTAACACGGAGGATGTATCATCTTGAAGCAGCATGGGACATCATCTTTTGTCTAACATCAATGTCACTACTTAACAGCCATTTTGCCAGCCATTTTAGAATCAACCTTGCATCTGATGTGCAGGTACTGTTTCAGTGGTGTGCTTATTTAGCATTTCACTACCAATATATTCAAAAATTCAGTGCCGCTAATTCATCTGTAAGTAAAACATGGTCTCTTGCCCTTGTGTATGATGCAACTAAACCAACCAAGCTGTTAATTAATGACGCTCTGTTGGTCTGTTAATAAATGATCTAGATTTAGCAACAAGGAGAACATGAACAAACTAGAAGTCGTACAAGAACAGTACTTAGAACTGGAATGACCATAAGTAAAAAAAAAACTGCTATTTGTTTTTCATTTTGCACCTCGAATAAAAACATTTAAATAAGAATTTACTGGTGCGACTTTAGTGTGGGGGAAAGTATGTTTTATCCTTTTCGTTTAACGTCAGTTTATTGCAACTGAAATAAGCATACAGGCCTCATACAGTTTAACTCACCATGTCACGGTAATTTTCTCTCCAGAAAGAGTGAATTGAGAAATATTCAATGTTAGAATAAACTGGTAATATTAAACGAAGACTTGTGTATTTGTTATATAAGTGTATTTTTTTTTACATGTTTGTTTTTTTTTTAATCAGGAGCCTCGTTTTACTCGGCCTTTCAGCTAAACGTTGTATATAAAACTACAATCACCGACAACCTGTAATATCCAATTACGTCATACTTACGAGGGACGAGAAGGATAACGCGAGATCGCGCGTTACTCGCCCTGCTGTTTCTTAGAGCTGTCAAAAACTGAGTACATAGCACTGGATTTGAGACGCTAAATTGCAACTTACAAAAATCTGAAAATTACCGAGACAGATTTTTACTTTGCAGTCTGTTTTGTCATCTCAATCGCAGGCAAAACATAGTCGCTTTACCATCGCCAGTTGCGTTCCGTAATCTATCCGTTTTCAGCTTCCACAACAATGGCGGATCCCAAATACGCCAATTTGCCCGGCATTGTAAGTGAAATACGGCATTGCTCGCCACTTATGAAGCTACTATAGATTTTAATGCCTTTCATCCTAGCTTCTTCTCACTGTTCTAGCGATAATAGCTTCTGAAATGTATGATAACATGAGCTTCACGTTACAAAGCTGTTAGCTGGTGACGCTAGATGAGGCTTGTTACTTATTTCATCAGGCTAAACGGTCGTCTAACTGAAAAACACGACAATGCCTTTATTTATTTATTAGTTTTATTCTAAACTAAACTATCACTTGTATTCCGAGGCCGTGCAGTTTACAGCAGTGATCGCACCTTTCCGAAATTGTCGCTGGCTAGTAGTCAGGGGCGTTAGCGAATCGATTAGCCAACTGGGCTAATAGTCCCGGCCCATAAACACTAAAATGTTAACAAATTTTATCAAATATATTTAACCAAACAGCGCACCACTGGGTTATTCTAGGTAAATAGTTATCCCCGGCAAACGGTAAATTAATCAGTTGGGTTTTTCTTATGATGGGGCGTCTGTGGACGTTTACTGGTTGAGACGATTACAGCGGCGCTAATCGGAGGGATAGGTACAATTTATCTCAGTCGATAGCTGGCGTTTATTAAGGTTTTATTTGTATTATTTTCAGATAACGCCCCTTATAGCTAATTAGCTGGCTTAAGTGTCTTCGTCGCTTCCGCCGCTTGTCATATAGATTGACGGACGCCATCGAATCGTCACGTTGACCTTCTTTCCAAAGTGTCCTTCGACGTAATGGGCATCGTTTGGAAAATTAAAACGTAAATGGTGTTTCACCCAGGATTTCGTTGAAATCAGTTTAACACTAAAGGCCATAATGTTTAAAGCATCTCTTGGCTGGAAAGACGCCCAGTGAGTCAGGGCGTTGGCCGCTCCCTGAATGCAAATATGCTCTACAAAGTAATTATTGTGATACGCTACTGTCTTCCCTATTGTCGGAGTTTAGTACACTAACATCCAAATCTGTGTTACATTTGCGCTTTGGTCCTCTGCGACTTCTTGGTATGATTAATATAAAATACTGCCAATGAAGATTAAAAGTAATCTTGTATTTTTCTTAAAACGGGTGTTATTTTACAGTCTTTAAAGGTTTGTAAACATGGATCTGAAAGTGTTATTTGCATCCTTAGGGATTCTTAGAGATTAACTTGCCCAAAATCCATCATAAACTGGACTAGGGCTCAGTGCTGTTATGGTTCCTTTTAGTGTTATGTTTCGCTTGCGTGATTGTCTCCTCTGAGGACAAACTTTCTGCATGTGATCGGACTGTTTTGAAGTGTGTTACTTATTGAACTCGGTGTTTAAAATTAACCTAAATGCCCAAGAATAAACTATTCTGCCAAATTCTATTTTTGTACTAACCGATAATCCCCCCCCCCCCCCCAACACAGGCATCTAATGAGCCAGATGTTTATGAGACTAGTGACCTTCCAGAAGATGACCAAGCACAGTTTGAGTCGGTAAGTGAAAGATGACTGTTTGCTCATTCCAGGGCTCCTGGGCTGAAAGTAAGTGTGCCCTTCCATGTTGCCATTTCCACATCCTAAACCTTTGGTCCTGAAGATATACCCAGTAGTATAAATCAGTGGATGGGTTTTGATACCAAACATGGCAAGCATGTTATTTATTTGATCATCTTTACAGGTCTTTGCCAGTGAGAGTGGGTTACTGTAAAGTGTTCAGCCATAATGAGCCAAAGACAAAATATATGTAAAACATGTTTGTTTTTTTGTCCTTCAATATATATGGCAGTGATGTGTAAAACTCCATCAGTAGTAATGTTTCTTTCCATTGTACCATTTATGTGTTTGTTTTTTTTTTTTGTCCTGTTACAGTGTTTGAAAAAAAACCACTCGGTGAATGATTTTACCATCTTTTTCCTTAATCATTTAAAGCAAAAGAGAGACGACAGACAATTTGTATTGACAGTCCATAATAAGAAGACAATTCCAGCCATAAGCAAAGTAATTTATGCAACCGTACATTCACATTATTGAGCGGATGCATTTGTCCAAAGCGACGTCCAAGCGAGGCAGGTTTACGTCACAGGACGTACTACTGAGAGGACCGCTGGCTACAAATGTGCACAGGCCCGGTGTGTAATCGACAGGATTCGGACCTGTGCAGGGAGACGCCCTTGGAGTTCTGCTCCGAATGAGCAGTCATACAGTGCATGGTGATCAGTTCCACTTACTGTTTATGCCCATCTTTCAAATAGTACCAAGGGGGACCTTTGTGGAAATTTTGGGCGTTGCTGACATTTTTGATGAATATACTGATGATTATAAATCGGGTGACCTCTAAGCTCCATAAATCTACAGTGAAGCTAATGGGACAGATTTTAAACATGGCAGGTATGGTGACGTTACTTCTTTAGATCGTGTGTGTGTAACCATATCATATCATGCGGGATGTGAGACATCAGCGAAGCAGGGCCAACTTGGGAGACTGTAGAGAGATTTTAAGTGGCGAATGACCTGACAAAATCATTCGTCCTCCGTTATGGAAAATGGAGATGATTGCATTAGACAATCACCAATTACTTTAGCCTTTAGCTCGGGTACTGCTAACTTTAAATATTGACTAAGGTAGAGGTACCAACCGGCATTATTGGCCAGGACTGACACATCGAACCGATGCCGTTTTCTTGTTTTTTTTTTTTTTAACGACCGTTGACCGATATGGTACTGATACATCATGTGTTTAGTAAATACAGTGCATCAACATTGCCTCCAGTTTCCTTGCTAATGGGCTTTGAGGACCCTTTGGGAATGTTTTTGGGAGTGTAGCAGTATTTATATAATGAAGGATTTCTATGTCCTAACCCCGTAATATAATGTGTATTTTTGCTGTGTAAAGCAGTACATGGAACCTACATTTGTACATCTGAATTTTTTTTTTATTGTACCACTGCATCTGGCTTCCGCCATCCCTTCAGCCCCTCCCCCAGCCCTTCAGGGTCCTTAAGCTTATGATCTGGAAAATGCATTTTAGGACAGCACTGTTTTGCTTGTCTTCTGAGCCAGAGTATGAGATGGTACACCAGCCCATTTTTGAAATGTGTAAGCCTTCATTGTCCCTTTTAGTGAAATGTTTGACACAGAGATTCTTTTTAGTTTTGAAGTTGGGCTGAAGGATGGGTCTGATCGCTCTCTGCCCTGAGGCTGGTGGGAGTCTTTGTCTTGTCTTGTCTGACTGACTGACCGCATGGGTTCTAAGTCGGTTGTAGGGTCAAAGTACTGTGTTCTTGCGGAGAATTGAAGTGAACTCGGGTAAGACATTAAATGGAAGAGGCTACGGCAACTATTTCAGTCATAACCATTTCTGTCGTCTCTGCCGGGAAAATATGTGGTTAATCTACTAACCCATTGGCACTTGGCTGTTAAAGCACCTTCGCTCCCCACTCCATCTTGGGGGGTAATCACTGGCCCCACCCTGCAATGGGGAGACCTGCTCTATCTCTGCTTCATTGCATTTTGAACATGGCAGTGACTACAAATGAAGGCCTTTGTTTCTGGCATAAATACAGAAGCCCGATTGTGTTTTTCTTCCTCCTTAGACCTCCGGTACAGTCTTGATTGTGTTTGTTTGCAACAGGGGCTGTTGTTGAAGCAATCTTGGGTTCGGTGTCCGTTCACCTTGCGTCTGTGTTCTGAGCAGAGCGGACGAGGCTCAGGATTGAGGCGCTCCACGTCTGATATCTGTGTTCCTTTGCATTTTGGTGCTTGTCTCAAATCATAAAACCAAACGGGTACCCTGATTCCCACCTCCTCATCCTGATTATTTTCATCCAAAATCAGTGGCTGGTAAAAACGTAGATGGCAAAAGCCTAGACATCAGCATGAAATATAAACGTTTTTTTGTGTATGTGTTTAATACCAGCTGATGTTCCATAAAATGACCAGATTTATAAGCGTTCAAACATATAAATAGTTAGATCTTTGCTGATGTGTGTTTTTTCAAGGTGTTACATAAATATAATTTGCCGCCATTTTACTATTAGAAAAAAGCATTTCATTTACTGTGAAGGTGAAAATACGATACTATTTTACATGCATTTGAATTAGCATTCACCATTTAACTTCAGTTTGTCTCTGTACCAGTATTGATTTTTGATAAGGACTAATCCCTGTTATGGGAGAGATGGGACTTTGAATTCTACAGTGGGTGGATTCATATTCTTTCAAATACTATCTGGTTTTAACCATTAGGAACTAACAAAATAATCAGGAAGTAACTATTTAACTATTTCTCTGATTGCCAGCATACAGTCCTTCACACAGGGCTCAAAGTCTTAAATCTCCCATCAGTACTAATTCCCCCCCTCTGTTTTTAAGGGGCCTGGTCTGAATTGCAATGTATCGTTGAATCAGTGAATCCGTGTCCTCTTTATAGCATGGTCCTGGGATGCAGTGTGCGTTGTGTAACTTGTGTTGGACTGACAGGCTCTAAACCTAATAGCATTCTCCCCTCCTGTGTCTCACACCTCCCAAACCCCACCCTTCACCCTCCACTTGTTTTTGGCTCTGTCCCACCCCCACCCGGGATGCTAGTTTGTGCAAGTAAGAGCTCTTTTTTTTGTTCAATGCTACTAGAAAGCGCTTGCATGGGCTGTAATGACACTCAGGCAGAGCTGCCCCATCACCTGCCGATACCTCATGTCTGTGATCCTTAACTTGCAGAAGCCATTCCCTGCTTTCCTGTGCTGGTGCCTTTTTTCTCCCTCCTGTTGAATGTGATCTTGTGTGTTTTCTGCCATGATGCGGTTACTTCTATCCACTCCTTCCCCCCCCCCTTTTCTGATTTAATAATGATTGTATCATGTGATTAGATGACTAGATAATAGATCCTGATCTAAAAAATACTTCTTTTGCATCTTGCATCATCCGTCCTTCTCATCTAGACTCGTACGATAAAACTTCAAATGTCTGTCCAAGCCCTGCTGAGTGAACACCTGGCAGTGGCGTATGTGTGCGTGTGTGTGCGTGAGTAAGGGAGCAATTTTGAGTGCTTCTAGCAATTCCACTAATGCCCTCTGTCATACCAGCTCTGTGTCATCGGCATCTAACACCACCCTCTGCTGGCCACACTGCCCCATTGCGGCTAAGCTCTTGCTGGCCTTTCAGAATAAGAGCCTCTAAAGATGGCTCCTAATGCCTCAAAGGAGTATGAAAGAGTATCTGACCAGAGGTGACTTTTATTTTGAGTGGTGTTGGGAACACTGGCCCTTCTGTCTGCTGGCAGCTCCTGTTGTGCATGGCATGTGATAACCATGTTAATCTCTCTTTCTCTCTCTCTCTCTCTTTTTTTTTTTCTTTCCTCTAATTCTCTTTGGGAACCCAAGGAGCTGGTAAGAGTCTGCCTGGCCCCTCTGCTCCGCTGCTAACAGATCTGTGTTTAATCCCTACCCACTTTCTGCGTGTCTGTCTGTGTGAAGATGTGCAAGCAGTTTTGCACAGCTGTCTGAGGCACATGTGTCTGACATCTAGCCTTCCTATGGGGGGGGGGATGCAGATTCAGCATCTGTGTCATTTTCGCAGTAGTTTACAGAACAAATGTTACTGCTTGGAGTTTAGGTCACAAGCTTCCCTGATTAGAAATCAGCCACGTACAATGACTTGTTCACCCTTTGTGTCTTAACTCCGAAACTTACCTTAATACTTCCTGTATCTGTCTCTTAGTTTGTCTTTCTTCAAGAGCTATTCCTCATTCTTACAATCCATTGTTGTTGTTATGCTGTTTGCACTGGTGCATTTATCCAAGGAGAATCCATTTTTTTATTGGATACTTAACTAGTCATTCAGAATAAGCAGCTTATTGGACAGTAGCAAAAGCATGCTTTCCTGGGACACAGTTAGAAATCTTTAGCTATTAGCTTGATGTTCTTTGAGTTTGTAGCCAACGGGTGCAATTCAGACAGCTCTGCAGTAGGGGGCAGTATTTGTCTAGCATTTTCCATGAAATGGGATTTATGAGGAAGCTTTGCAAAATCTTTATTCGCCGTTTCAAATCACAAAATTAATCCTGATCTTGTACTTAATTGGGTGACTGGTGCAGAGTTTTTCTTCCAGCCAGAAAGCCCTCAATTATTGCATGTCAGTCGCTGCATGGACAGTGTGTAGCATTCTGTGTGTGTGTGTGCGTGTGTTTGGGGGGGGGGGGTAGATACGTTTCTCTCCATGCATGTGCTGTGTCCTTGAAAATGAATCTGATTTGTGCATCACTACATATTTAAATATTTATTTGCATGCGTGAGCTCATAGTAGTCACCGGAAAGCTGATATCATCAAATCTGATTGGCCAGCTGTGACACACATCAGTAAATCGGCACACCAAACCTGTGCTGCCTTCACTGAATCCACCTGGGTCTATTCCATCCCAGAGTTTGTAGCTTTTCCCTTTTTAATCTTTTTTTAAATTTTTTTTTTTATTTAAGGAATCGTTCTGCATGTGCCTCATTTCGTGACTCCATTAGCATACGTAGCGTCGCTTTGAGGGAATGGAATCGTCCGGAGTGGCTCTGGAACTCTTGATGGGGAGGTTGCGTGTGCGTGTGCCAGGCTGCCTGAGACCTCTGCCCGCTGTTTTCCAGGAGGAGCTCTGCAGTGACAGCGTGGAGCGCATCGTGGTGAACCCCAACGCCGCCTACGATAAGTTCAAGGACAAGCGGGTCGGCACCAGGGGCTTGGGTCAGTCTGTCAGTAATGGCCAATGATCGGGCTTCCCGCACGGACCAGTGATGACATTTTCCAACGTGTTGAACCTCCCCACCTCTGTCCTCGCACGTGCACAAACATTCTTTCCATCTCCCTGTATCGCAGACTTCTCTGACCGCATCAGTAAGACCAGGAGAGTTGGCTACGAATCAGGGGAGTTTGAGATCGTAAGTACCCTTTACTCGCCTTTTGTCGATAATTAAACATTTAAGTCCATGATACGTTCATAATATAAATGACTGCGTCTCTTCGTTGGGTGGTGCTTCTGACCGCTGACGTTCAGTTAAGAATTAGGGGACCCTGTTGAGAACCTCCCAGTGAGGATATATGCGGGTTTGCTGTTTAAGCGTCTAACACTGGGAGACGCTGCTGAATTCCTCCCATCAGTTGTAGTTCACGCTGACATTTAGGATGAACTTTTCTCATGAAGGCTCTTTCTTGTCCTTTGTAATCTTGGATGTTTGCAGTTCTTCTTACTGACGGGTTCTTCAGCATACCAGCTGTTAATTATACCTTTAATTATCCATTGAAGTTGGAAATGACCTTTATTAATGAGGATACTGTTTCATTTTCAGTTCTTTCTTCTACTTTAATCCCCTTATAATTCTACTCTTATTCTCTGAAATTTTAATTTGTACGCTATGCCAGTATTTCCCAATCCAGTCCTTGGGGACCCACAGTCGGTTCATGTTTTTGCTCCCTGCCAGACAGTCCACATTTTTGCTCCCTCCCAGCTCCCAGTAGGGTCCCCTAAGACTGGACTGGGAAACACTGCCCTATACTGATTCAGTTTTCCCAACACTAATAGATTTGCAAGGAACATCTGCTGAATAATGGTGCAGCTAATCTGGTTTTCGGGGTTGCATTTAATGTCTTAAGTCCTTTAGCATACAAAGTTATGTAAAGTGGTGTGTGGCTCAGCATGTTACGATGCAGTGCCTGTGATCGGCAGGTCATCGGTTCAAATCCCAGGGTTGGCACAGTGATTTTACTGTGGAACGCTTGAGTAAGGCCCTTAACCCCTGTTCTCTCCAGAGACTGTCTATATCTTCTCAATTGAATGTCACTGTGGATAGAAACATCTGCTAAACAAATAAAATGTAAATGTAATTGACTAGAACATCTAGTATCTTCTTTTTCCCCCCATCATTTGGGTTTTGTTTTTGGTTGTATAGATTCATGATGTTTTATCAAGATTCATGATGTTTTACTGGCCATGGGCAATGAATGCCTGGGGAAGGTTACACATTCAGCCCCGCCCAGTACAAAGACAACAGGATTAAGATTGTTTAGAAACATAATAAAATAATTTAAATAAATACAGACGTGCAGTGGAACAGTGAAAATGAGTAACACACACACACACACACACTAAGTGCATTCATTCCTGGCTGTTAATCTGTTCCCTCAGTGTTTCACAGAAAGCCTGCCTAAAGGAGTTTCTTCTTTGTCTGACATTATAAACTTTATTACTTCCCACCCGCTACACGGAATTTTTTCCCTCCGACTGTCCGGAAAACGGCGTCGAAGCTTCCGCTCCGCCTCTACCAGGCTGTGCAACAGCTTCATACCACAAGCCATCAGAGCTCTGAACACACACTGATATCTGGACTGACTCTCTTCAAATTCCTCAAAAATGCATATACAAACTACCTCTAAATTGCGACTGCACTTTACTTACGAAGTTTACATCTCTGCACTATTTATTTACTGCCTATATGTTACTGTATGTTGCTCCAGGGCCACGGAGAAACGTTGTTTCATCATTCTTTGTACATGTATGAAGCTGCTGATGAACCTTGAACTTACATGCTATACAGATACTTGCCTGTTTGTTCCCAGAAAGGGTGCTTTTTTTCTATTGAATGTATACACTGAGTGGTATTGATCAAAATGGTTTGTATATTCAAATTTAAAAATGAGAAGAGTGAGCCAACAGCCACTGGGGTTATTCCTGCTAGCCTCCTGTCATCCAGATTATCTGTCCATATTACAACAACATGGGACTGACATCATCAAAGGCACTGCCGTCTTTTTCTGCTTTTTAATCTTCCAGTGGATGGGAACTGGAAATGCTATATATCCACATAACGCCAAAATGGTCACGGGGAATTCTTAAGCTATGACCGTAATGATGCACATGCCCCGATCAGAGGTGAGCTTGTCTTAGGTGTCCAGATAAGCCTTTGTCTGTCTCTCCTAGCTGGCTGAGCACTGCGGGCTGAAGGAAACTCCTCAGCAGAAGTACCAGCGCTTGGTGAATGAGATCCAAGAACTGACCCAGGAGGTTGAGGGTATCCAGGTGAATATCTAGAATCCTCCATAGCTGCAACTCGAAATTACATCATCGAAATTTTTTAAAAAAAAAGGGTATATTAATTTTCATTCTCTACCCAGAGTATTTAACTTCTGTGATTAGTTTTGGAGTTTTCCGGTGTTTTATTTTCTGGTAATTCCTCAGAACATATTGGAGACTCAGCAGTGCACCTTTTAAAATACAGTTCTGATTTGCGGACTGCCCGGCACCGTGTGCATGAGTGACACAGAGCTGCTGCTTTTCTCCAGGCCACCGCCAAGGAGAGCAGCGTGGAGGAGAGGCTGACCCCGGTGCTGCTGGCCCAGAAGGCTGCTCAGCTGAAGCAGCAGCTCGTCTCGGCACACCTGGACTCCCTGCTGGGCCCACACGCCCATATCGACCTGTCCGATCCGGACGGAGCGCTGGCCAGGTCGGTGTCAGGGTGGGCCAGCACTGGGGCGTGCCACGATCCCTCTTCTGACGCGTTGCCCCTCCGCCCCTAAATCTTCCGACAGACGGCTGCTCATCCAGCTAGAGGCGGCGCGGGGAGGCCGTGGGGGGGCGGGGGTCGACGGCAAGCCTGGGTCGGCCAAGGCCCCCGACGGCGTGGTGCTGTACGAGCTGCATAGCAGGCCGGAGCAGGAGAAGTTTACAGAGTCGGCCAAGGTTACTGCAGCAGTCTGCGCGCGTGATTCTGAAGAATGAAGTGAAACGCTAATAAGGGTGCGATGATGCTGGTGAGAGTGTCAGACTTGGTAACTTGGTGTTTTCTCCCAGGTGGCCGAGCTGGAGAAGCGGCTGGCTCAGCTCGAGACGGCCATGGGGACGGGCTCGAACAAACAGGTACTCGACCACACCCCCGCCTCCACCCTCCCGTTCACCAGGGCCGAGGTGGGGTGAAGCACCGAGACCAAACTCAAACTGTCCCTCTCTCTGCTCCCCAGGGTCCTCTGACTCCTTGGGTACAGGGAGCCAGCATCGTGGTGAGTGTCTTCCTCCTTGCCGGGTGCAGGGTCCTGTGGGGTGGCCTTCTGGCTGGCGTTCCACCCTTTGACGTTTTATTTTGTCTCCGTCGGCACAGGACAACCTGGAAGTGCTGCAGGCACGCGTGAATGCGTTGGACTCGGCCACGCTCGACCAGGTGGAGGCCCGGCTGCAGGTACCGTTCTCCTGGGGACACGGTGGAGGGTTACTGGGCTCATGGGAGTTCTATGTACACAAAAATGTTCTGAGAGCAGAACGAAAAAGTATTGGTCCAGAGAGAGAACCAATCAGATTGATGAAGTGGGTTCAAGTAAGTGGAGGAGACAGAAACAACCAATCAGATGTCTTGGTCCCGCCTTCTCTAGTTGCTTGAACCCACTACCTCTACAATCTGATTGGTTCAGAGATATCCAATCAGTTTTTTCTTGTTCTGCCCTCAGAACATTTTTGTGTAAGTAAAACTCCCACAAGCGGTTACTGGTTATATATGGTTGGTGTAGGGGCACATTTTTAAGGATGCATTAGTAGGACCATAATAATTCCTAATATCATAATTCCTACAAAGCCAGCTTTATCATTAGCCAATAACATGTTTTGAAATTGGTGAGTGACAGGGGAGGGGGTACTATTAGCTTACAGCTGGGGCCCTGCCCCTGTATACACCCCTGTTATATTTTCCCCCGTGCCCCCCCCTCCCTCCAGAGTGTCTTGGGCAAGATGAACGAGATCGCCAAGCACAAGGCAGCCATCGAGGACGCTGACACCCAGAACAAGGTGGGCGGACGGTGTCCTAAAGCTGATTGTGTTTGTGTACCGATGCTGTCAGCATTACAGCTGTGTGACGTGTTCATCCGGCGCAATGCAGGCTGTTACCGGGCAGGAGGTGTCCAAAATGCGTCTCTGCACCATGAAGGATTCTGTCAAATTATAGACTATTCAAGTGTTTCCTATGAAAAATTAAATGTAGCACTGTATTGTACGGAGAGAGGACAGGTGTGCTGCTACTGTTCTCCATTTAATAAGTGTGCTTATTAAAGAATATATTAAAGAATGTTTTTCTTTGTAATTGCATGTTGTTGGCTTTTAATTAAAAGATCTTGGTGTATTAAAGCTGCTAGATTACAACCATTTGTTAAGACCTGTTTGTTGTCATTGTGATTCCAGTTGGCTTATTTTTTTAAATTAAAGCCATAAATTGCCTGAGATTTAATATTCCTGGAGCGATAAACCTCTCCTTGTTTTTGTTCTGTTAATGCCAACTAATTGCATTGAACTTCCAGGTGTCTCAGCTATACGACGTCATCCAGAAGTGGGATGCCATGGCGACTTCGCTCCCCCAGGTGGTGCAGCGGTTGGTGGCCGTGAAGGAGCTGCACGAGCAAGGTAGCGTCCCCTGTACGGCCCCCCCCCCCCACGCCGCAGCCGTGTCGTCAACATTAGCGTCCATGGCTCTTCTATTGGTCGACTTTCCGCCACGACTTTTCCGCCGCTGAATCGCTCCTCTGCTCCCTCAGCCATGCAGTTTGGACAGCTGTTGACTCACCTGGACACGACCCAGCAAATGATCAACAACTCTCTGAAGGACAACAGCTCGCTCCTCTCGCAGGTGCGGTGCCCTCCCCCCCAATCCCACCTGCCCCCTGCCTGCCACCTCCAGCATTTGTCTGTCATTAGTCTCCTGCGTCTGTACTGCCCATGTTGCCACCATGCATGCTCGACCTAAACGAGGTCAATGTTGTTCCTCAGGTACAGCAAACTATGAAGGATAACCTGAAGGCCGTGGAGGAGAACTTTGCCACTCTGGACCAGAGAATGAAGAGCCTCACCAAATAAATCCCCCTTCCTTCCATGAGAAGGAGAAAGAGGTGGAACTTAAATATGAGGCTGTTCGTTCCTCTCTCTCTCTCTTTCTCCATCTGCCTTTTTTTTTCAATTTTTTTTTTTTTTTTTGCAAAAAACGTCAAATATTTCCAAGACCAAACGCTTACATGCTGCAGTAGCCCCTCACCCGCCTCACATGTATCTCCCCTTGTCTGGGTCGTCTCTGGAACTGACCGACGGCGGGGCGCGTGCCCTCTTTGAGACGGATGAATTTCAGGAAATTCATCATGACTTGTGAAACGCGACATTATCCAGACACCTTTTCAAACTATTTATAGATTTGCATCCTCCCTGCAAGAGGTGAGGCGGTATAGATTTCCTCCGTGTTGGACACTAAATGTTTAGGTGGTTAAATACTGTACTTCTAACTCACGGTGAGGTATTATGGCTGCCAGTCGGCCCAGCCATGATGCCCCTTGTGCAGTGGTGCATGTTTGCCTAGATTGGGCACCAGCCTTATTTCCAGCTTGGCTGGCTATCGGGAATAACCTTAAGGGACGTTTGTACATATGCCTGTGTACCTTTTAAAATATGTTCCTGCTCCTTTTTGCTTGTGACTGTCGCTGTATTATGACTGATACTGAAAATCACAGGCTGCGTTAAACTGCTTTTCCGTGGCCCCAAAAAGGTCGTATTGTATGTCGGACTGTGGCGTTGGACACCATTAAACATCCTCTAGCGACCACGTGTTTTGATGTCATTTACATATATATATATTAAAAGAAAAGCAGCACGAGAATCTTTTTGGTAAACATTTTAATCTGTTAAATAAAAAAATTAAGTCCCATATAAAAAAAAAAAAGCTACAGTTTTTTTTTTTTTTTGACTGTACAAAACGAAAGCAAAGGAGATTATGAAAGGGGAAATGGGGAAGGGAAGAATGTTCTAAAAAGTACAAAATAAAATACTAAAGCTGTACATATGTACAAAAATCCAATGGTAAAAATTGCATAATCTGCTTAATTATAACTTTTCATTATTTAAATACAATAAGTAACTGGCGCCTGTATTGGTAAGGGGCCGGTGCCCAGTTTGAAGACCCACTACAGCTACGAGTCAGTGTTTATTCCTACGTGGGAAATGGAGGCCGCCTACGGCCCGTGGGCAGGTCGTCATAGTTAGTGCCTGTTTTCCTAATTGCCCAATCACAGACTTAGAATTAAAAAAAAAAAAAAAAAAGGTTTTGCTGTGTGAGGGAGTGTAGCAGCCAATCCCTTTTGTGTGTGATGGAAGCGACCAATGGCAGCACAGGCCAAGAGGGCACGGGGGGGCCTGACGCCTTCACAGCAACAATCTGGTAGTCTGGCGTTTCAAGTCAACTCCTGGAACCCTGATGTAGTTACACACGCGTACAAACACGCAAGCACGCACACGCTTTTCCACAGACATCTCTAATACGCAACTGCTATATAAACATAGAAAAACACACACAGAATTGAAGGGTAGGGCAAATCGATATTCTTCTCCCTTTCCACTCCTTCAACCACACCACCTTGTGTTCACTCACACACCATCCCTCCCACTGCAATGTGACCCTCGTTTGCTCGAGGACCAGCCGGTGGCGCTGTGGGGCGGGCAAGCTTGTCGGCACGCCGGGAGCAGACGCCAGCGACCGCGTGGTGGTGCCAGTTTGCCCTCTCCGCTGCTACCTGAAAACCCTTCTCCTCTTGCTCTTCACGGCCCTCTCTGGTTTCGGCTGCAGCGTCTGCAAACACGAGGTCACAACCTTTAGATCCCGCTGGATGGTTTCCTTTTTGCGACTAGTCATCTGGAACGCATCGCCACACTATGTAATAAGGTGATGAGTTACACCTTGAGTAGGACACGTGTTACCAGTTCACCTGACACATAGCATAGGCCTGCAAACTCCACAGGACTTTGATCCTCTAGTGTAGCTCTTCCGAACCTTTTGATGTCCCCAGGCTGGTTTATGTCATATTAAAATTTCACAGAGTGGTACAATGAGCAGTGGGGGGTGCCTGTGATAAAATTTGCCAAGTGGGGGTAGGAGTAGTGCCCAGCACCTTAGTAGAGTTCGTAGACTCGTTCATACCTCTATACTGGTAAATACAGTACAACCCATTAACAACATACTGTTCATGTTTACAGCTAAATAACTATTTATAATAAATAATAAGGTAATTTTTAGGCCTTTTAGATGGTCCGTGTCATTGTGATGTTCTCCTATATACATACAAAGACCTGAAAGCAATCTTCTACATCAGTGGAGACCACACTGTTCAGAAACACCTGTATCCAGGAAGCAACACTTCCTGGCTGAGTGCCCTCCAAGGCAAGCCTTGCTTCCCGGTTGGGTTGTTGGGCGGGGCCAGCCAAGCACGTTCTTCCCAAGAAGCACAGTGCGGCACGACCGACTGCAGCTTGGCTCCTGGGGCATGTTTTCTGAGCAGGATTATGAGGACGTTACTTTCCTGAAGTTCTGGAGATTCCACTCAGCACCTATACCTGTCCAATTGCCCAGAACTCCCTGACCTGTCGTTAATCATTTCATTCAGCCCTTAAATATCAATAGCAAAATAACTGGCAATCCCAGTGTTTTGTGCCTTATACAAAAATGAACTTAATTGCAAATTAATTGCACCATTGTGTCATCTGAAGAAAAACTTGCTGCCAAAGGTCATGTTTAGTCACTGCTGAAACTTTGACTTATGAGTGACTGCAGACCTTATATAGCTTTCATATACTATTTAGGGGTTTTTTTTTTTTGGAACGAGAGGATAATTCACCTGAATTTTTACTTTCACTTGTGAGTTTCCTCTGTCAGGATATAGAAGGACTTTGTAGGAACCAACCTTATAAGCTAATTAGGGATGGGTCGATCCAAATTTTTTCTGTTCGATCGAATTTCGATACACAACTGCTGAAACCGATACAGTTTCCGATACAAGAGCTCTTTTTACTTTAATAGTAATCATTAGAGTGCACCGATCCCACTTTTTCAGTGCTGCTATGATCCCGATATCTGAACAGAGGGTATCAGTCAGTCAGTATCGATCTGATGCCAGAGCTCTGTTTTTAAAACTCGTAAATACAAATGGAAAAAAAAATGTATGCCAAAAAAGCTTTGTTAATTAGGCTATTAGAAACATACATAACAGACTGTTCCACCTTGTTTGTAGATCTTGTTTTAAGCATTTGAGGCATTTGCAGTTCAATCTTCCAAGAAACTATACGCCAGTGGCGAATGCCCCACAATTTCCCTCCCACTAGTAACACTGTCACTTGCCTCTCGTGTATCACAAGCTGCAGTGAGTGTGCAAAACAGCCCAAGCCGGTGAATCCCAAATCATACACTGCTTTTTTTCCCCCCCCATATTACTCACGTCGACTCGCACGATTGCCTCAGCTTCGTTAAGTGGGATTTTCCGTTAAACGCTATTCCTAGCTCTCAAAACTGCTTCGACAAAGACTGCAAATCGCTGGACTACTAGTTGTTCTTAAAAGCGAAAAATCCCCAGATTATCACCCTCTTATCCAACGTTCTTATGCTTCACCTACTGCGAAGGGTGTGCGCATGACATCACAGCGGGCGGAAGTCACTGCGCTCACACACACCGAGTGGCAGCGTTAGTATTCAGCTAGAATGCTGCAAAAAATACACCTAAAATGGCAAAGAACTGTCGTGCCATTGATTGTACAAATAGATTTAACACATAAGAACATAAGAAATTTACAAACGAGAGGAGGCCATTCGGCCCATCAAGCTCGTTTGGGGAGAACTTAA
>JAODLC010000133.1:2183677-2210146 GCA_026781145.1 Hippopotamyrus pictus | reverse complement strand
GGTGGGGCGCTCAGGAAAGGCGGGCCCAGCAGGGAGGGCAGCCCGGTGTTAGCAGAGAGGAGCTGCAGGAGCTGGTCCTGATTCATGAAGGGGAAGGTGTCGGCCAGCTGCAGAGGGCCGGCGGGGTCCCCTGCCGCGCCGGGGGGAGTCGGCGTCTCCACGGGACCCGGACCGGGGCTGCAGGCAGGCGGCAGCCGCGCATTCGGGGCTTCCTGAGACTCCAGCGGGATGAGGGAGGCTGCGGGAGACAGACGGGAGCACGGGGTTTATTATACCATCCGGCAGCTCATAAAACCAGCTTAATGTTTTACCATGTAAACATACGGCCAGTGTGAGCGCCTGGTTTCTATGGAGCTGTATAACTAGAACACTATTCCCCTGAACCCAAACAAGACCCCGGGGACTAATTCTGTAGCACGTTTCAGGGAATGTGTTCTCAAATTCCTCAGACACTTTTTTGTGATATTAATAACATATACAACAAAAAAGCATACTAGTACTAAACACAAACACAAATATGTGGAAGACCTACCCAGACGGTGAGCGCTGCTCAGCCACAATGGGTGATTCCATAATTTAAAATATTGATAATGGATTGATAATTAGGTTGTCACATTTTTCAAACAATGAAATGTCACTGAAACTGGCAGAAAAACTTGACTGCTTTAGAAGGTATCAGACCTTAGAAATCGACCAGCCCTCTTCCTACATACAGAAGCTAAAACAGCCCCCCCCCCCCACCCGGGCTTCAGAGGTAATCTTTAATCTGGACTGAACCTCCAAAGAGTGCAGCAAAAATTTACCTCATATGCAGTACTGCTTTAAGTACAGCAAAAGTGATTTTGATTTACTTTAGCCGTCTTGCGAGCATAAATATTACAAACAAGGGGAGGCATTATACCTGCCTTACTCATTTAAATATCATCCGAGTGGTGTTCAAATTTTGTGAATCAAAGGACTGCATGTCTACTATATTAATAGGAATCAAATAAATGAAATACCTTACCTACAATAATAGTAATAAAATAATTATACTTAACTATTACTACCACTAATAATAATCATATTATTATTAATTATTATATTAATAATAATAATAATAATAATAATAATAATAATAATGATACTAATAATAATAATAATAATCTTTTATTTTTATTATAGCATTGCTCTGAGCTTAACGGGTGTTCAGCAACTTTCCACTTGTGGCCCCATGTCCTTAAATCTAGACATTGACTTAGTCTATTCTTATCTACTTCCACACAACACAGCCGTTACTTAAGAGTGAGGAGATTCAGCCCTTCAGACCTGCCCTTGTATGGCCAACTTCTGAGAGCAGGGACCGTTTCCATAGTTCTATACTGGACTCGCTCTTGCACCCAAATATCCCTCTGAGCAAGATGGACTGAAGCTGTGCAGAGCGTTCAAAGGTGAGACCATGCTGAAGCCTCCATAGGGCTACTGACACCCACATCTATCTATCTTGACACCTCCCGCAGAGAAGTCCGACGTCAATGCAATTTAAGATTTTTCTCAAATGCAGTTGCTGTTATATCCATGCCTTCCATACCATGATACTGGCAAACAGCAAATCAATTGCCTTGTACAAATCTTTGCTACGTTTCAGCTTCCAGGTGTCGGTTTACTTCCGAAGTGTCGCTTGGCAACCACTCGACATACTGTCTGCCATGCACCCAATTTAGTGCTATTTTCAAATTTATCCAATTCCTTTAACGTGCCAGAATGTTTCAGTTACACAGATTACGGCATTGTAATAGACTGTTTTACTGACCCCGGGACAGAGCCCTGAGGTACACCACTAACAACACTGAACCAGGTGGAGGTTGCACAACTTCAAATGATACATTACTCTGATTTCAATGAGTCATCCAAGTACAAACCCACATTTTTTTTTCATACCTGGGAAGAGAGGTGTGGTCAGTCTAACAGACATCCTCATTACAGCTGTACTCATACGTTACTCTCCATGGTATGAAAAACACTTTTACTTTTATCATTCAACAGGACCATTCTGCAAATGGATCTTACTAAAAGGTGTTCAGCATTCTTGAACTTGCAGACAAATGAATCAGAACAGGTTGTGTAATGTGAGACCAACCTCCAGTGCAGTCAGCCTGGCTCTGGGTGGACGTGCCATTGGCTTCGATAGAACCACTTTCCCCCTCCTTCAGCACAGAGTTCTTCTCCTCCAAGGTCACGGATGGCAGCACCGGAGAAGGGGGCAGCTGGCCCAGCACGCTGAGAACATGGGCACCAAAATCTTGAGACAGAGGTACAGTGGTGGCACTCGGCGGGTTGAAAGCAAGCGCAGGGTTTGGGCCGGTCCGGAGGCCACCATCCATCTCTTGGGCTACGGCGACCAGGGGGAAGGGTTGCTGGGAGGAAGACGATGGGGCTGCTTCCTCCGCTGAAGGTGCAAGACTTTGGGTTTGCTGGTGAGCAGCTTGCATTTGGGGTACAACAGGACCCTGGTATTGTACTGGCTGGACAAGGGCGGTGCTGGGGGAAGAGGAGAGGCTGTGCTCCTGCTTGGGGACCGGAACAGTCAGGCCCAGGCTGGGAACCACTTGGGAGTTCTGGATGCTCAGCAGGTGTAGGAGGGCCGAGAGAGGTTGGGCTGGGGGCTGGGAGGGCGGAGCACCCACTTTTCTGTCTTCCGGCAAGTCTGGCTGCTTGGGCAGGATGTGCGAGTTGGCTAAGGAGCGAGGGGGCTGCAGGAGGTGGCGAGCATCTGGGTGGGAGGGGAGCAGAACCGGAGCAGGGGAAGGCGGGGATGAGGCAGGGAGCGTGGCAGAGTCCCCCGGCGCCCTCAGGCCCCTCAGCTGAGACTCCTTGAGCATGCTGAGCACCGTGGGTGAGCGCCGTTGGCGTCTCCGCCGTGTCGCCTTGTCCAGGAGAGCGATGGAGAGCGCACGAGGTGCACAGGACACGGAGGGGTGGGGCACAAGGAGAGCAGCTGCGGGGGGCTGGACAGCTGGGCGGACACTGCCGTGTAAAGTGCTGACCGGTGCCTTGGGCTGCTGGGTCTCCAAGCCAGCACCTGTGGATGGGGCGGGGCCACCAAGGCTGGCAGTGCTGGCTGAGGTCTGGCCCAGGCTCCTCTGGCTGGCCATCTGAGCCTTGGCCGCAGCAGACAGGAGGCTGCTGGCTGGGAAGGAGGTGGAATGCTGCTGGTGCTTCTGTTGGTTGAGGAGTTGACCCAGCGGGAGGCCGAGGAGCCCCACCATGCCGGCACTGGCAGCTGGTGGCCCACCCTTCCTGTCAGAGGCAAACTGGGGTGTCGTGAGAGGCGAAGGGGTCTGAAAGTTGCTTTGGTTGGTTTGCGTATGGGGGGTCTGGGCAACTGGGGGGGTACTGCCTTTTCCACAGTCCTTAATCTGCTGCAGCCTGCCCTCGAGCCGGCTTTTGGGACTGATGGGGGGGAAGGCTTTGGGAGACCCCCCAAGCGTCGTTAAGGGCAGCTTGCCCCCGGGCAAATAAGTGGTCGTCACCATTCCAGAGGCTCCACCCTCAGACAGAGAGGAGGATGAGGTCGAGGAGTGGCGGGACCGCTGCTGCGGAGACGAACGGTCCAGGCTCCCAGAAGGAGAAGGGCAGCATGAAAATGGGGAGGGTGAGCCGTCATGAGCCCCTGAGGGGCCGCCTTGACTGGCCCTCATTGCAGGGGAGGGGGAAGACCGAGATACATCCAGGGGATGAACGCTGGCATGAGCGCCAGGACTGCAGGAACCAGGGGCATCCAGGGCACAGGCTGTCCTCTGGGCCTGCACTGCATTCTGGGAAGGGTGGGGGTACTTTGGAGGGGCCCCATATCCTGGGAATGGGGGACACCCAGGTGACACAGGAGGCAGCTTCCGGGAAAGTGACACCAGCTCGGGGGAAAGTTGCACTCGAGAGCCTGAGTGAGGGAGGACTAAGGAGCCGTTGTAAGGGAAAAGGACAGAGGGGAGCTGGGTCGAGCTAGAGATGTTCCCTGGTGGACCAGGACAGGCACCATCGTTGGGCTTGCGCTGAGTGGACAGGCAAGGTCGAGGGGAGTAAGTGCAGTGGCCCCCATCCTCAAGTCCCCCTGAAGACCCTGCTCTTGCGTCCCTGACGTCCATGGTGACAGAACTACCCCCTGTGAGAGACAGAGGACAAAGCCCTCAATTGGCAAATAAACAGACCCTGTCCACCTTGGTGGTCAACAGGGGCAACCACCACATGCAAAACAGAAACAGTGGTGTCCGAAACCATGCGAGCAGTAAGAATAGATCTGTGGAGGAAACGTGACCTCCGCATGCAACAGGCACCTGGGTCCAGCAGCCAGAAACTAGACCTAAAAATCATATCATCCTCAGACCTCTTTTCAATAACTTATGCCTCTACACCAGGGGTCTCCAACTCCGGTCCTGGAGAGCTACTATCCAGTAGGTTTTCTAACCTACCTCGCTTCTGATGAGCCACACTAGTTCTCAGGTAAATACCAGGAGCAGGTGTGGCTCATCAGAAGCCGGGTAGGTTAGAAAACCTACTGGATAGTAGCTCTCCATGACCGGAGTTGGAGACCCCTGCTCTACACCGTCTCCGCTCTGTCAACCAGGCTATGAAACGCTATATATCCATCCTGTCTTCATTCAGCCTACCCAGTCAATAAAAACTGTTACATGCAAATCATTAACATTACACACGAGATATATGAACAAAAAAAATCTTTAGTTAAACAGCTCGCTTTATCGTGGAGCACACAGAACAAGCGGCGAGGAAGTTTGCCCAGTTCCCCGAGTCTGGCTGTAAATCTGAACGGCAACACACCTGACAGCAGGCACTGATCCATACCGTGCACAAGCGATGTGCGGGGGCCAGCCATACCTGCGCCGCAGGTGGAGGGGAGCATCGGAGGGACCTGCATGCTGCGGCAGAGCGCCGCCATGGCAACCACTTTCCGCCGGTGGTTGCACAGCTTGGTCATGTCCTCCTCGGCCTTCCCGGGCTGCTGGCAGCGCTGCCGAACCACTGCTTCCGGGTCAAAGTTAAACACCTGTGAGAAAAGGGGGACCGGTGGGTGGGTCATAGTGAGGTCAAGTGGTCAACACACGTGCAATTTCCAGCATAATAACTAGATCAAATCCCACGGTCTGCAGTTAGCATGTCTGGCCATTGCCCCGAGATCCCTGTGCACAAATTCCCACACCTAAAACCAACTGGCTATGTCCCTCCAGGTAAGTCTGGACCTCTATAAGGCATACAGAGATGAACAGAATAGAACAGCATTCCATTAATCCCATATTAATCCCAGTGGGAAAATTGTCTTTTCCCCTACCCCACTTTGCTCTCCATGAGACACACAAGCTTGGGGGGAGGGGGGGGGGGGTCACTGCACAGGGTCAGCCAGAGTGCAGCGCCCCTAAAGCTGGAGGTTGAGAGCCTTCTTCAAGAACCGAACGGACATGTGACCAAGCTGCTGAGGCCGGGGCTCAAAGCGGCGACCGTCCAATCACAGGCACAGAGGCTTGGACCGCTGAGCCACTCGCCACAAGATGCAAAGTGCAGGAGGCGGCCTCACCTTGTGTAAGACGAGCGGACACTCCAGCCCGCACTTACACGTGCTGTCTGTCAGCAAATACAGTTTCACTTCCTCCAGTGAAGACAGGACCATGCCACTGGGGCTAGAAGGGAGGGGGAGAGAGAGCCGGGAGAAAAAATAAAGAAGCAATAAGATTAATAATAAGAAGATTAGTAATAATAATAATAATAATAATAATAATAATAGGAAGTAAGGAGCATGCACTGATTACAGTGTGTTGCTGCACCCACCCCTGACAAACACATCAGGGATGAGAACCTGACTGCAGCCATGCGGCGGGTGACACCTCAGCACCACACAAGCCCAAAAGGAACAGTGCGAGTTCTTTCCAGTGGCTGGAGTGTCAATCCTGCCACCAACCCCCAAATTTTCCCTGTAAGTTGGAGGACCTCCTTGCAGGGCTGGATGTAGATTAACGTCATACCCAGGACAAAGCAACTGCAGGTTAAGGGTCTTGCTCAAGGGCCCAATGGCGTAGGATCATCCCCAGCATTCACGGGATTCGAACCAGCAACCCTTCGATTGCTAATACAGATCCCTAGCCTCAGAGCCACCAATCCACCCACATAAGAATAATAATATAAATGAATAATAATAATAGTAACAGTCACAGAAGTAAACAGGATGAATCTTGTAGAAGTAAGAACACGCATGCAACTTATAGTGCAGCCCTCAATAATTAAGTAATTAAGTAATTAAATAATTAAGGTGCGTTTACCTGATATAGGTCACCGACCCCCCCTCCACTCTCCGCTGCCAGCCGACAGGAACCTGCACCGGCAAAGCAGGCACGTCATCCTTGGCATCACACTCACTGCCTCCCGTCATTTTCTCTCCTCAGGCTTCCAGAACCTTCTCACGGAATAAGCAGAATTGGGGGGGGGGGGGCAGGTAGAGGGTAGATTAAAAAGTAACCAGATGTGGAAATGAGGATGGAGAAAGACTGTTCCCTCCCCCACCTGCCATTCTTTAGATTAAGTGATGAAAGAGATTCAATATGAAAAAAGGACGGTAAGAAAAACCGTAGTCGTGAGAGTCTGAGTTAACTTTTTCCATTTAAAACTTCTGGGCAACAGGAAAACCCGTACACGTCTTAATCTCACACGCTCCGTGGTACCCCAGGCCAATGTGCACATGGCAATAAACGCGACAGAAAAGCAAAGATTCCTCTTGGCAACCTGAAAGGGCACCGATCCTACCTTTTCATCTTCACAAAACCTCGATTGGAGCCGTCCATGGAATCCACCCTTCAAAGCACATGATTTCCGACGGACGAGACTCAGCGGGACCCCGGGGCAGGCCAGGACCCAGGACAAGCTGACGGCACCCCCCTCAGTCCTGAAACCGGTACCGCCGTCCGCGATCGCCACCCCCACCTCGGTGTCACAAAGCTGCAACACAGAAGAGGGCTGGTTTAAACCAAAAGCAAGTCTGTGCCAGCGGCTGTGAGGTGACAGCAAGCGAGAGGACTGGCATGGGACGATTTCCCTCTTCATCTTTTTTTTTTTTTTTTTTTTTAGGACCAGCAGTCCAAACAGGTCTGTAAATAGCCAAGTGTGAACTCTGCTTACGCCGGAGGGCAAACACAGAGGGAGACGTAGGGGAATGAGGAAGATCCTGAGGTGTGAAAACCGGCGCAGGGTCCCCTGCGTTTGAAGTCTTGACAGTTGCTTTCCCCCCCCCCAGATGCACGACAGAAGTGACCAGGAGAGGGGGAAAGGGGGTAAAAACAGACACAGAAAGGGGAGGTGGCAAAACCGGCTAATCAAAGCAAGAAAAACAAGAAGAGACAGCAGCAAGGACAGTGGAGGGTGGTAAAGATAAAAGAACCAGAAGTTACACTCGTACAGATATGGAGCAGAGAAGATGCTCCAAGACGGACCTGCTCCGAGTGGGACCATAAACTGGGAACTGACAGGACCAGTGATACAGCAAATACACAAAAACATCAACAAAAAAATAACCATCCAGAAGTGACAACAGCTGAAATAAACAGACGTGTGACTGTACTCAGACCTGCATACAAACACTTAAAGGCTGGGGTTGGTTTGATGTTATGCATCTCAAACACACTCACATATACAACACACCTCAAGTACTCAACAGCCACTCTGGAAAGGAGGGATCACAAGTAACTGAGGCAAAGGAACATGGTGGAGGAGAGGTGAAAGAGCTTTGGTGCCAAAAGGCATGTTTTGGAAATTCAGGCATCATCAAGGCGAACCTAAAAAATGGTTACCTGACCTAGTCACTATGGTCACACAAACATAACAACTGTCAACTTCATGGAATGTACAGTGTAATAAGGAAAACTAGTACAGTACTCGTTAAAAAGCACCATTATGCTACCCCATGATATAAAATACACTATATTAGCACACTATATTAAAGCGGCCATTTAAAAAAATAATTAAAAAAAACTATTAGTCAGCTTAAATGTATAGCAACAAGCATACTAATCTGTCATATTTCACTATGTAACATTAAGTTTAAACACTGTTATAGGTGGCTTCATAATATATGACAGCAGTGGCCACCAACAAAATAATCGTAATGTTATAATCTATAAAGAAATAAAAGTCTTAATACAATTAGATGCAAATTCAAAATTAAAATGACAAACGGCTAATTTTACCGATTGAGTAAAACAGCTTGCCTTTTATCCAGACCTTAAACACGTATTAAAGATAAAGTGCGGTGTTTAGCGAAATCGGTCGTTATTTATAGCTAATGCAAACAGATGGCGAGTGCGCTCCTTTCTACTCTGTCAAAACGCCCATTTTGCTTGCTGGGTGTAGAATTGAGTATAAATTTGACACATGCACCTTATATCGCCAGCAAACATACGCACCATTGCTCCGTTAGTGAATCATAGTGGACAGGTCCCAAATGCAATGACTCTGCCGGGGGTAGAAGTGATGGTGACAAACAAACATGCAACTAAGTACAAACAGCTGCATGTGGCAAAACATCTTAAATAACTGTTTTTAAAAATACTGCGTCCCGGCTCGCCACACACGCACACACTCTCACACTCACGGATACACACACAGCTAGCCGGCTAGCCTGCTAACTACCCAGCTAAATATAGGCAGCAACGTACCTCTGTTTACGAAGTTTCCTGCTTCTTCCCTGCGATGCAGACAGAGATAGCCGACGG
This sequence comes from Hippopotamyrus pictus, assembly GCA_026781145.1. Lineage (NCBI taxonomy): Eukaryota > Metazoa > Chordata > Actinopteri > Osteoglossiformes > Mormyridae > Hippopotamyrus > Hippopotamyrus pictus. The sequence continues at coordinate 2,201,399 of JAODLC010000133.1, read as the reverse complement.
GTTATTTGACACTTTTGCGATTGTTATTTGCTAGACGTAGATGTTTTCCTTTCTTGCTTTTCTTTTCTTCTCCTCCCTCCTCCTCTCTCTTATCTCCGTCTACTAGTCCTCTTAAAAAACAAAGGGCAATAACGCAGGGGTTTTTTATTGCGCCCGTTGCATTGTCGCAAATGACTTTAAATTCGGGAAGGTCCCCACAGTCCACAAGCAAGAGACGACCGCCTTCGTGCAACCGCGCTGCTGCTGCCTCGAAAGCGTTTTGGCCGCACAGGGATGTGTTCTGTACGGATTTTTTGACTCTCTGGTGCGCCTTTTAGACCATTCCCGTTTCCAAGTTCCCTATTTTTTCCTTTGGATTCCGTGCCAAAAAAATCATGGAGTTTCCCCCCAGAGCATGCGCACTTAGAGAGGGACAGCCCTGGGAATTCCATACCCACAATGCACCGGGCGCGTGAAAAGGAACATTTGAAAATATAAGGGAAAGGGAGCTTCGCGGAATGCATGCGTTCCGGGCGCAATCCCAGTCTACATTGTAGCCGCTTGAGTAGCCCCCTAAAATGCTCCGTGAATGCATGTGCATGTGAGATAGTTTTACACGACTAAATTGTTTGCTGTGTACTGAGGCGAAACGCTTAAATTACAAGGGACTGTGCCGTATGTTTTCCACCCCACCTAAATATTTTATTTGCCCCCTTTTTCAAAACGTTTGATAAATTAATATATTCTTCCCTTAAATTATGTAGGCTGGAGGAGTAAATTCTGCAACAATTTCTGATGCAAATACCATTCCCTCCCTCTATTAATCTTATGCTGCGGGCGGATCACAAGTATTTTATACAGTGACACTAAACTTGGTAAAGTGAACAATTAGCTATTAGTTCTTTATTGGTAAATCCAATCGCCCAAATATAGAATTTGGATTTTAAAAATACCAAGGGGTTATTATTTATTGTATATTGGAAGTAATTTCTTTATAATTATGTTTAAGTCAGCAAGGTACCTTAATAATATATTCGTGAAATTCCAAAAATTACCCTTTTCAAGATGCAATTGCATGCATATGTTGATTTCTAAAGAAGATATTCTGAATGTTTTAGCAAAACGTGGTGCAAAATGGGTACAGCTAGTTAGAACACACACCCTCATGCTTTACTTTTAACCAGTTCACTGCAGGTTCCTGAAACTGCTGCTTGGTGGTATAAGAGCAGCCTCCATCCAAGCTCACCACACCTCTTTAGGTAAAGAATGAAAAGGTCATCAACAAAACATGGATCACTCCTCATGCCTAGGCTGCTGAAACCTCTTGGGAGCATAAACACCTTGATCCATCTCCATGGTTCTCGATACACCAGTTTCACTCCCTGCCGCATTCGTTAAAGCTGAGCATGTCATGCTAATCAGCTGGTTCTGACCTTCGTACAATGCGGAACCTAGAGCTCAGCGTGTTCCAGCTGCATTTGTAGAATATTATTTTATTATCCACTGCAATCTAAAATACTTTCTGTCTCCATTAATCTTCTATCTTCTCTACCAGCTACTAAACTATTTTTCAGTCTTGCTACCTTCCCTGATGCAGACCGCACCTCCAGTACTGTTGAGAATCACTGTCCAATATCTTTTCCCCCTTTCAAAGAAAGAACATGCAATCTTTAACTAAGAAAATTCCTCCACTAATTGGTGTTCAAGGCCAGATATTCCGCCGGAACAGCATTCTTTGTTGTCTCTGATACAACCTAATTCTCCTCTATCCTTATTTAATTTAATGTAAGCACACAGTCCTATTTGTCCAACAACTGTTGGCTCACTTACTGACTTTGTCCATCTGGATGTGCATCAGCTGCAGCCCTGCTTGTTAAGCCCATAATGTGTGTGTGACCTCCATGCTACAGGCTCCTTCTAACTTCCCTGGAAATGTCAGGTGCCATCGTCCCAGCTGTTTCTTCAGTATGTTGCAGTGATTTCCATCCAATTAACACTCGGCCATCAGTAGAACCACAATAGCATTGAAACTGTACACAATTACTCAAACTGACAGAAAAACAATATTAAGAGTTTGGACTGCAGTTTTATTTTCATTTTTCCTCACACTGATTATCTCTCATTCTTGGTGATCAAATGTTTTAGAGTACACTAGGCCTATAGATAATTATAAATGTATAGTTTTCTCTTTCAGCTCTTAAAGTATTTTCAGGTGCACTATTCAATTTTACATTTTTCAAATAGAAAATTATAGAATTTGCAATATTTTGAGTGCATCTGAATATATTGTCCTGTTATTTTTAACAGCCTATTTTCATTGGTTTTTTTTTTTAGCCATATCAGGGTGCATGATGCTGCTGTGGTTTTTAATGGCTATCATCTGTGTGGAAAAAGCCAGGAGAATCGGTGAAGGCTTCAGATCTACTTCTCACCAGGAACCATCAGGGCCAGAGAGCGTATTCAGAGACCCTGTTTTGACACTGAATTCCATGACAGTCTGTTGTCACATACTGTCCCTACGAATCTAAAAAATAATATTTTGCATGATGCTGTTTATAAATTTTCCCCTCAGAAACAGCTGCTTTAGTCAATAGTGTAAATGTGAAATAATGGAGTATTAACTTATTATTTTTCTCTATTTTGCCTGCAATTTGACTAATGAAACAAATAGTATTTAGCCCAAAAATGTGTGGCTTAAATATTCTACACTTCAACAGCCAACAGGGCTACATAATTTGAAAAATAAAAACACAAAAGTTATCTTCTAAAGTCAGCCTAGGGTAAAAGCTATTTCGGCTCCTTTTTGTGTGGCAAACGTTTCCATGTATATCTGATTTTGTATAATCAAGTGTTGATTGCTGTTTTTAATGTGGATAATTTGAAGGTAAATTAAACAGTGCTACAGCAATCAACTGCTCTGACCAGGATGCTCCCGTGACTGGCAGTCTTTTAAAAAACTATGTTTAGGTTCCTGATTGTAATGGAAAAAGATTCTATCTTGCTGCACCATTCTAGCGTTGCACAACAGTGTACTCAAATTTCAGTATTATTGAGACCTGTATTTCAAATTGCACTTATACAAATATTAAATGGTATATTTAGTCCCTCCGTTTGTTTGGTGTGTAACGACCTTCTGTTTTCAGTTCAGAAAAAGGGACACTTAATGTGGTGTTCGCTGATCTCTCTAAATATATCTTATTGAAAACACGATACATGTGCCTGCTGGTAACCACTGCATTTCTGTTTCCTCAAATTATTTACCACTATTAAAGTAATATAACAGAATTAAATTCTTAATTGAAGCATACATTATATATTAAAACATCTTATGCCTCTTTCCCACATTTATGACTCCCATTTTCATTCTGAATTACTCCACTATATCCAACAAATAATAAATACATACTTGCGAGCACAAAAAGTCAAATATATGGAAATTCTCGGCAAACAAATAGTTACATATTTAATGAACAGAATGCTTGTGGGTCACTAATAAATGTTCGAAATGAATTTCGGAAATAACATTTTCGACCGACGTTTCAGATAAAAACAACGCCAAGAATTTTCTTTTGCGAAAAGCAAAACTTGAAGGTGGGGAACACGGGCTATTAGCCTACTCGGCAACAGCCACCGGTTCCGTGACGTATCGCCCGCGTATCCTCTCGCACGCTAGCCGATGTCCTGGAGACAGTATTTTGCTTTTCTATTCGCTATCCTTGCGTACATCCCTCTTGTGCTGTTGCTAGGCTATAAACACTGCGCTTTGCACCATGTATTTTGCAGTAATATGTTGGAGACCGGAGAGTTTTGATTAACTTGTTATTGCTAAATTTAAATTAGGGACTACATATTGTTTTATTTATGATCACAACCTGTTTCAGTTTTAGGTCAAAATAATATTTTAGTGTATGTATATTATATATAAATATGTAGAGATATATATTCCTTGTCATACTATGTCGTTTTTCAGTTGACAGCTTGACGTGTGCTACTAAAAATTGTACAAGAATCCAGAGAATCTTTTATTATGTTAAATGTTGTCTCAAGACTGTTAATAACCGTTGCATATCAGGTACAATGCACGAGTACATTACAATTAAGTCAGTGTTTATTGGTCAGTAACCATTACTTTTTACAACACAACGTTTAAAAAGAAAATAACTTTATATTGCCATTTTTAGTCTATACTATTCCGACGGCATTGTCGTAGACTTCGTGGTTTGATGCAGGCAAGAGGTGTTATTTAGACTGAATCGCACCGATGTGGGGGCAAACGTGCTACAGTGGGTGGTTTCTCTTACAATGTAACGTTTTTCTCTTTACTATCACTGTAACAGTGGAAACATTCTTTGAAACAATATTTTTTCTTCGTTTTGTAGCGGCTGCGTAAGAAACCTTCTTTAAACGTGACAAAAAATATATTGGGTAAAATGGATGCCGTGCCCATTGAAAAGGGGTACCGTAGCAGGTGCTGCAAGTCAGTGACAAGAGAAATACTAACTGGACGAAACGATATCTTGATAACCTGTCCTTAACTGAGTATCAGTTTAAATTGGCTACAAATGTGTACGCTCACGCATAACCCATACACACCGGAAGTAAAAGAAAATAAGGAGGTAGTTCTCAGATAACCATTTCCCTTATACCTAGATAAGAGATTTCGATACGAAGGTCATTCGCCAATCCTTTACATTAGCTGAAACATAGTTTAATGCAAGATAAAATGTACTTATACGTCGATCGGACACTGTTTAGCCCATCCAAACATGCGCAAAATACCGAAAGCCCACATGTATACGTGTCAACGCTATTCATATATTGTTAAATCGATATTTGGTAGAAGAAAACAATTAACAGCACACTTTAAAATTATGCGAAATTCGTTTAATGCATACGCAAGCAAAAACAGATTGGAAACTTTCGAATATCCTTGCATAGTTTTTTATGTTTTAACGAAAAACTGTTAAATAAAACATGCTCCGTTTTTGCCAGTCTTATCTCCGGATGGAAATTGGTTGCCAACGATTGCATCATTCGTTTCATGTGACTCCCATACGCCCCAAATTCGTCCTGGCCGTCTTATGACTGCATCACATCTTTTCTTAACACACAAACTATCGGGGCCGGGACAGCTAGCAAGTCACATAAAGCCCGCCCGCTCGCTTGTCACACATCCACACAGTGAGTGTCACCAAGCAAAAGAACGTTACTCCGAGTCAACGATTGGTCCAAGCAGATGTCCATCATTGCTTAATGCTAATCAGAGTTCGGTTGAGAATTCTTTCCCTTCCCTCTCAGGGTTAGGTTGGCCTACTATATATATAAAGATCGCCGGGAGTTTCCTAAAATTCACATTCAGTGACTTATACTGAACAATGGTTAACATGAGCTATCAGCAATCTCAACTAAAATACATACATACTCCAAACCCTAGACAATCGAAAAAGCGAAATAATAAAAAGAAAAGGGTAAGTAATATATTTCCGTCATTGTTATATTTTCATTAGTTAATTTGTATATTAGTAGCAAAATGTCTTAATTCTGCTTTCTATGGCTGAACGACGTTATCTTTCTCTTGCATAAAAAAGTAACTATATATATAAATTTTAAAATTGACATAACTACACTGGCATGGATTAAGCGGAAAAATCTTTTTCTCGGCGTAAACATATATCTTTTAACTTTCCGAGAAAAAGAAAAGTGTTCTGTTCTGGCAACTTTCCCATGTCTGTTTTGGGAGTAGAGTTGCCATTTTAAATTTGGCATGTCTTTTAATAGACATTTCCTTAAAACGTCCCTTTAAGGAGCCGTTTCGCTTTATAAGTTTTGACATCGCATTGTGTCAGTTTAAGATTTTCTTTGTTTTATGTGACACTGACTTGATATAAATAAAATGATTTTTTTTTTTTTTAAACCCACGATCTCTAAATGTTGCCTCTTCGTTAAACACCAACCCGCTGCTTTAACGTTTTCCAGTCACTGTAGGGTGAGATTTCTAAAGATGAATATGCCTTAACTTGTTGCCTGGGGATTTTCTTAATGCATAGATAGTTGCATGTGAAAAGCTGCTCATTATTTTTTTCTAAGTTCTTTAAGTATCTGGTACTGGTATATTAATTGACCGCTCCAGAGGGGGCGGGGGATCGGGACGCGCAGCTGGCCGGCGTACCCTCGCCTCTGTCTCCGGACAGCCGAGCCGTGCTTCGGGCAGTCGGCCGGGCTGACGGCGAGCCGCCGCGTCGGGGTTCCCCTATCATCCGCCCACCTGTCCGACCCCCACCTTCGTCCGTTTTGTTTTTGTTTGCTGGCTTTATTTTGACACTTGGCAGGCGTGCAGTAATTAGATCGGTAACAACTGTAAGGAGGTTACTTACTCTTTCTAATTATTTTTTTAAGTATTTCGACTTGATTCATTTCAATGAGTCATTTCATGCGCGGGCATTTAGTTCACTTGAAATCATTAAATATAAGTTGAAGAATTTTTTTACTACAAGGAGTGGCTACGCAGTAACCATTTTTGATCATTAATGTTGAAATGGAGTTGGTCTCATCTGCGCCCAACCTTACTGAACAGACACCATCCCGTGTCGGGGCGTGTTGTTTTATTATTTAAAGCTGGGAATATTTAATGCCGTGAGCCATGTTTTTGTGCTTTACGTTGTATTTTGGTCCGGGGTTGCGCGAGGGCTCCTGCTGCAGCGGCGGAGACTCCAGACTGGCGCAGGGGGGCGCTACGGAGCACCAGCCGGCTCTCTGTTTACATGAAAACCAGTGACCCAAATTCCGCAGCCCGGGACCGACGCGAGAGTGCCGCGTACTCGGCCGTCAATCACTTTCCCACCCCAGTCCCGTTAATCATTTATACACTAGATAATTGTAACCATTATAAATGCTGCCTTTGTTGGACACGACGGTATAATTTTCCTAAGACTGAAGAAGTAACACGTTGGCATGATTCGTATCCTACGCATGGAGCTCACACGGATCAGTCCTGGTGCTCATTTATCCATCATGGTGCACTTTCTTCTCATGTTACCTCTTTTAAGGTGATGCCTTTCTTTTTAAATAGGTCCTTAAGCCCCCTATAGTTAAAGAATAAAGGATGTTTGGCCGGATGCTTTGTTGCAGGCAAACATTTAAGAAGCATGGGGGTTGGGTATATTGGTAATAACGTAATTTTTGTTTCCACCCTCTCTCCTCCCGTAGACATTTTGGGACGAGATATCACCGACAACACACAGACAGACTTGATTAACGGGATATTTTTTTTTTAAAAAAGGTAAGTGCGCTTAATCAAATGTAGAGCCTTTCTGTACTTTGTATGTCGTCAAGTACCACAATTAAGAGAAAAATTCGTAGTCAGAATAATTGGGTCTTTCGTAACACCATTGTTTTTATACTATGCCACTTTGAATTAATGCAGTGTAGCGGTCGGCCGCTTGGTGCCGTATTCTCATGTGATAGACGAGGAGCAGCAATTTATCAATGCTAATTATGCATTTTAGTAACACTTATTAGCCGTGACTCCACATATCTATTGGTGTTAAATATGTGGGGGGAAAGCTGATTGTTGTTGATGCTCCAGGTCCAGTGTGTACCTGTGTGGAAGCATATCTGTACGTTGCGACTGTTTGGTGAGATGACTGCGGAGTGGCTGCACTTGCCCCCACCGTATCCCCCAGGTGTGGGGCCGCTGTGTGGCGCGGAGCTGGAGGCGTGGTACGAAGACCTGCAGGATATCCTGGGCTCTGATACAGGTGGGGCCAAACATGCCCGTGCCCCCCCCGGTCCTGAGGTAAATGAGTCCTTCGTGTCCGTTATCTGGATTTGCGCCGCATCGCTCCGCATGAAGTGTGCCATTATAACATGCAGATTCTTCCACTTCTCCCCCAGAAGGAGCCGGAGTTTCTGGATGTCCTCGAAAGCTGCTCCCTCACCTGGCTGACAGATGGCCAGGTGTGGGGCGAAGGGGTCCAGCAAGTTGTGGAGGAGGAACCACAGCAGCTGCCCAGCCACAGATCCTCCTCGTCCTCTTCATCTTCCTCCTCCTCCTCCTCCTCCTCCTCGGGGTTGAGTCCCCCTGCGGCAGACGGCGGTGGGGAGGCGGGGGGAGACCTGTTGCCCCCGGAGTTCTTTGAGCTGCTGAGCGAGGGAGGGGTGGGATTGGTGGAAGCAGGGGGTGCCGAGGTGAGCCACTGCTACCACCCCAGCCAGCAGCCCCCTTCCCCCGCGGTCAGCGAGGACGAGCCGCCCTCTGGCCACGAGGACTCCTCCTGCTCCTCCACCACCACTTCGGCCTCTCAGTCCCCCGCGTTGGTAAACAGCTCTCCTCCTTCTTCCCCCTCCTCCCCACCCGCCGCAGTTCCGCCGCGGCTGGGGAAGCGCAAGAGGGGTGCGGAGAGGGGCTGCACAGCCTCCCCGGGCCCCCCAGCCCCTAGGTCCTCCTCGTCCGCCAAGAAGAGCCGGCGGGAGCGGGAGCAGGAGAACGAGAGGAAGGTGCAGGAGCTGACGGAGCAGAACGAACGGCTGAAGGCGGAGATCGAGAGGCTGGCGGAAGAGGTGCAAAGGACGAGACGGGCCCTCATTGAGAGGCTAGTCAACACCTGCAAGTGATGCTGAATTGGGTGGGGCTGTGCCGAAGGACGAGGGGGTGGGCCTTTTTTTTTTTTCTTTCCTTTAAGATGGGGGGATGCAGGCCAGGGATAGGACTGATGAATGAGAAAAGATGGAAGAATAGACTGAGATAAAGAAGGTCAAGAATGGGATTTTATATGCTGTCGTCTCCACCCGTCTCTAGAGATGAATGGAGAGAGAACCAAGCAGAGTGACTTTTTCGTCCATTACTGAATTGGGCGGGGAAAACATCGAGAAATTGAGGCGAAGATTTCAAAGGTGGACAGGATAGGTGAGGGGCCAGTATTGTGAAAAGCGATCTGGGTTGAGAGCAATTCGAGTGGCGGTGTCGGTGACCGGAGAGCGTTGTATTCGAAGTTGGTATGGAAGTATTCTCCGAAAGGTCTGTTCAGTGGGGATGTATACAGTATTACTTCCCGGGAAAGTGGCATGGCTAAAGAATGGCAGGGTTGAAAGCAGAACGAATGTAACTTTAAGAGAGAAACATAAAAGGAGTGTGTACGGTGTGTTTAAATGTAGCGCGAGTGCATGTATTCACCCAAAACCTTATCACTTGTAATCTTAAAGGGCTTCTACTTCAGACCTCCTTGTGTCGATGTCTGTCGAGGTCTACGACGGGCAAGATCGAATGGTTAAACTGTTTTCCAGCCGTTTGCTGTGTGGTTGACTGGATTTAAAAAAAGAAAAAAGGAAAAAAAAAAAAAAAAAGATTCTCTGGCATTGTGACCACATTGCCTAATGTGTGCTTTTGGGGTTGGGTTTGGTTGAGGTGGGGAAAATACTGAAGGGGTTTGAGTGCCAGTATAGTTTGGTACAAACTGCCTTCGTTATTTAGGGTTAACTGGGCACTAACCATTTTTTGCCACTGATGGCTCTGTACTTATTTTTATAGTATCCTGTTATATATCATGAATCCACTTCAGTATTTTCATTATTAAAATTGTATATCTAACAAATGAGTTGCATGCGAATTACTAAATGAAAATGCTACTCTTTGGAAGCATATTCATTTCAAGTTCTGACTTGTACTGTACCTGTGCATTTAATATTAAAATTTCATTTTATTTCAAACAGATTGTGAATTTTATTTCACCAGTGGCAGTAAAGCAGCTACAGTGTGTAACTGCAGGAGGAACGAGAGCAGTAATTGGGAGGGAACTTGACAGGAAACGTCATGCTGCCGACCGTGTCTGTTCCTGTGATTTATTCCCACGTGCCTCGACCTAGTGAAGAATTCCATGGGTGCAAATTTATTTATTCGTCTTTAATGAAAACACGTTGGCAGCAAAGAGAATTGAGGGTAAATCGATCCGCTAACCAGTCCCCGCGACGGTCTAGGTTTTGTCGGTAATCTTGTGCTCTTGGAAACCTGATAATGCCTGAGATGTTCATCACGTAGCGGTTCCGAGTGCTGGTTCCCTCCCGACCGCTCGCTCGCGGCGGTTCTTGCGACCAGCCGCGTGTCTCGCCGCTCTGCTTCTCTCTTCGCTCGTGCCCCCTGGTCTCCTGTCCTCATTTCTTCTTGCCTTTCTGTGGGACGGTCTCCGGTTCTCTTCCCTCGGCCACCGCCAGCTGCTTCTTCAGCTCCAGTAGCTTGGTCACCTCCACCGCGATCACATTCTTCTCAGCCTTCTGGGTCTTCAGAGCGCGAACTTTGTCCCCCTGTCCACACGGGCACCGGGTTAGCCACGTGGCACTGTCGGTTACCAGGCCGTCACAGACCGACGTCCTGTAGATTTTACCTGTTCCGCCACTTCCTTCTCCAGCTGCTTTGCCCGTTCAGGATCGGTGCCGGTCCCCACGGAACCCGAGGGAGCAGGTGGTGTGTCGCTGGGTTTGGGCGGAGCCTGTGCCTGAGAAAAGTAATGGAGGCGGCCATCAAACGACTGATCCCACTGCAGCCGTGGTCATACGTGTGATGTTCATGCTGTTATGCCACAGAAAACATGCACCGGTGTTAGGAGGTGGTGTAGCGTCAGTGACGAGACGTGGCCGATGACAAACAATGACGAAAAACAATTCACGGGCCCAAATACCTGATTTTTGGGCTCCTCGTCCTCCGGCTGGTTGAGAAAGCGAGAGTGGAGAATTTGGGAACTGGTCGAGTATTAAGCAGGAAATTAAATTGTGTTGCGCTTATGATTTCTAGCACCAGTCAATTTTGTGTGGAAAAACAGGAAAGCTAGCAATTGACAAGGCCGTCGAGCGCTCACCTGCTGACCCCCAAATTTCTTCCTCAGCGCTTCAATCTGGTCGGCTTCCAGCTTCTGGAACAGCGGACTGATCTGGATGCAAAGCGGTGTGTAAGGATTCAGGGAAAACGGAGATGAGTAAACATGTGCATTAGATTACATTTATTTACCAGACTGTTCTGTCCAAAAAAAAAAAAAAAAAAAAAAAAAAAAAAAAACAAAAAAGTGAGTGTTGGACAGGAGGGTGAGCCAGGCCTTAGAGCAACTGGGATTAAGGGCCTCGTTGAAAGGCTTAATGGGGAAACCAATCATCCAGCCATGGGATTTGAACCAGCGACCTTCAGATCAATGGCTCCGTGCTCTAACTGCTCACAGAACTGGCTTTAAAAAAAGCCATATTTATCCCGTGCAAACAAACGGCTCAATAAAAGAAGGTACCATCTTGAAAGTGAGGCTGGGTAACGTGCGGAGGAACTGCAACACCCCGCTCACCGTGCCGACGCGGTGTCCGCAACGCAGCACGCACATGAATGCGCCGGCACCCCTGAGCATGGCGTCTGCGCAGTTGGGCGGCGCGCGCAGCTGTGCGCAGATGGTGGCGCTCACAGTGGGCATGTAGGGCTGCAGCATGGCCGAGAGCAGGCAGGCCACGTTCACGGAGACGCCTGTCACCGTGCTCGCCCGCTGCCTGGAGACGGTGACAGGGTCACGTTAGCGATCCCGCTGAAAGCGCCCAGGGCCTGTCCCCCACGGGGGGGTGGGGGGGGGGTGTCACATACCTGTCTTGGCTCCCTCCTTTGATTTTCTTCCAAGGCTCGTTCATCTGAATGTACTGGTTGCCATACCGGGAGATGTTCAGCATGCACTTCAGGGCGTCTCGTATCCTGGAAGAACGCAGACGGTCAGCAGAACTGGCTTTGAATTTCACGTCTCAGACTTGATCTGAACATTCCGAATTAACCTACGGCATACTTATTAGAACCGTGATGGTTCACGTAGTCGCGTGCCGTTCAGTTACATAATCTTCGGCTTGGAAAGCACAGAGAAACAAATACATTTCTTGACACAGGTGGGACTTAACGGCAAAACCTAAAACAGATGTTCAACATAAAAGACATTATGCTAATCGTGGCTGTGAGCTGGTTACGGCCAATGCTGGGAACAGGCAGACAGAATCTGCAGTTTATCAACATTTCGGTTTCCCAGTAAAACGGTGGAGGGAGAGTATCTGATAAGGCCAAGACCATCTGTCGTCGCCGTCATACCAAACTCCCATATTTTGCTGAAAACACAAGCAAACATACCGACTCATTTGAGACGACTTCATGCCAGTGTGTGTTTGACTGGAGCAAGGCAGAAACTACCTCTGCAAGTTAGTCTCCCCGTGGCATTCAGTCCCGGATAAAAAAAAATAACCAAGGCTATGCAGAAATGCAGCCATACTCTTCGGCCGAAAACATAATTTAGTTCATTATGACGGTTATTTTTATTTATTTATTTAAAATTTATTGTACATATTTATCTTCACGTATAAATAGGGCTCTCTTAGGTTTTGTTATACAGACACAGACACATTGCCTTTCGTTTACATCTGTTCCCAATTCTGTTTGCAGTTTTAATAACTTCAAAACAAATAGTTTCCCTGCTATACCGAAATTGCACCGAACTGTGAAACCAAAAACAAGGTTTGTACCAAGCCATGAATTTTGTGTACAGTTACACCCCCAATACAGTAAAAATTAATCAGTGCCAATTAATGGGAAGCATGTCTCAATTATATATTTGCCTTTTTTTTTGTCCAAAAATACAAGTGAAGAAAGGATTGGGGCCAGAGGGCAGGGTCAGCCTGCACCTCTCATGCAGTTGGGGTTAGGGTCTTGCTCAAGGGACTAATGGTGATATGATTATTATGTTGGTCGTGAGATTTGAACCAACAATGGTCAGGGCATGGGAATGGATCCCTATCCCGCTGAGGTGCACACCACCAATTTCCCCCCAGGAACCAAACCCCTCATCCTCCCTGACTGGTGAACGAGGCCGGGGATGGTATAGCGAGCTTGTGGCTGCATCCTCACCTAACCCTGTCCAGGAGCTGGATGTACTGTCTCAGCTCCCAGCCCACTTGAGCCAGCAGGCGCCGGTCCTCCTGCTCCAGCACCATCTCCGGGACACAGCTGTCGAAGAACTTGGTGACAAACATCCCAGCTCTGTGCAGGAGGGTTTAAGCCTGAGGTTAGGAAGGCCTGCACTGCAAACATCGAGTCACTCATTTGTCCAAGGGGTGCCACGTCTTCAGTGAATCGGCAAAGTTCAGAAACGGATGAAGCATCAACCGGAGGATTCTAGCCCCCGTTTTTGCATGGCGAAATGGCACACGCCCCCCCCCCCAGCCTGACCTGTTCACAAAGTTTCCTAGGTTGTTGAGCAGCTCAGAGTTGTTCTTCAGTGCCATGTCGCTCCAGGAGAACGCGGAGTCCTGGCCCTCGGGCCTGAGGTAGAGCAAGTAGAAGCGCCACACGTCGGCGGGGATGCCCGTGTCCTTCGCCATGTCCCCGAAGACGCCCACTCCGCGACTCTTAGAGAACTTTGTGTCTTCGTAGTTCAGGTACTCTGAGTGGGGGGGAGGGGAGGTACAGGGTGACGGGCGTCTCACGGGGCTGGGGGTACAGAAGTCAGCTCCCAGTTTCAGGATGATAGGATTGCTCTGCTGCTCGTGAGATTAGAACCAACAACCTTCTGGATATGGGCACAGACATCTATCCTGAGGAGCTGCACACCACCCGTTTACCTTACCTTTCCCCAGAAACTAAACCCATCATAACAAAGACAAAAATAGGAGGCTCCCCATGACTGGTGAAGCATGCTGGGGACAGTGTAGCAGGCGTACTGGTTGGGTCGGAGGGTGGGGTGGATTGTGTGCTCACGCCATATATGTGTCCTCGTGTGGGCTCCAGTGACTCAAAGCAACTCCCGACACTCGCATTCGGACAGCCCACGGTGCCTGCATCCCATGTTGGGTGTTTCCGTGGTTACCTGTGGCGATGAGGTTGTTGACGAGCGTGTAGTTGTCCTGGGCACCCAGCAGTGAGCAGGGGAACACCACGCTGTGGAATGGAACGTTATCCTTGGCCATGAAGTTGTACAGCTCAACCTGAGCAGCAAAGGAGGGGGGGGGGGGAAACATACTGAACACTAGTGTTGCAAACAGGGACGTACCTGGAAGATATGGGCCCTGCCACATTCTGGATGCTGGGTCCCCTGAAGCAGTACAAAGGCTCAGTACGCAAGCAAATCTCCATGGAGGCAATATGTCTAAGTTGCTGAATCCTCTGTCTATCGCTCAGCCTGATTTATGTAGGGAGTTTAAAGCTTATCAGGTGTGCATGACAACCGACGTGAGGCACGCGACAGCGACGGGATCTATCCGTTATTGCGACTTGTGTTTCTGTTTAATGCCGTGTTTAGTCTACACGTGGGGTTCCATCGTTCCCCAGAGATGCACAGGAGGCTACGCTAAATGGTAAACGGAGCATTATATAAATCCAACGTCAGTGTAGCGTCGATGAGGGTCTGTAACAGGATAAATAACAAAATCGATGAAAGCAGTTTGTTTAATCTCTGCATATTTCACTCATAATATTAAAACTACAGCATTGGCTAGTGTTTCCCAGTCTGGGTCCTCGGGGACCGATTGACGATGCATTTCTTTGCTCCCTCCCAGCGGACTGTCTGGCAGGGAGCTCGGAGGGAGCAAAACCACGAACCAACTTTGGATCCCCGAGGGCCGGACTGGGAAACACTTATACAGGTGATTGCTGATAGGCCAGTTCATTTCAAAACAACATGATGTTTAAATAGGAATGTTTGACAGTATCGATACAGAGGTACCAAAGCTGGTATTGAAGTCAAAATTTCGGTATCAATTCAATAACACTGAAGCACGGCGTCAGCGCAACTCTACTCACGAGTAACACACACGTAACACATAAGTAAACATAAAAGATGGCGTGTATGAGTTAAGATGGTCCTCCTAGCATGGGTGGAGATCGCCCAAAAAGCTCCAAAGTACCATAGTAGCAGTAATGTTGCGTAAAAGCCGAATACTCGAATGTGAAGATATTCAATAGTTGCAGCCCTACAGAGGAACAGGGAAATCCCACACTGTGAAAAGTGTACTGGCCACAAAGCAAGTTTTGTAAGTACAAAACTGAACATTTATAAACAGATAGCAGAATTCTGAGCCAGACTGAGGAGACTCCAGTGTCAGTGAATGACAGCATAAGGGGCACTTGAGGGAGAGGAGAGGTGAAAACTGCAACTGAACTGTCAGGAAACCAGGCCTGGATTTCAAATGTGAAATATATGGATGTGTCAAGCTGCTGTTTAGACTAACACTAACATGAAGAATCACGAGAAACACACGAGGCGAGCTTGAAGACCGAGTCTGCTATGCGGCTGGTCGGTGCATTTTAACATGAATTTTATAACGCTTAATTTAATGCTCAACCAATTACCTGTTTTGGATTCTTCCACCATTTCTCCCACTGGTCAGTGTAGTTAGCGGTGATGGACAGATAGCCAATGGGAGCATCAAACCACACGTAGAACACCTGAAGCGGGAGGCAAGGCAAGCCAGTCAGAAAGATCTTGCGTTCTGGTTGAAACAATGATCCACCCACAGTTTGAAGAAATCATACACTGCGTGTAAACTCATTTTTGCTCCACTGTGCAGTTGATGCTTAACAACCGTTTCCTGCAACTTCATATACATCTGTCAAGGTTAAGACTCTAGGGTACTTGAATACTCCTACCGGGACTTGAACCCACAACCCTCAGGTTCAGAGCCCACACCCTTTAATACACCTGCTGCTCAATAAGAATGAAACCCGCTCATCTCTCCTGCTCAACAGTCACGGTTTGGCAGTTTCAGGAGGCCCATAATCCCGGTCTGTGATGAGTGTAGAGAGGATATAGAGGAGGGAATTTCTGCAGCTAACTATGGAGGCAAAACGTAAATGGGAGCAGCAGCAGAGAGGCCCTGCTGTCCCTCCGGCGAAGGCTCCCACCCTGTGAGCTCAGGTGTAATGGGGCGGGGGCGACCTTGCCTCACCTTGCCGGAGAAGTCGGGGTGGGGCACCGGCGTCCCCCACTGAAGGTCCCTGGTGATGCAGCGTGGCTTCAGGCCGTCCCGCAGCCAGGAGCGAGTGATGTGCCGAGCATTGCTGGTCCAGTTCCCTGAGCTCATCGACTGGTCCAGCCACTGGTCCAGCTGGGATTCCAACTGGGAGGCAGAGGTTATGTGAGGGGCAGAGCGGGGCTCATGGAAAAGACTAATACTCTAAATATGAGTGTTATATACCGATAATCCAGTGGCATAGTATTAATAACTGTGCCCCTCTCTGCCACCCCTCCACGATTCCCGTGATTACCTTGGGCAGATCTAGGAACAGGTGCTTTGAGGAGCGAACCACGGGGGTCTGTCTGCACACCTTACACTGGGGGTCCTGGCAAATGGGGGGGGCGGGAGAGAGACAGATAAAGTCAGACCATCATCGCAGCTCTGGAGCGTTTACATGCACCAGCGGTGTCATATGACCATTCCGCCGATGACATCAGCGTGCGGTGGAGGTGGATCTGCTTCAGCTACACCCGCTCCTTGGCGCTCATTACACCCTCCTTCTGTGTCAGTGCGGTGGGATTCTCCTACCATGAAGAACGGAGCCGCGGTGGGATTAACTAAGCTTTGGTTTTTCCGCTTTTTAAACCACTTTATCTAGCTTTTAAGCTAACAGTCATCAGCCCAGTTGCTCACCTACCAGCTGAAATATTTGCCATTTTTCCAGGCCAACAAAAGCGCTTTGCTAACACAAATTAAAGCCCCCATCGATTTGACTAGTATCTTCACCACACAGTCATGTAACAAGCTATGTACGCCGTACAAGTCAACAATGTCCCACCATCTAGCGGCTTGCGGAAACCGATAGCCGTGCAAACTTCACGATTCAGGATATCACCACCTCAAAACAACCCCAATAAGGGTATCGAAGTAAAGATGGAACAAAATGTAAATACCTGGGTAGTATACATCAGTGAGAGAGAGAGAGATGAAAGCTGTAATAAGCCTGCAAGCCATGAACTGAGGGAATGATCTGGCCCAAATGGGCTTTCAGAAACACTCTGCATCATTGATCTGGAAATCCTTAATACTCATCTTGAAAGGCAATCTTAAGGTATTTTCAACAAAACTAGAAATGAGTTTCAGCAAATGGTTAAATATATAAACTATTACCAGCCATCATGTAAATGGTCTGTTTTCGATTCCCAATATTTTTTGACGTAAAAATGACGGACAAACATGCCATTTAAATGACATATCAATTACATAGATACACATATACATTAAACAAATAAAACATACGTATAATAATAAAACAATCAGCATGCATCCTGAAATAATTTATAATATTTAAAAATTTGAAGGCATCCGTAAATGATTCAACGATAACTGTGAATGATCTATAGATCTCTAGACGACAACTCAGATTGCTATACAAGAACAACACGAAAAGGATTAAACATTAAAACAAAGGCAAAGCATAAAATACTTAAGAAATTTAAAAATATCTATAGATTAAAGACCTTTCTGTTCCTGGTGACAGTTCTGCATTCAACTATGATCTGGAGACTGCATATATTTTTATGATATAAGCAAACTGCAAAATTAAATTGGCTTAATTATTGATCACAAAACTGATTATTTTGCAGCAATTTTCAGTAAATGATTGTTTATTAAAATGTTACAGGTGCACAACATGTGAGGATATGCGAGTCTGGGAGGCTAGCAGGGTTCCAAATAAGATTTTCAACTTGATTAGCAGTTTTGCTAATCAAAATTTTCAAAAGTTGCAATTTGATTA
>JAODLC010000133.1:2162247-2177588 GCA_026781145.1 Hippopotamyrus pictus | reverse complement strand
CCTGCTCCTGGCATTTACCTGAGAACAGGTGTGGCTCATCAGAAGCCAGGTAGGATAGAAAACCTACTGGATAGTAGCCCTCCAGGAGTTGGTGACCCCTGCACTACACTGAAAGGACCTTGAGTGGAGCAACCCGTGACTTGGAATCAGGATTTGAAATTCCTTTCCAAATTGGAACGGCCACAACTGAAACGACCACATTACAGAAATTACCAGAAAAAACCTTCATGTTCAAGACTGATAGCTGTGCAAATCACTCTACATATGGGTACTGACAATAAATTGTGTAAATAAACATGAACCGAAGTTCACTGTGACCCTTTGATCTAGACCAATATACCCCATAGCCACAAAGTGAAGAAGTGGTCACCATGATGATTAATCAACAATTCTGAATGAAGGTTCTACTGAAACATCACTAGTTTTGAATTCAGATCTGAACGAGCAAAGTAGCGCATCTTCATGGAAGGCTACAGCTATCTGTACCATCCCCTGTTAGAAAGCTCGGGCAATCTTGAGAGAGAGTCAAGTCAACAATTCCCGGGCGAAACAGATCATACTTCAATGCTAATAACACGAGTGCTATTGGGCCTGAAATACGCCTCACCTCAAAGCTTCTGTGAAAGACTCACATGAAGCTAATGACTATTTGGGTACGAATGTGCATGCATAAAAAATTGCCACCATTGATGGAGAAATGCTTATTAACTGTGAGGAGTCAAGAGAGAAGGTGAACGTGGATGATCAGATCTAAGGATGCATTAATGGGACCTTTGGGTAACCAGAAGTATGTCAACCATGGAGACAACACTGGGAGAATGGAGCTGTATGGAGCCAACAAAATCTTCCGTCTCGCTGTGGGAATCACCAACCTGCAGATGGCATTGGGCATGAAGAGATGGACTCCTGAGGATGGCTGGAGCACGGGCAACACAGGGCGGCTCAGAGTGGGCACGATTCGCTCTGCATAGAGAAAGAGGGGATGAGGCCCAAATGCTGGAGATCAAAAGGCGTCAAACCTGGGCATGATCTATAAGGGTCACATTTCTGCTTCTAAGTGTTGGAGAGGAACATGTGTCACCACGATACAGAATCAGAGTACCACATGACCACCAGTGCAGCCCATATGAAGTGAATATGGGTTCCTGCATGTTCAGTTACTGAATTCAAACTCATTTAATATTCCAATCCTTTATGTTGACGTATCTTCACATCGCATCACATTAAGAGGTGAAATTGTTTAGCAGTTCTGTCATTCTGAGACTGAATGTCACCCAACCTTGCAGGACAACCGGTTTGTCAGCGCTGCAAGGTGGAGGAAAAAAAATCCAGTTTTATTTTCACATTTGAGGAAGCAAATCCAACATGTTTTGATCTCTTTAGTAGTCATAATTTAAATTAATGTAATTCCAGAACTGTGTGATTCACCCCCAATGTGAATGTTATCAAGACTCGAATCAAGGATCACACTAAATAAGCACGAAATAAGAACTGAAATCACTTAAACCCTTATCTGTCCATTTTAAGTGTAAATATTCGACTGCAACACTGTAACACTTCAAATGCAACAACTACCATTTTAACTCCTATAACACTCAGTAGTAGCTTTTGACCGATTGGCTGAACACCGATTGCCACGGGAAACATTCCCATAGATTTGTCACTGGTGGAATTATGCCTGCTCTTTTAATTGTGTAGTGGTAAGTGTTCACTCACCCTCCGGGTGGGCATGATGGATGTCACATTTCGCTCCAGTCAGTTCCACTGCCGCCAAGACCTTCATACACTGTGGATTACCTTCGCTCACAAAAAGCTTCATTTTGCCCGTGGTGCCCTAGATTTGAGTAAAAAGAAAACCCTTCTCGTTCAAACTACTTATACTCAGAAACCTACCTCGCCGGCAAACTAATATTGTGCGTCTGATGCAACTACGACATAATACCTAATGGCGAATATTGTAGTTTTACACATGTGGCGTTGCTTGCTACAGAAGGGGGTAAGAGTTCTCTGTAAACTACACTTCCCAAGAACATGTACACACACGCTTAAACTTACTGTGCTACTATTGGCAGAATCATTCAATGCCTCGTTAAAACTTTAACTCTGATTGGTTCATGTAGATCACATGGAGATGGTTGAGAGATAAACGTCGAATTCGTAGGGAAGTTCCAATGTTCGGCAAGAATTTATGAAGTCAGCGTTAAACCACTGTCACGTGACACGTCAAACAGGTGACGTTTCGAACCTTTCAAGCTATGAAACGAGTCATTACAACTCTGTTAGTTTGCAAGGTGTAGGATGATCACCGTTAGTTTAAATCGTTTACGTTAATTTTGAAAAAAAAATCACTGAGACAATTAAGCTTATTATGGTGAGTGTAATTATTTAATTATTATCTTGTCTGAGCTTTAATTGTAATTTAATTTATACATTGACGCTTTTTGTGTTGGTTTAAATGAAATTTCAATTCACTGTTATTAAAGTTAACTTTTCCGCCTAAAGAAACCGAAATTCGTGTATAATGTTTCATCCCTGTTTCCACTGCGCTATGGAATTCGACGTTATGCAAACTAATGTGTTTTTCAAGATTAGTTTTAAAAAGGAATCCCTGTAAAGTCCGTAATTTGCGAAATAATATAGAAACGACAGTTCGTAAAGTTATATTTTCTATCTTATTATTAAAAATTGTACGATATATAGGACCCATATAATTAAAAGTAATATTCACCGTAATCTAAATTAGGTAAAGTATTTCATTGATACAGGCCCAGTAGAACCCAGGATTTATAATCCCGTTTTTGCTATTTTACGAATACCACTGAATCGAGTATGTTTCAGTTATTGCACTGTGTCCACCAATCATAGCGCATTATGTCGTGACAATCTCCCGTAATGTTACTTGTTTTACAGACCTGCGCCAACACTGATGTATCGTATTGAAAAGACGTATATAATCATGATTGATTATACTCTCTCTTTGTGGAGAGCTTGTTATTCTGTAAAGTTCTCCAGTATTCAAAAATGAATTCGAAAATGTTGCCGTTTCTGCGGTGTTACTTTTCTACCGTCGTCTTTCGTTTCACATCCATTGGTTACAGAAGTTTGAGTCCTAGAAAGTGGTCCTCTAAGGTGATACAGATTAGCCAGTTATTAAGAACTATCAGCGGGATAGCAGTGAATATCGAAAGTGTGGGCAGCACATAAAGCCCAAGGTGAAAACCAAAGCTGATGTCGTCTAGGCGACTCAACATTAATTACAGCGTTTCTCCAACATTCTCTTCCGTATTTCCACCAAAAGATCGCAAACTGTTGATTCAGTGTACATTACGAATTTACGAGGGATCTGCTGCCAAACGTCGGACGTGCAATAATATGAAAGTTTTGCAATCGTTTTTATTTTCCGAGTCCAACAATCCAGTAACTGCGCCCCGATGCTCAAGTGCATGTTGTTAAGGAGATTGTTGAACAATTCACCTGCTGTTTGTGGCCATTTTATGCATACTCTTTGTATGCTGTGGATGTATGAATTTAATCGAGAGGTTGCATTCGTGTATTTTATTTATAGTTTTTATGGAGAATGTCAGTTGTGCATTTGGACTGTTTATACTTATTTCTTATGTAATTTTTAAGTGAAAATTCTGGGATGCGATAAATTTGCTATACTGTAAGAAATTCAGCGGAGTAGCCGATCGTCCCTTCTAGCACGAAGCCAGTGCACGTCAGGGAAAGAGTAGTCAACGATGTGTGTCGTAGACGGTGGGAGTGAAAAATGCATGTTTTTGAAGTTTTGGTTGTTTCCTCACTGAAGAGTGTGCTTAACAGTCATCTTGTGAGAGGACAGTCTGACAGACACTACCGTTCTCAATTTTAAGTAACCCATAGCGTGTGTCCTCCTTGGTGGGATTAGTAAAATCGCTTTAATTTTTGTGTAATTGACTAAATGTTTTTTGTGGCGTCCTTTGCACTTTTAAGCAACCATATTACAGGCCTGCAGTTAGGGTATGAATTGTCTTTATGAAACCATCATTGGACTTTATCATTAAATTGATCTGTAGCTAAAGTGTCCGGTCTGTAATGGTAATTAAGCAGTATGAAGGGCGAGATAATCCCATGCATTTGTAGACTCGGGATCATCGGCAGCTCGTGAATTGGTTAAGACCAACCCAGGGTGTTTAGCAACTGCTGTACAATTGAAAAGATAATGCAATGTTTATTGATAACGTAATCAATATAACCATGCACTACCTGTTTCTTTGGTCATACTCTCCATTTAGATCTGGAATGTGTTTAATTCTGCCTCATTTGTGAGTGGTACGTCTAATTATGTGTAAAATGTCTCGTATATGAACTAGACATTGAAGTCAAATGACAAATACCAGAAAGGAAATCATTCTGACAGTTTATAAATGGGGATTTTTCTTATCTTGTTTTTTTCTTTCTTTCCTCAAGTTTCAAAATGAGTTTTGCATTGACATCACACACACACGGGGCCACATTGCTATAGCCTATACCGGAACCGCGAAGCTGTATGTATGAACAAAATGAATATCCTAGTCCACATTGACAAGATGTTTAAATGGGGAAAAAGACTTCAGAATTTATATACAATAGATAAAAGCAGAACAATACGATGTCATAAATATTGCTGCAATCTATTCTTACGCGGCTGACATTTTCGAGCGATTTCACTGAAACGATCACGGTCCAGTAACTCAATTACTGCCCCGTCTATCATCAAGCTATCAGCCAGTTCTGTCTGAACCCACGTCCTGACATGTGTGCACTGGTGCGTTTTTGAACTGTTTTTTTCTCTTGTCCTGTTTGGCCGCCGTTAGACTGCGCTCTCTGGTTAGCGGCATGTCCTCTGCGGGCGCTGATGCTCTCGATTCTCTGAACTGCTCCCGATTTGCAGGCCGGTTTCGTTTCAAATGTTGTTTTTTTTCGTACAGACTTGAAATCTTGTAGGCAAAGATGGTTTCATCCTCATAACCAACTAAGCACTTATCGGTCCCGTCTTGTTAAAAAAAATCGCTTTCATGAATCAGTCAGCGCGTCCTGTACAGACGGGCTGCTGGTAAATAACCCTTATTTAACATCCTTGGGGGGGAAGCGTTTCCGCTTCGCGGCAGGAGTTATGTCTGCGATGTCGGATGACCTGCAGTTTGCATTCAGGCACATTAAGGCGTTTTGTGGATGCGCAGGATGTTAGTTGCGAAATTATCCGCGGCAGCACAAGCTTCAACCGGTATACAGCTGTAAACAATTTTCCTGAAGTAAAGGTACAACTGCAGAAACCTCCGGGATCTCCTGCCACCAACCACCTAACACATGATGGGTTAGGTCAGGCTGATGCCTCTGCAGCCTCACTTTTGTAAAAATGACTGCAGCTCGATTTCCTGTTTAACTCAGTGAGAATGCATTGTATTTCTTTACCTCCAGTGCACGAACAATTGCTTTTTATTATTTTTTTTTTTCGTTTGGCACCTTGGACATTTGGGCTGATGCTTAACTTTTCTGACCGCTCTCTTCCCTGGTGGACTATATACCTTAATGCAGTCGCTTTGATGTGGGGACCGGTTTGATAAACAGCTGGCTGTACTCTGGCATTACCTGTCACGGTTAGCAGATGCACATTTTGTGCCGGGCAACAGAACCCCTGTCCCCACGGCGCTGTATACGAGTCGGGACTCCGGGTCAGGCACACGCTGCTCCCGCTGCCGCTCCATGCGTTTTGTTCCCGATTGCAAACAGAGCCATCCACATGACTTGTGGGGTTATCCTCCATGATATGCCCAAATACACCCCATTCTGGGCTTCGTGTCAGTACATCCTCAATGTGAATGTGTTAAGGTTGAGTCATCGGCTGAACCCGCGCAAGCACAAAGATATGCAACTAAGTGTAATTATTGCACTGCGATTGAGAAAATAACTGAAACCCAGTCGGCCAAGGTTGTTTAATGTTCAAGTAAAGGATATATATTTGTTGAAGCTTCTCGTTATTATAGGGTTGTATAAGTATTGTTATCAAGAAAAAAATATATATAACATTATACAGCCGGCGATTCTACGCAACACAAGTTAATATCATGATAGTTACTTGACTAAAAATAGAAGTGTATAGTGCAGTAAGAACTTGAAAAGTACGGAAACTGAGTCGATTTATTTCCACCCCAACTCTATATACTGCCATTACTACTATACCCAGACAGCATCATGCTATTGTTTCAACGTTGAATTATAGTTAAATGCGTTGAATTATGGTCAGTGATAAATTAACTGAATTTTGATCTTTGGTCAGATTTTCAATATTGAAAAATTGATGGTGGCAAAACCTTTATTCAATGTTCATATAGAGTGAAAGATTGAAGATCGTTTCAACCTTTTTGTCTGATATGGAATCAATGTCATTTCAACATATGTGTGCTACATAAACCGAAAATGCATTTCATGATAGCAAAAAAACTGCACCCTCATGCAAAGGACATTTTCCGTATGAAAATAAGCTGTTCTTTGAAGATGACGTTACTGTAGCCTTCTGAAATGAACGGAATACCTAGAAAGACCGATGACACTTATACCCAAAGTAATGAGTAGAAAATCAAAAGGAAAAAAACAGCACTTATATAAAAGATGACTGCATCGCAGATGAAATTTGGATAACCTTAAAAGGAAACTGGTAAATGCATACGAAAGTAGGCATATGCCATTAAAAAAGACTGACTATAAGAACTATAAGTCTATATTTGAAATTCCGTAGCTTAGATGGGTGGTTCAATTTGTGCGTCGTTCTGTGTCTTCTGTTAGGCTGGTTGTTATACTGAATGGAATCCGTCGGATTTGGGGATGTTTAACAGACTCTATCCCGCGTCCAGAACGGCACCCGTGTCTGTTTCTGACCGCTCTGGCCAAACAACAGGTGTAATATTGTCTGCCGTGTGTCATCCTCCCCCCCCCCCCTTCAACATCACCGCCACCACACACAGGAGGCCTGCAAATGACGCAAGTCTAAAGTGATGCCATGTAGGCGCGTCGCGGATTCATGTCGTACGTCCCGATCGGATCGTCGTCCTTTTAATATTGATTTGAGCTAGAGGGAATGAACCATGAGATTTTTTTTCTGTCTTGAGAACAGGCCAGTGTCAAAGGAAGTGCCGCCCACGTATTTTTTTTTTTGTTTGCGCTTCTTTATTGTTAAGTCCGGATTTTAGGTACAACCCAAAGTGCATTTGCCTATAGAGAGCGTAAAGAACCGCATTAACACATGATTAATGTAAGTTAAATTCTCAGCCAGTTGTTTGTGAGGCCCGAGTCGGTCCTCATCGGACAAAGTAAAAGGTTCAAAATCTTTATTATATATTATTTTGAGGAAAACACACCCAATAAAGCACAAATTTTCATTGTCAACGTCGCTCAGCCATCCTTTGTGATGCTCTTTTGTGATGCTTTTTTTTTTGCTTTTAAGTTGCTGGTTAGCCGGTTATCAGATTTCTCTGTTGTATAGATGCGACGACATTACTTAACTAAAATGTTTTGTAGACGACAAATACTGACCACGTGTCGTGGTATGAAAGAAGGACCGGAATCGGGAAAGAAAATTTACACGTTACTCTGATATGGATATTTAATTACACTCTAATGTCATCCCTCCCTCCTTTTATATCGAAACAGTATGCAGCTTATTCAAAATTGCAATGCTGCCATTTTTCCAACCAATAGGTAAGAACCGAAATATAATTGAAAAATCTGATAAAGCACGTTTCTGTGCAATAATCATCCTTAATTTCACTATTCGGGCATCTAAAGTTCGGAAACGCATTCGAGCAGAAAAAGGATGGGCCGTGAGATAAATTTCCAAGGTCAAAGTATTTTCATCCTTAATTCGTCATACATGAATTGGAGGCAATTATGACGATGAAGATGGAATAAATCGCAAGTTCAATTTTCAACAGGTCAAATAAAAACATAATTTTATAGTGTGTGCGATATGTTTATAGTTTTTGCGACATGTCGTGTATGTTTGTGCAGCGTATAAGAACTGGTAATTTTCAAATGTGATTAAAATTAGCTTTCATGAGTGATTGTAGTATTTCTATAAATATCAATTCTGAATGAAGAAATCACCCTTTCACAAAATAGCCTGTCTAGTGTATGACACACTGCAGTGCTTATGTCTAGACTGTCAAAATGGCTAGATATGATGTAATTTTTACCACCAACTTGACCTCAATAAATCTACAGTCTAGTATACCATTGTTTTGTACATTTTATACAACTTCTTAGGAATTCCTGTTGCTATGGTGGCAGTTGCTTGACTCCACCAATTACGTTCCTCCCACTGAACCATCCTTCTCTGTGATTGGCTATTTTTACCCAGACACATTATGACAATAAAGGTGAAAAGCCAATCCCACTGATTCTACCCTTCCCAATTCAATATCCCAGCCCTGGATCCGGGTGCCCGGACTGTAGTGGGGACAGGCAGTGGGCTTCAACGTTTTGTTTTTGTCTGTACATCAATAATTCATCCAGTGGAAAAGATGAAAACCCATTTTTTGGCTGTAGGCACTGGCTGCATACAGAGAGACATGGGTGTATTAGGGTGCTGCCTTCTTTAATGGGCAGGAGAGTGTTTGGGGGAGCTCATTTTTTTTTCCAGAAGCATTTTTACTTCACATGATATTTTTTGCCCTCTTATCCCCACAAAAAAAATAAATGGAACATTTATAGAACAGGTCAGATTGTTCTTTGTATTACCAAATATGTTCTGCATTGTAATAGCGCTGCTAGTTTGTTTTTAAAATACAAGAAAAAAAGCTGTAGAAATGTATCACACTTGTTTAAATACTAACTTGTTTCCTGGTCACGTATTCTGTGCTTATTGGACATGACATTTCTAATTTTTTTTTTGAGACTTTTTTTTTTCTAAATCACGTTTTGCAGACACTATTAAAACAAAATATACTGGAGGTGGATTTCATGCTCACAGAATCAGGGCTGTGTTAGGAGTAAGGAGGAGAAAGGGAGAGAGACCAGTCAAACCAGAATGCCCAGCCGTGCTGTTTGTAGAAACTGGTTGACCCTGTTATGTCCACTGCCTCATATTACTCATTTAGATCTGTGGTAGAACCAGGTAGCTTAAGTTGAATATCATCTGCAACATGGGAGACACCCACTAAGCTTGATGTCTGACGCCACACACACCAAATACAGACAGAGGCTACTTCATAGCTGCCCTAAAGGAACCAGTCTTTTTAACTTTAAACACAACCATTACTTGAAGCACCAGATCCTCAGAAGCGGTAAACGGACAAATCCCCCCCACCCCGTCTTGCCGGTAGCCGTGCAGTCTCCAGATAGCAGATGAGAATTTGTTTGGAACAAATTTAACATGCTGTGTGCAATGTTGTAAAAGTGGGCAATAAGTCTGTGATGAGCACTTTGACAAGGCCGCCCCTGGCCCCGCCTGTCCAGGTCCGACATGGGCAGGACAAGGACCGGTCTCCGTCGCGCAGAGCGATCAAACCCCAGTGGTGACGGAAACCACTTCCTGATGCCGATTCTCTCTAAACCCGGCGTACGGAAAGGCGTTTCCCAGTAGCTGCATGAGTGGCACGTGAGGCGTCTGTTAAATGCGCCGCCTCGATGAAACCATGGCCACCTGTGAGAAACTAATTTCATCGCATGGTACCTGTGGGAGACTCGTGTCTTGCATAGGCTTCCCAGACCCTTACTGCTTTAATAATCCCTAGCTCCAGAATGTATTTGAGCAACAGTAGGGCAGAAGCTAATGGTGTTAAATGCAGGTTTAGAACCAAACCTGACTGACTTGCTCAAATTCCTTTACTTGTTTGTGCAGCTGGTTATCATGCTATTGCTGCTCTCCTAAGCTCGCACTCCACCCAAGTGTATCTCTGGCCCTACACTGTGCAAAAGTAGCCCTTCTTTGTAAAGCGCTGTCCTCCTACAGAGAGGGGAACGCAAATGCGTTTGGATCCTCTGTCCACTGGACGGACGGCGGGATGGGAGGGGGAGAGAAGCCAGTGTTTTGTATTTGTGTAACCCGCCTGTGACTGCGCTGAGGGAGACGAGCGTCTTACATTTCTGCAGGTACGACTCCAGGGACATGAAGATCTCTCGGGGCTGATGCAGTGTGGCTGTTTTTATTCACAAAAGAAAAAACAGAGTTGTGTAAAAGCACAGTACCGCTTGTGTATCTCCACGATTAATTAACTAGCATTCCTGGAGATGAAGAGTGTAGCTGGAATTTTGGTTTGAGTCACAGTAGCTTGTAACCTCTTTGGCACACTTTTCACAGCTGTGAGTTAATGTGTTTACAAGAGCTGAAGTGTGTTTATATAGTCTGATGTCTTCTTTGCCCTCCTGGTGGATGGCTGGTAGCTGAGCCCCAGAAAACAGGCCCGAAATTCCCTCACTCTGTTTAGTCTCCTTTACTCCTCCCTCTCTCCCTCTCTCTCTCTCTCTCTCTCTCTCTCTCTCTCTCTCTCTCTCTCTCTCTCTCTCTTAATCTCCCTCATATCTGAGAACTGGAACAAAACAGATTTGTTTTCCTGCAGATTATTTATTCCTTCAGTAAGTATATTATTTGCACATTTTCCTTTTTTTTTTAGCAATCACTGGCTAAATCTCTTTTTTGCTTTTTTATACACCTAAGAAGGCTGAGTAAAAATACTTTTAAGCATGTTGCATTATATATGTAATTGACATATACATACAAAATTTTAAATGCCATAAAATTGTACGACACAAATACTTCCTCGCAAGAATTGTAAGTATATGCTTTATAGAATGGCCCTGCTTCAGTTTACACCTTAAGGAAATGTTTGTGTGGGTGTTTATATATTCACACGTGAAAAATGAATATAATAGAGTACATTTTACACCTCACCACAGCATTTGAAGAGCGGCCATTTTGATTTTCCAATTTGCTTATAGGAGTTTATATTTTTAATTTATGCTGTTATTAAAAAAAAAATAGTTGTTTTGTTCAGTGTAATGGTCTTATCAGTTTTTGATTGTGATTTAGTGAATAAAAAGTACTACTAGTACAAGAAGATGTAGCAGGTTAGATGTATGAGATAACAGGAAATCAGAGGGAGGTATACAGGAAATGGTTTCCTCTAGGTATTTAGCAGTTTGGTGACAGGCTGACTACCAAGACACATTGTTCTCAGAGATATGTATATATCTTTTCTCAGCCGATTCCACTTTTTTATATTTGACAATTATAAAAATGTTTCAGAAATGTCGAAGCACACAGCTGAAGGTAATTTCTGAAACATTCATAATGGATAATATAAGCATGAAAAACAGATTTGTTTATTGAATCCAAGTTTATCTCATGTGCTTTGTACAATGAGTTATTCGCAAGCATCCCACAGACTGACAAGACATTCTAGAATGTCAGAATAGCAGCAGACATTATGGAGGCAGAAATAATTAACAACCATAAATAACACAAAACGATAAACAGTAAGCAATGTAAAACCAATAAATAGGTTTGGGGTAAAAGGCGTTGTTGGACTGTGGGGCTTCGTCTGCTAGCTGGCATTAGGCTGAGCGGCTGTACCGTTAGGAGCAGAGATCAGCGGCTAGTTGAGGCAGGCTGATCAAGCCTGGGGCACAGCTGACTGCTCCGGTGGGAGGGGGGGCTGAATCATGGAGGGGTTATGTCGGTTTATCCTGAATCGTAAGGGGTAGGGAAGAGCTGGCCGGTTTTGCTACCGTCATCTCACTGTCTCTCTGACGGATGTACCTGGCCGTTGCATCCAAAACCCGACACGGCGTGTTTGCTGAAGCGTGGCTCCGCCCACAACTCAAAGTTTCAGCGCTGTGGACCCGTCGTCCATGTGCAGGCGCTCTCGTACCCGGCTCCCTGGGGTGTCGCGGTCCAAAGGGCATCTCGTCTGGGTTTTCAGGGAAGGGGGAAGGGAGGAAGGGGGGAGGGCGGAGGAGAAGCCACTGTGATTTAGTCCCTGAGACAAATCCATCTTATCATCCATTTACACACACACACACACACACACACACACACACACACACACACACACAGAAAGCATGGCAGCACTGCGCTGTAATCTATGCAAATGCGAATCTGCGGACAGATCTCGTATGCGCTGGGAATAAACAGCGACCTGATGGGGGCCATGCTGTAGCGACGTGTTTGGCGGAGAAAGACCGTCTGTCTGCTGGAAGACAATGGTCACATCAAGCTCCAGTCCCCAGTCGCTCCCTGCTGCCCATTGTCAACACCAGCTGATCTGGAATAGGTGCGCACCCCCTCGCTGGTGCGACGTGGGTGCAATCTGCCGGGCCTGGGGGTGGGGGGCGGAGGGAGGCTTGTTGTCTGTGATTTTATCACCTGGTGTCTGTAGCCGTGGCCAAGTGATTTATTAATATTAATACTATTAATATTTTTTGGTTACTACTCCAAAGTTATTTTCCATTATGTAAATTAGGTTAAGCTGCTTCCTCATTGGTACAACTGGACTCCTACTGGGATTTGATCCAGAAACAGTGATAGAAATACTCCTTTTGTTTAGTTAATCTTTGTAAAGCTTTTCCTGTTTCCTCAACTCAAAGAAAGTGGCATTTGGAAGAGGGGCAGTCCTGGATTTGGCCTCCAACCTGCATCCAGAAGGATGCCCAGATGTGGATCTGACCAAATATCCATCATACAGTATGACGCATTTTCTGAAGGTTCTCAGTGTACCTGGGTGCATCATTACCATTAAATATTTCATGTCATGGAGATAGTGTGAGGAAAGCAGTGATTGGACAAATGAGGCTTTGAGACCCACACTTGGCAGGATTATCATATTGTCATCGCTGATGCAACCCGTTTCCCATTGGTCACGTCCCACCAGGTTAGCCAATCAGAATGGTTCTTGTGTTATCCATTGGGAAGTAACCAAGGGGAAGTCTGCTCCGTTTAATCCCACTCACCGTGGACTTCAAAGCTTGATTTTCACATAGAAATATGTCAGAGAGGTAGGAGTTGGGCCTCAGTTGGTTCTGGACTTGTTTATGCAACTTGAAGGTTTCTTTTCATGTGGTCGTACCCTTGAAAGGCACCTTAATCAAACTACTCTCGTAAAGCACCTAGGTATTATAAAGGGGTATAAATGTAGATGTCGTTTTGGTTAAAGGGGTCAGCTGGCAGCTGAGAGGCGAGGAATGCTGAAGGTCCTTGTTCGGTCCTGCTGCAGAGTGGCATTGTTGATGGGGTGTAGCCTGTATGCATGCCGACTTAAATAGGCCACTTTTTGCGTTGACGGCTCAAAGACCCCTTTGTTTACGGGAATGTCGTGCAGCCCACATAGCCGGACGTTTCCGTCGGTTTTTCCGCTGCCTGCAGGGGGCGTGGGGGATGCGGGGCGGCCGGCTTGGCCCCTTTGATGCCGCGCAAGTCCCCTCTGACTGGTGGCGCAGAGAGCGAGCGTGACGCTCTCTCTAACACTTTCTGCGGTCAGCCTGCCCATCCCAGTGGCCAGCCCTCCCCCGATCAGCTGACCCCGGCCGCCGGATCGCAGCCAATGACAGACGCCATCGACAGACTTTCTATCAGTACTGTTATTTTCCTTCCCAGGGTGCGATCCTGAAACCACCTTCCCTGTGTCTGTTATCACTTTGGGTTTTCTGCCTCGTAAGCCTGTCTGGAGAATGAATTGAACAGGCAAAAAAAATGAGTATTGAAGTTGTTTCAGATCTTCATACTTGCCTCCTCCCCCATCCAGACAAGCCAGCTGAACTGCCACAAAACCAAACTCTGCGCGCAGTATAAATCTGTTCCCATGTGACCCCCCTCCCAGGGCCCACACGAATCTGTATCACCCCGCCAGCATCTTATCGTCTCTATTAAGGCGCTGGGCTGAATATCAGGCGAGCAGTTTCACCAGATTTATGGTCGTTGGGTTTTAATAGATCTCAGGAAGGTCTTGGATAAGTACGGCATGCTAGGATTAGAGCTGGCTCCGTCGTTTTGGTTCAGGGTGTCACGTAGCTGACGCGGTCACGCAAGTGGTGCTCGAGGATCTGCACACGTGTTCTGGGGCTCAGTCCATGATGGCTGCCCCCCCCCCCCCCCAAGTTTGTTTGTGCCAGGTTTGGATT
This sequence comes from Hippopotamyrus pictus, assembly GCA_026781145.1. Lineage (NCBI taxonomy): Eukaryota > Metazoa > Chordata > Actinopteri > Osteoglossiformes > Mormyridae > Hippopotamyrus > Hippopotamyrus pictus. Next base: position 2,163,458 of record JAODLC010000133.1, on the reverse strand, counting down.
AGCAACCTCCCAGAGCACAGAGCGACCCGCCGTGATGCCCATATGCTGAGTTGGAGGGCTTTGCAGTAATTCTCACATGGCGAGGAGGGGCAACGCATTCCTTGTGCCCCAATACGGCGCTCCAGATTACCGAAGTCCCCTCACCATCAACATCCATTTCTTGGCTTCACGTTTCCATGGCGTCATCGTCGTGTCGCAGGGCTCTTCGGGGTTAATCGTCCAGCGGAGACAACGGCCGTTTGTAAATTTGCGTCCGAGTTGCCCCCCCACGCTCTCCCGGCACCTGCTGTGTGTGACGTAAGTGGAGTTGGGGGGTTCAGCCCAGGGTTTTTGGTGGGGGGTGGGGGTTTCTGTGTATTTTCTAGGGGCTCGTGGGTATCAGTGAACTGGCCTGCAACCAGAAATGTCACCTGCTTGTATGAGAAGGCCTGCTTCACGCAGAGGCTCCAGTGCATGGACTGTTTTATTGCATGTGGCAGAATTACTGGATAGGACAGTGTTTATAAATTAATTCTAAACGGAACATACAGCGGCGATAGAAATTTAATTAAGCTCCTTCGTCTGTGATGGCTCCAGGCACGTTGCATAAAGTGTGGTGAAGTGAAACAGCAGCGCATTGCAGTCTCTGCCCTCTCGATACTTTTCTTTCAACCTCTTTTTGGGTCGGCGTAGTCAGCACACACATTATGGCTGCTCTCTCTGTCTCTGTACATCTCTCTGCGTCTCTGTGTGTTTCTCTTTCTGTCTGTCTGTCTCTCTCTCTGTATCTCTGTGTCTGTCTGTCTCTCTCTCTGCATCTCTGTGTGTTTCTCTGTCTGTCTGTCTGTCTCTATCTCTCTCTCTGCAGCTCCCTGTTTCTCTGTATGTTTCTCTGTCTGTCTGTCTGTCTCTGTCTGTCTCTCTCTCTGTGTCTCTGTCTGTCTCTCTCTCTGCGTCTCCCTCTGTTTCTCTCTCTCTGCGTCTCTGTGTGTCTCCCTGTGCATCTCCGTGCGTCTCTGCATGTCTTTGTCTTCCTCTGTGTCTCTTAGTCCATCTCTCTCCATGTGTTTTTTCTATTTTACGCCTGTGTTTTTGGTCCGCTGCAGTTGCCCCGTAGGTGTCTGCCTGTGACCCGCCGCTCCCTATATTTCTGTTTCAGAGGATGGTGTTGACTGGTCAGCCTGCACAGACCTACCCTTCTGACCCCAGCAAGTACAGTTTGGCTGTCTTCT
>JAODLC010000133.1:2134562-2161807 GCA_026781145.1 Hippopotamyrus pictus | reverse complement strand
ATCTCTCCCGCCCTGCCAGTTTCACCTAGTAGCTCTAATCAACCCGCTGGTGCAGTTCTGGTTCATTGTATGACAGCACCCCCCTTCTGCGACCATTCATGGCCCTTTTGTAGATTACCACCCATTCATGTTTTTCATTTTTATTGATCTAACCTTTATTTTTCCAGGCAAGTCACTAAGAACGATATCTTATTTACATTGACGGCCTGAAAAAAGGCTCACACGGAGGAGACAAACCTAGAAGTGTTTTGTAGACGAACCAATGTATATTTCGACGTTTATGTAAAGGCCGATTTACAGAAGGATAAAGTGTACAGTGATGAGTTTTGAAGGGAGCACTTATAGGAAATTGGGTAGCAGAATGGTAAAGACCATCAGGCTTTTGTAGCACACGCTTACAAGCTGACCTGTAAATGACATCACCACAATTAGGCATGGGAAGAGCAGCCATTTTAACAAGTGCCAGTTTCGCTGAACAAGTAAGAGTAGAACGAATTGTCCTACAACAGGCCTTGACTTGCTACTTAAGAACTTCGTGGTTGTGTATCCTGCCTCCATAATGGATATATATCAGTGGCAGAAAAGTCTAGCAGTGATTTCTCGCATGCTCTCTCCGCCGCCCCCCCCCCCCCCCCCCCCCCCCCACCATACACAGGGACCTTTAAAACTGTGATCAAAACCTTCTGTCGCTCTATGGAGGACCTAAACTCCAGTAGTGCCTACAGGCTCCCTGAGGCGGGGCCCAACCTGGGGGACGAGCGCTACACGACGCTGCCCCTCCCCCGACCCGGCAACCCTGCCAGCTCCTCGACAGGCCACCTGCTGGTCCCCCGCGGGCTGGCATGTGCTGTCGCCATGCCCCGCAGCAAGAGCTCCAGCAACCTGCCCCAGAACCCCTACAAGCAGGGTCCCGGAATGGTCGCCGGGAGTTCACCGGACTCCAGACCCACCAAATTCTTCAGCCAGTGGGACATGGCGAGCCAGGCCTGCACACGGGTGAGCCCCCGGGAGGCGTGTGGGCCCTTCAGCTACACGGGGTCAGCTGGGGGGGGGGGGGTCCTATGGTAACCAGCAGGGGGGAGTTCTGCTCTTCATTCTTCTAAGCTAGTGGCTAGTTCAAGTTGTAGGAGAAGAATCTGACTCACACATTCCCTGGTGCTATTAAAATAAAAAAAACATGAAATAATGCTTTATTTGTCATTTGCAAGTACAGGTACATTGGAATGCGTCTTTTGGCATGTCCGATCATGTCTGATCATGTCTCACTCACACACACACACACACACACACACAGCGTCAACCTTTTATCTGGTGCCCCTCTCGAATTTCTGGGGGGGGGGGGGGTTATGTGCCTATTTTGCTGTGGCTGGGATGAGAACCGACAACCATCCTTCCATTGAGGCGTGTGCCGTGCGAAGAGTGGTTCACATTTGGGGCCGTAGCTTCAAATGCGACTGTGGTGCTGAGGTCTCACCACGGACCCACAGCCTCGGGGGACAGGTGGGGATGGGTTCACGAGCGCAGTGCGGCCGGTGAGGGGGGGTTGGCCGTCAGGTGCCTGGTCATGTGCTGCAGAGCGACACAGCCCCCGCTTTCTTAATAGATTCACGGCTCCCCCAATAAACCCCCCCCCCCCCCCACGCCTAAGCATGGTAAGAGGGGATTAGAGCCACATTCGGGTCAGAAGCTCCTATCCCACAATGCAGTGTGTGCTTCGATCTTGCTAGGACTCAGCTACGATGAGGGTGGATGCTCCTCGTCACTGTCTAATTTTTGTAAAAAAGTTCCTGGCTGGAATCTGCCACTAACAGCTAATGACACTTAAACGTTCAGCTACACTTGTCTTGATTTTATTTTTGCAGGATCTTATTTTTAGATGTTTTCTGCTAAACTTAATACTGCTGATTTTACAGCTGGAACATCGTGACTCAAGCCCTCATGTGCACACCCGTAATCCCTTCCAAATTAAGCTCCTAAGTTAAGGAACCTCGTCATATTTGCAGCCTGCGTAAAAAAAGCACAGTTTTAGAGGCTCTGGGGGTGAAGATGAATGTGCAGGCAGCTTTGCGGTGAGAGAGGAACTGACACATGCAGTCCAAACAAGCCGGAAAGCATGTAGTACAAAATACACAAAATACAACGAACCCAACCACCATTTCCTCTTGCAGCCTCGTAGGTTACGTTCCTATATCGCACAGCTGCATCTCATAAGAGGCGGGCAAACCGGGGGCGTGCGTCAAAAGCCGTTGAACAAAGGTTTCGAGGACGTTAAAGGCATTTTAGCTGTAATCTTTGTAACCTTACGAAAAGCTGGAGATGTTACTGAGGGATTTGTTTGTGCTGCCCTCTGGTGGCTATCTGAAGCACAACCGAACGATGCCGCCGTCGTAAGATGAGGCGAAGGGGGATTTTCGCGTGTGTTTATCAATGCTGATGTAGTATTCGTTGGAAATCTAATCAGCGTTTTTCAGTCCATGATGCATTTCAGGACATGGCAATTAGTTTTCAAACTATAAAGGAAAAAAATGCATCTTTTCATCTATTTGAACTCTTTGCATCTACATAGCTAACGATTATAAGCCAAAAATGATTTTGATGCAGTTAAAACGTAATTTGACATAGGAGTGTCGTTTTAGGAAGCTGGTCAGACGGATTGTACGGAGAATTTGACAGGGTCGCGCGGGGTTTTGACGCAGATCGCTGGCGGCTTGGTGATCTCCTGGGCCACTCAGTCAGCACACAGTTAATCTCATTTAGTCTGGTTAAATCGATGGTAACAAAAGGCACCTTAAGTACCCTCTAAGTATCCGATACACCCATATAAACGCCGGACACCGTTCGTTTAGGAAAATACATGTTATCCTCGCGTGCAACTTACACATGCACATCTTATGGTTAATTATGTGCTTCCCTAATCTTATAGTAGCATAAATGTATTTTATTCCAAACTGCACGACTTGGCTGTTTGCGTTAGTGCTTGACACGATCGCTCTCCACACACGATCCCCGCCCCCGTCGCTTTCTGCAGCAGACCAGTACTGATGCTTAGCGAACGCGTACAATGGACCCGTGCATTGGCAAAACTGAAACCGCACTCTGCGGTTTAACGGCGTCAAATTCAGTTTGACCCTGCCAGGATTCTCAGTCACACTTTATACTGACACAGCTTAGAAAAACTATCAGCCATTTTTAAAGGGTTTTTTTTTTTTTTTTTTTTTTTTTTTGGAGGTTTTTTTTTCGGTTGGGTCCCAACCTAATTCATACTCAGTCTTTCGCTGACTTCCTGTTTCCCCGTGCCTCTTGCCCATGTACAGTACACTCTGCGAACCCTCCCACTTTTACTGAATTCACTGTTTTGATGTGGTGCCCTTGTTACTTAATCTACAGCAAGCTATAAACGAACTACAGGAAAACCTTGAAGTTGTAATAGGATTACAGATGAACTTAAAATTGGGAAGGTTTTCTCAGAGGCTTAGTTGGTCCACCGGTTGGTCTACCTGATGTAGATCCCAGTGAGCGGTGGTCCAGGTCGAGGTGATTTCTGAGGGACATAGATGCTGGTCTGTAGCTGCATGGTTCCTGGGGGTGTCTCCGGGTCTCCAAATGGCATTGTTCTGACTCCACAGCCAGCTGGGCCATGCCACATCCCCCAGGAATCGCTGTCCTATGGTAACCAGCAGGGGGTGAAGCATCAGCCGGGGCCCCCCAGCCCGGCCCTGGACCAGCGCCCCCTGCAGGTGTTGGACATGTGGGAGCAGTACCAGGATCCAGCTTCTGGCCGCTGCTTCTACGTCAACAGTGTGAGCGGTGAGCGTTCCTGGAAGCCACCCCGGCGAGGCCGCAGCCAGGTAACGGCAGCCCTGTGTTTTTGTCGCCGTTGGCAACGTGGGCGAGCGAGAGACAAGAACGGGAGCCTACGGGGAAGCCGCAGTTACTGCTAGGGTTTTACAGACCTCCCCTGATCGTTTCAGGCGAGTCCCATGCAAGGAGGAGCAGGAACCTTCAGCCAAAAGACCAACCACCTGTCGCTGGCTGGTCTCAGCCCTGGAAAAGGCATCAGGGTACGTGGGTGTGTGCCTGTGTGTGTGGACGTGTCTTTGCCGCCTTTCTCTCCTCATCTGGCCCTACCTGGTCGGGATGCCGACTCGGATCGCCCTCTGGCTCCGGGTTCAAGCGTCTGGCCGGGCCCATCCGGGCAAATTCCACACGCAGATGTCTGTGCATCTTGTACAATGTATCGGAAATGGCGAAATGAGAATGCTAAGTAATGCCTGGGTAATTGTCATCGTTTACATTAATTAATTTAGCGACGTTGGTGCCAGGCAGATGGCGCATTTGACACCCTGCTCCTTTTAAACGAGGCCTATGCGTGTTTCCTGTAAACTCGTTTCCATCTGTATACTAATTATGAGCCTTATATTGTCTGCCTCCATGCTGCTGTGAAGAATATTTAAATGCAAATGTTCATATTTGGGTTGAGCTCCATGACACAGATAAATGGAGGATGATCATTATGGGAATATTAATGTGAAAAATGCAAATGGAATTATTATTGTTGTTGTCTGTTTTTTCCGCAGTGTTATTATCCAGATCCAGTGCTTTGTTTAGGTTAATCTTGATAAACGACCCCCTCAGCTGTGACATTCTTCCTACAGTCAAGGATTCAGAAGCTTTTATTTCCATTTGTTCAAGTACTGGTTTGCATACCTCGTGCAGTGTGCGTCGTGCAGTGTGCGTCGTGCAGTGTGCGTCGTGCAGTGTGCGTCGTGCAGTGTACCTCGTATAACGATGAGGAATAAATATCAAATAACAGAATAATGAACACAATCGTACAGTATAGCAGGGTGAGCAATCTTATGCACAATAGACCCGGTGTGTATGCAGGTATTTGTGATAACCTGTAGGTCAGCTGTTCAAACCCAGGTGTGAGGACTCTTCAGCCAATCAGTCCTCCAATTAGTAATCTAATTAGGGAGCTGCAGTGAGAACCCGCATACACAGCGACCCTTTGCGGGTAAGATTGCCCACCCCTGCACTATGCTATGCTGAGTTGGTGCCCTATCCCGGGTTATTCCCAGCCTTGCACCTGCAGCTTCCTGCATAGGCTCCACAGCCCTGCGGCCCTGCATTGGATAAATGGGTACAGAAAATAAATGCATGGATGGATGGATCATACAATATACAAGCACTATACAAAATATGATATCATACAGGTAGTACATGGTGCTGAAGTTTAAAGTACCAGCGATGGTGGTGGCAGTCTGTCACCTGCGGCCCCCGTCTCTGCGTGATGCCGGTCCATTGGCCCCCCCAGGTCTTCTAGGCCTCGTTCAGCCCGCTGTGGTTTCCTCATCGAAAAGGCCACTCGCTCACCCTGCGGTAATGAGTGGTGTTTGACACCCCTCAGCTTCACGTGATTTCCGGGTAGAATGAGGAAGTCGATGCCCTCGGAGAGAAGGAGTGCGGGGTGTCGACAGGGGACCGTGTATGTGCGTGCGCGGGTTCGTGTGTGTGTCCTGCTCTTAGCCTGAGGCTCTGCCGCACACACCCTCCTGAATGCTGGTGCACGCACGCACACACACACACACACACACACACACACACGTGCTCTCGTGCTGCCGCTGTGCATGAGGAATAGCTTACAGCTGATTTGTTTGTTTCCTGGACTGCAGTCAGACTTTGGCGACCTGTCGAACCACAAGTCCTGGGTGAGTGTATTTGCATACGGCCGTGTGTATAAATTAACTTGACGTAATTGTTATCTTTATTCTGCTCGGGATTGTTAGAGGCAGAAGGCAGCATCTTGTTTAAAAATGACTCTGGTGAAAGTTTCTCAGCCGTACCCGTGTGTGACAGTGTGTATCAAACTTCAGCGCTTGGTCCCGACGGTGTCAGCGTGTCAGAGCCTCTGTTTCAGTGTGTAAATGTGGTGTAACAGATTGTGAGTGACTAAGCTCATTCTTCCATGTGTAACTGAAATGATCCTCGGCGTATAGGATGTAGTCCGTGTTTCTCGGCCATTTGCAGCGACGTGGTGTGCGTTTGCCGAGAATGGAACCGTTTGACACGTCTTTCCCCGGATCTAAATTTCTTTCAGATTTAGCTGCTGCTTGTTTGAATTTCGCAGGTGGTAATTTATGTATTTCTGGAGGGAGAAGCAGCCCTGTTTCGATGACTGTGCAGTGGCGGAAATGCCGCCACATCTGATGGAAATTTTAAGCTCGCTCACTTGTACATCTGTTAAACAGGAAGATATTGTCTCGAGAGGAGGAAAGTAGATTTGAATGGATATTTTCCCCACCGACGAGAGTCCGGAGGTAAGCGAGAGTGCGTGGTCGATCGCTGTTTCCTTTCTCATTCTTTGCTGGGCTCTTCCTCCTGTCACATTGTCACAGTGCTTTCAGATGGAGTCTCCTCCTTTTCTCTTTTGCAGGGAGGACAATGAGTCGGGGGTGGGGGGTGTGAAAGCAGAACTTCATTTTTTGGGCCGCGTGAGCGTGGATCGGTTTTTCGTCCCGGTACTGTTGCATCCTGTCTCCTGCAGGCTCGTGTTGCCTTCAGATCCAGTATCGCTCAGGGAAAGTCCGGCATTCCCATATGGGAATCTCGCATTAACATGAGACCTGGTCATCCATCCATGCCATTCCCGCACTCGTCCAATGCAGGATTGTGGAAGTCTAGAGCTGATCTCGAACGCTACGGTGCAAGGCGGGGAATAACCCATGATGGGGTGCGAACCCATCGCAGGGCACACTCACTCACCATTCACATTCATTCACACTTGGTCACCCATGTGGGCTGAACAAACAATATTCGCCATAGTGCATAAGTCAATGAAATTTATATTTAAATGATCATGTTGGTGTGAAATGATGATGGTTTTACTGTATATCACAGTGTGTCGGTCATTTCAAAACCATTCTGAAATTCACTCCAGTACTTACAGTAACCAGCCAATATACTCGTGTACTTGTTGACTCAACCACTAGCACACCTTGTTTGGCTAATCAGTACGTCATCAAATTAACCAATTTAATTTCGCACCCAGCTCAGTTAATTAACAAATATTTGGAATGGTTGAGATGCCTCCGAGATGAGGCTTGGAACTGAAGCCTTCCCACAAGATATAACTAACTTTTTGGTGAACAGAAGTTCTTATTCTAAAATGTTTTATTATTCATTTGTATGAATTCTAATGTTAAATTGTGTGTTTTTCTCTATATATACTATATTATCACTTAGGGTTGCACCGATCCAATAGCAATTACCAGTACCTGGACTTTGGGTATCAACCGATACCGAGTACTTTTTCACAGATGGTATCAAAATGTTTGTCTTCCACAAAACTGTGTTTAAGTCAGATAGAATGATCTGATTTTAAAGTGCTATTTTCATCCACTAATCAGGTGATTAATGTTGACTGTCGGTCAGCAGAACGGTTTCCTGCTAGCAGATAATTGTTTCCTGGAGAAAAAAAAGGTCTATTTTTTTGGTGGGGGGGGGGGAGTGGGGGATGGTACATCAGAGGTATTTCCAACAAGTGCATCACCTCACTGGCACATCTGGGTCACCCCCTAAATCACCGCCGATTCCTGTCGCATTATCCGACCTGCTTTGTCATATTTTAATACACTTGGCAGACAATATTAGTCACTGTGTTTCGATCTGGTACAAAGATATCCTGCAGTGACGTCAGTTTGTATCCCTTTTCCTAAGAATCACTTGCACTTTGTATGATGCAAAGTTTGGAGTACATCAGTCCACTTATACCACAGATACCACACATTCGGCTTACACCTTCGTAACTTAAGACATTATTTTCATGAAGATGAACCAAAAACACACTTATTAGTGCAGTACGGCTGCTGCTTAGGCTTGGACAGTGTAACGGTAACGGCGTACTGCGGTATTCCCTTGCAGCTGAACTGTATCCTTGGGCATTTCAAAATACTGGAATAGCGTTGCTTTTAAAACACCATCAAAATACTGTATGCTATGGTGTAATGTCTGGACAGTATAAAAAAATGAGGTATCAGCCAAGCCTACTACTATTAAATATTATAACTGTATGTGACCAAAGCCACTGTAAGTCAGCTGCATTATAACTGGCACTGAAACACTGACTTTGCAGATACTGCAAGCAGCTGTAGAACATGTTGGTGTAACAACTTCACATATGAACTACTTCCAAATTGCTGACTGTCCAGCTCCTTTTAGCAAAATGTATTGTTCTATCGGCACACTGCAGACACTAGAGGTAGCATGTGCAGGTGGACATTAGCGTACGATGACATAGAACTGAAAAGATCAGTCTCATAAATCAGCCCCATTGTCACTGATACCTGATACCGATATTTGATATCAGTATCGGATTGGTGCTTCCCTCAACAAAAACTAGATGACTTTATCTGTCAGTCACTATGGTTGTTTTCAAAACAGACAGGAAAATTGTGACTTATTTTTAACGGATGTTCGGAGGGGTGAGAGATGGATGTGAATTTGTTGCATCCATAACTGAACTGTGAATTTCAGGTCTGGACTTGCCCTGATTTTACACAGAAGGTCTAAAGGTAGTCGTGATGTCATGGTGTGCTAACGGTATCCTAAAGGACGTAACCCTCGTAAAAATGACAAACTTAATGACTGCAAGAGTCCAGACTTGTCCCAGAAGCACTTTTTCACACGTGCATTGTACTAAGCATTTTGATTCTGTGATTCCTGAACAGTCAGACATTTTGCCGTGACCCCATTCATATCTGCTTGTTGTGGAGCAGGTGACCAACCGTCTCTGTGGGTCTCTAGGGGCTGCCGTTTGAGTGCTGGCAGATGGGCGGTGGATATTAGCATTTGTTGAGTGTCACCCGTTGGGCCAAATTTTCTCAATGTTGTCCAAGATGCGAGTTCCGTTAGTTACATCATGATGAACTCCTGGTCTGATGGACTGCAGGGAAATACACAGTGCTTCATCACCCGGTCCTCAGGAACTCCAAGAAAGTCCACACTTCTCCTGCTTCCCGGCTCCCAGCGCACCTGTACCAGCTATTCGTTGTTCTTGATTGGCTGAGAGCTGGGAGGGAGCAAAAATGTGGACTGTCTGGGGGGTCCCCAAGGACCGGGTTGAGGAACACTGCCGTAGGGAGATGGCGACATGCCTTGATCCTTTGGTGGGCTGCCGTAACAGTAGCGGTATCACCAGTGTATTGATAGTCACATGATGTCTTGAAGCATCTTTGGAATGTCCAGAGAACGCAGAACTGAAAGCACAAAAGTTCTCGGGTTGGAATGAAGAATCTTAGTGTTTGGGTTTTATAATCCTTACCGTGGCAGAGCCTCTCCTGGAAGATATTGGGGGGGGGGGGGGGGCAAGGTCTGGTGTGGTACATCTCCAAAAGAATGCCAGCCAACTGATTCTGGGTGGACCGATGGGGAAACCTTATGGGGATAAGTAAAGTGACTGGAATGCTGAAAGTGGCTGTTGTGTGTAATGCTGCCCCCTCCACACACCTTCACACAGGACATGAACCGGGCCACCTCCTCGGACGGCCTCAGCGACGCCTCCCTGAACTCGGATGATACCCAGCACCCTTTCGCCCTGTCGGGGAGGACAGGGCAGCCCAGTGGAAGACGCCCGTTGGCGCTGCCCTTCCTGCAGGATGCGAAGGTAGTCGCCCGTCCCGAACCGGCACCAGGTCGCTCGCAGGAAGCCGCCCCGCGTGGTCCCTCCCTTTCACGACCTCGCTCTCCCCTCCCTGCAGGGCCAGTTCTGTGTAGATCATGTGACCGGTCATGTGACCAGCGGGGACGCAGATCAGCCCTCCCTGGACAGCTGCGTGGATGGTTCTGAGAGCATCATCACCCCGGTGAGGCTTCCTTTCACCTTCTACAGTAACCTGCTTCAAAGTCCACCGCCTCTCCCTCCTGCATTTGGGCAAAGATGAAAGCAGGCCGGCTCGCGCTGTGCAGTGACTCCCTGCGCCTCCCCACCCTCTGATCCTTGCAGGAGCTGGAGAAAGCAGGGATGCTGAATAAGACGAAGATCGCGGAAGGCGGCAGGAAGCTGAGGTGAGCCTCCGCACTCCGGAATCGGCGCACTGGTCACAACGGGACTCCATTGGTGCCGACGGCTCGTGTCTGCTTGTTTGTTGGTGTTCGGATACTGTTTATGTCGTGATGTATCGTGGGTGTAAGGTTAGTTTTAAGGAGGAGTAGGAACTAGGGAGGATGGGGGGATGTGCACCCCCCCAATATTTAATTAGGCTTCATTTGTCCACCCCAAAAAACAGATTATTACATTTAAATTATTAAGTTGACCCCCCAGCTCCCGATATCAAACTCTCTCTTACGCCCCTCAGCGTGTACCTGTGTGTAGTGTGTCAGAGTTTTTACAGTGTGTATTTCAGTTTGGTTTCCGTTGCTTTTCAGAGAGCCTAAATAGTTTTTATTTATCACAAATAGTCTTTTACGTTTTGTTGAAAGTCTTCATTAAGGTAGTTAACGATGCACGATGTCTAATATGCTACAAAAACAAGAAAACTATTACGACTCCGTAAATCCCGTTCTTACACACCGCTTAATAGCTTGCTGCATCAAAATGTTTTCGGGAGTTTAAAAAATACTGTCAAACTCTAAGGATATGAAATGTGGCGGAGATTCCCACTGCCAGATGTGCATACGGGAATCGGTGTGAGAGACATTCAAAGAGTGCTTTTGTAAGGTTGTCAGTTTCATCCCAGAAAGCTGGTTTTAAAAAGGCTTTGAATAAAAGTCAATCCAACCATTAAACCCAGTGAGGTAACTGATTTGCACTGAGAGGTGGCTCGTCAAGGGCTCGCTCCGTAGGTGGCGCTGTTGCCTCATAGCTTGTTAGGGTATTTGAATCCCACCTCTGCTTCTGTGTGTGCAGTTTGCATGTTCTCCCCGTGTTACGTCGGTGTTCGCCTACAGCTCAAAGATGTGCAGTTATGCTAATCTGAGTGACTACATTTCCGGTAGTGTGTGAGTGTGTCTGTGCCCTGTGATGGACTGGCATGCCCTTCTGGGTATCGGGTATCACACACCTTATGGCTTTGGTATCTGGGAATGAGTGTGTCCCTGTCTCCCTGTTCATTATTATTCCATGTGTCCCCATCTGTCAGTCTGTCCCTGTCTGTCCCCATCTGTCAGTCTGTCCCCATCTGTCAGTGTATACCCGTCTGTCCCCATCTGTCAGTCTGTCCCCATCTGTCAGTGTGTCCCCGTCTCTCCCCGTCTGTCAGTGTGTCCCTGTCTGTCCCTGTCTGTCAGTGTGTCCCGGCCAGCCACTGTGTCCCCGTGTCTCTCCCTGTGTGTGTTCCTGTGTGTCAGTGTGTCCTCCTGTGCTCCTGTTTGTCTGTGTGTACTTGTGTGTAACAGATCAGTCTTTTATTCCTTACTTGTCTCCCTTTCCAGGAAGAACTGGAGCCCCTCTTGGGTGGTTCTGGTGGGTAACAGCCTGGTCTTCTTCAAGGACCCCAAGTCTCAGACACCGTCCAGCTGGGTAGGCTTTCATAATCGCTACCAATCATCGCTGCAGTGACCCAGACTCACTCACAGGAAGGCAGTGTATGATCATACTCATACACATCATACCAGACTATACTCACAGATACTGAGATACTCAGATACTCACCAATACTCTGAAGTTATTCACACTTAATTGGTATCTATATTGGACCGACCCTGGAGATAAAATTAAAAGGTTTAAGGGCGTTGATGAAGGGCCCAGTGGTGAAATCACGCTGGTGACCATGGGATTTGAATCGTCGAGCTGATCACAAACACTGCGCACTAAAAACACACCCCCCCACCCCCCCGTCCCATGTGCAGGTAAAGCAGGTAGCTCAGAACCAGTCTTGTTACGGTAAAATCATCCTGGCTTCTGCCCTGGGGGCAGCCCGGGAAATGCATTGACTGTCATCGTCAGGACCTGTCCCTTTGCGCACGCAGGCTGTGCTTCCGCCAATGGCCCCAGGCACGAGGTGCGGGTGCGGACAAAGCCCTTTGTGTTTCATATGATCCAATCTTGGTCCCTCCGTCTGCGTTCAGGGCCGGTTATAGACTTTGAATCGGCACGTCTCGTCACATTTCCGATTTCCACAGCGGAGTCATTCTGAAAAATCCCAGTGGCCCCGAATCCCCGAATGTTTCGGTGTTTGGGATTTTGTGGGTGTCGTCGTTCTTCTTTCTGATGTTTTCTGTCAAAACTTGAGAGCTGCGCTTATATTTGTCCTAGGACTTTGGGGGGGGGGGGGGGGATGCTCTTGCTGGGGATCCCTGTGACCTTTGACCTCTGTGGGGTGATTTTCACGCAGAGGCCTGGGAATAGCAAGCCGGAGAGCAGTGTGGACCTGCGTGGGGCTCAGCTGCACTGGGCCAACGAGCTGTCCAGCAAGAAGAATGTCTTCAGGGTAAGAGGAACCGGGAAGGAAGAAGGGTGGTAGAGATAAAGAGAGAGAGAATGAGGAAGCTGCGGAGCACCAAACATACTTGGCCGTCGCAGTAAATGTTGCTTGGTATGCTGAGGAACCGGACAAACTGATTTGGTGATAAGGCAGGTCAAGTGCCAGGCAGGGGTGTGGAAAATAACCTGAAATGGTGAGTGTGCAGAGCGCAAGTGGTTTCCCCAAAAAGCTGCTGGAGGAGACGGGGGTTCCCAGCGTGATGTTTATTGTATACAATAGGGGTCGGAGAATTAGAAAAAGATTTGGGGTACCTTTGAATGCGAATGGTGGGGGGGCCAGCACCAAAAAGACCCCCTCGATGACGAGGGCTCAGCCTGGGTTTACGGGACGAGCAGGTTCAGCGCTATGTGGGGGTGGCGTCCCCTGTGTGGTGCACGCCCTGTGTGTTCTACGATTGGATGGCAGTCTGTGCATCGAAGTTTGTGTAGCACTCGCTGGCTGGCACACATCGCCCTGCATCTCGTCTTCCTTCTCCGTTTTTGTGTTTCATCACTTCTTAAGCGACTCTTGACCACTTCCTCCCCGCGCCACCGGCAGCAAGCATGCGGGTTGTTGTACACGGCCCTGTGCAGGGGGGGGTGGGGTGTCGGCGTTTGTTTTTTTTTTTTTTTTTTTGCCGCTGACGCTCACAGAAAATTCCAAACCCCTCCCTCTCCTTCCAGTTAAGAACAGTCACTGGGAATGAATTCCTGCTGCAGTCAGAGACGGATTCTGTGATCATGGAGTGGTTTAACACCCTGCGCAGTGTTATCGACCGGCTGGTGAGTCGCCAGTTGATTCTGACGCTTGGGCGTGTGCTTGTGAATGTACACGAGTGTCTGAACTGCCTGGCTGCCCATTCACCGCAGGACCGTGAGAACCCCCTGGACAATGTGCTGCTCTACTCTCTGCGGAGGTCCAGCAGTGTGGACATGCTGGACCAGAGTGGGGACGAGGACGAAGGCCGATCCGGGCACAAGTCCTCCTGTAAGCCTCGCTCTCCTACCCACAATACCGTCCTGCCCTCACCACCTGCCGCCCGGGTCACGTCGGCGCTGCCTATGAGATCTTCGGTTCAAGCGGTGGTTGAGGGTTTTGATATATGACATTAAAACATGTCAAAAAATGAGTACTGTTTTATCGGCATTGCTGAGTGGATTGACATTACACCCATCAGTGGGCCGGATTTAATAATGATTAAGAAGCACATTGCAGGCTGGATAGAACAGTCTCCGGCTTGCGGGCCAGTACTTCAGGACACCCTGGTTGCACACTCATATTGTCACATCCACACTGAAAACTCCAACAGCAGCCAGCACCGCAGGGTCCCTTGTACTCAGTATAACATCTCAAGCCACTAGAAGTATGGTTATATTAGGGTAGCTGATTCCAAAATTTGAGGATTTTGTTGATCAGTGTTTTTAAGTTCCAGTTCTGGGGACCAACGGAATAATGCATTGTAGCATTAGCTGTGCTGTAACACCTCTGATTGCAATGGTCATGGGTTCTAATCCCACTCTTGTTCCATGTGTTTGGAGTTCCAACCTGGACTAAGGTTTCCTTCTGCAGTCCAAAGACCTCTAGTTTTGAGATTTGACATCTCAAAATTCTCCCCAGTGTGAGCATGCGTGTATGCCGTCTGCTGGACCATTACTCCATCCATGGTGTTCCTCGGCCTCGTGCCCAGTAACTGAGATGGGCTCCAGACTCATCCCTGGATAAGCAGTTGGTAGATGGATGGATAGATAGATGCTTTGCCGTAGGTCCTCAGGATGGGACTCGCAAGAAGACAAATATGTATGTGAGCAAGTACTTCAGTGAATTGGGTCAGTGTCACTGATAGGAACACGTTTTCTACATCGTATTATTACATCTCATCTATTTCATCATTTTCTCCAAATTTCGAAATACTGTTTGTATACGGTTTGGAAATTCAGAAGGGGTACAGCCACTGCCCTCCCGCTGTTGCTACCTGAGGTGGTCCTGGCATCTTTTAGCGTCTTCCCTCCTATAGACCACCCTCTTTGATCCCCTCTCCCCGCCTGCCCACACAGTGCCTCGCTCTGTGTCCAACCTGGAGACCTCAGAGAAAAAGCGGGTGAAGAGCCGGCTGAGGAAGTTCATCCAGAAGAGGCCCCCCCTACAGACTCTCCAGGAGAAGGGGCTCATTAAGGGTGAGGCAGGCGGATGCCTTTGCTATTCATCAAGCTAACACGCTCGCGCTAATGCTAATGAGCTAGTATCGGGAAAAGTTCATTGTAGAGTCTTAAAGCACTTATTTAAGTTGCTCTGGCTAAGGGCGTCTGCCAAATGCTGTAAATGTAAATGTAAATGCGTTCTCGCTAATACGTTCGCGCTAACACACCTGGTGTCCCCCGGTCTCTGTACACAGATCAGGTGTTTGGGTGCCGCCTGGAGACGCTGTGTGAGAGAGAGAAGACCACAGTGCCCCGCTTCGTCAAAATGTGCACGGAGGCCGTGGAGAGGAGAGGTGGGTCCTGCTTTAGCCCATAAGGCGCTAGCATTTGATGTGATGAGCTACAAGCTAACACCCAATACTGTAGGATCATTAGCAATTTGGCTAAACCTATAACAGATATGTTAACATGGAATGTCTGTAGGGTTGGGTTGGGACTGAAAATTGGCCCTGGGCAGGGGACCCTGGTCCCCCATGGTAATATCTGCCTTTGCTAACTAGGGGTTCCCCTCTCTAAATTTTGCCAGCCCACATGCCCATCGGTCCATTGGAAAAATGCCCAATATGCCAGATAGCCAGTCCAACTCTGTTTGTCTATAAATCAAGATAACTTTTTCATAATTGGATATAATTACTTCGATGTAATATACTTCTGCATTTGTAACATACGTCCAGTATTTGCAGGTATTTTGTGTTTTGAATGGGACAAATGGTACAGAAGATGAATGAATGATATTAAATATTTAATGAAACTGGTGAATCAGTTTTTGACTGGTAAATACAGGCCCTGAGATGATACAGCGATATTTTTAAATGTTTATTTTACCTGCCACTCTGACTCAAATAGGTAATTCACAAAGTGAGTGGTCTGCAGGAGTGCTGAACTGAATCAGTCACATCTCTGGTGGTGGTGAGACATTGGTGATCGGTTTTGAGTGGGATCAACGTGGAGGGTTTGTGATTCAAACCAATGTTTCGTTTGAGGTGTGTTCTTCATGATTTTTCGCTTGTGTGTTTTAGGGCTGGAGACGGATGGGATCTACAGGGTCAGTGGGAACTTGGCAGTCATTCAGAAGCTACGGTTCACTGTGAATCATGGTGAGGGGGGGAGAGAAACAATGGCAGGGGGGTCAGTTGAGGGGTTACATTCTGTTTGTCCCCATGTTGACTCCCAGTGGGGAGTCCAACAGACATGGCAACCCTTCATAACACCTGTTGGTCCTTGCAGAGCGGGCAGTGAGCACCGATGGACGATTTCTGTTCCCAGAGGGGTTGGCGCAAGGTAGCGGCAGAGAGCCTAAGCAATGAGCATTTAGCTTTGCTGCACTGCCGCGACCTGGCACACGCATGCTGTCCCGCGCATGCCGCTTAGCGCTCGCTAACGCTACCCGCTCAACCCGGCCAGGCTTACGTGTGTTTCGCAAAAATAATGTTATTTAGCTAATTGTGTTGGAAAACGTTTTATGCCTTACAGTTGTCAGCGTGTGCTTGTTAATGATCAGATTTGTTAAGATTTTCGAAGGAGCCATTCTCACATGGGAGGAATTCACCCAAACTGAATTGCTCAATTAACTTGTGGGATTCTAAATGATGAAATAAGTCTGTCTCTTCGGGCAAGTCTGATTGTTATCTAATAAAATGACATATAAACTTTAGATTTAAATAATTTTATGACATAATTGAAAAGATAGCAAGTAAATAGAGTTAAAGCAATTTCTGCACATAATGGTATTTTATGTACGTTCATTCAAGTGTGAATTGAATCCGAGGACGTAATACTATGGCGACCCCATTACTGTTCCACGCGTTTTGCGAAATCGTCTTGTACGTTACTCTGGGGGCATCTTGTGGCCATGAGTAGTATTGCATGCGCTTAACAGAAGTATTCCTCAGGATTTGCCAGGGGAACAAAACGCAGACCAGGAATTTGGGGTCCACCTCGGTATGAGAAATGCCTACTATTGTAGGAAAAATTGCATGAACTACAAATAATTAGCTCCCTTCATCATCCTGTGTGGTTTTAAACTAATTGTAATCCACTACCATTAGAACACTTGGTAAAAAGTGTATTGACTATTCACAAAAAATAGCAAATGGTTACAACAGGAGCAGCTATGTAGCATCGTAAATGTAACTGAGCACTGGACTGAACTATCAAGGTAATTTATCCACCAACATGATGGCTGAAGTGGTTCGAGGTTTAAAACTGATGAGGACTTCAAGGGGTATGTGCTCAGACTGGTACGTTTAATAATAATAATAATAATAATAGATACTTTTCATTGTCCCCGTGGGGAAATTCTTTTTTTACACCTCCTTTAACTTGCTCTTTGTAGAGTAAGTTGTCCTCAAAGGGCAGCCACCCGTAGCGGCACCCAGGGAGCTGGAGGTTAAGGGTCTTGCTCAAGGACCCACAGACGTGCCGAGGTTGGGTTTGAACTAGCGACCTTCTGATTACAGGCACACAAGTTTAGCCCACTGAGCCACACGCTGCCCCCTTTTTGCTCTCTGAGTAAATTTTTGCAGTGTCGGAGGGTGGGGGTATCCCATCCCATCAATTATCGAGAACGGTCACCTGGAACATCAGAGTGGGGGCACTTTCATTTGTTTGTCCGAAAGGGGCAGTTGCCCCCCGCCCCTCCCTGCATGTGCCTGATTTGTGTATTCCCGAACTGTAGAGCTGGTGTGCTTTAGCCAAATGGAGACAGAGAATCACTAAGAAAGCCTGCATGCTCTGTTTGTGTCTGCCTGCATTGCTACTGTGCATGTATGTGGCCATTTTGTGTGTCCTGCTATCGGAATCATTTTATTCGTCACCATTTTGACTCCGTTCTCTTCTCCACACCTGCGTCCAAACCCTAAAATTCTTTATCTCTCTGGCTTATTCTCTCACCATCCATCACCCCCTATCCATGCCCCCCTAACCCCTCCTGTGCCACACTACCCCTCTGCTGCAGAGGAGAAGCTGAACCTGGACCACATCCAGTGGGAGGACATTCATGTCATCACTGGTGCCCTTAAGCTCTTCTTTCGGGAGCTTCCAGAACCGTTGGTCCCCTACAGCCTCTTTACGGACTTCGTTGAGGCAGTCAGTGAGTGAGAGGGCCATGATACAGTGTATCGGGGACAGTGCAGAGGTGGTGCACTGGGCATGACAGTGAGGCAGTAAATGAAGTTAAAATTGCAAATTTTACAGCCAGAAAACGAGAATAATAATTAGCCAGGTGCTTTGCTAGAGCCCAAAAAACATAGCTAGTTAGCAGGCCTAGAGGTCCAGCATCAAACACCCTGGTGCTGGGAAGAACTTTCTAGAACATGGGTGTCAAACTCCAGTCTTGGGGGGACGGAGCCCTATGTAGCTCAGTTCTTTCCCAGTTCCACCACAAAGGATTCAGCTCAAGAACTATGTGGCAATTAGAGCGAGGAGTTGAATCAGGTGTATTAAATGATGGGAAACCCAAAAATGTGCAGGTCTCCGACCCCCCAGGACTGGAGTTTGACACCCCTGTTCTTGAAAGACCTTGGATGTTGAGGGAAAGCTGACTTTAATCTCCTCCTGTGCTTTAGAGATACCAGACTACCAGGAGAAAGTGGATCGCTTGAAATGGCTGGTTCACAGCATGCCGCCGCCCAACCAAAACACTATGCACTTCATGTTCCAGCACCTGAGAAGGTACGAGCAAGGGGGGGGGGTGTGTGTGTGTGGGGGGGGTTACTGTATAATGTCGAGCAAGAAAGCTGCCTGCGAAGGATTTTCTTAAGGTTTGAATTTGAAGGCAGGCGTTTCCATTTAACCGTGGACAGAGATAAAGGTTATTTCGTTTCCAGGCCATAAATCTGTATGTGAAAGCAGCACGTCATAAAACAAAAACTTGGCCTGGAGGAGAAGAAAATCCATGTCATTCTGCCTTCGTTCTGAGTGATCTTGGAACTGTAAAGTCGCTGAACGCTGCTGGAGGGATTGATGTTTGCATAATGAAATAACGTAGGAGCTGCAGGCACTGACGTGCGTCATCTGTGGAGAAAATGTAGGGAAGTTGCAGCTCACCTTTGTTTTGTAAATTGGGTTATGGTTTTGGTTTTGGCATACTATGTAGAGAATTATTTCAAATTGTGCATTTTAACCTTAGACCCAGTATTTTAATCGCAGGCCGACTCAATCGTCCGTGGTTGAAATGATGCATAGCGTCGCGCTGCCCCTGTTTTGCGGTTACAGCCAGTTTTTGCATTTGCTGTCTGAGCAGCTATTGGGTTGGATGAGAAACTTAAGCATTTTTGCATCGGTCATAAATCACTGAAGAAATGCAGGCTGTTGGAGAATATTAAGGAGTTTACACTCGTAACTATGCATTATATGAATAAATCTTAATCAGCAGCTGTTATTCTGAAACCCTTATTTGAAGTCACTTGTGTATCATACATAAACTTAAGACGGGTGGGGGCGGGGTAGTAGTTGCCGCCAAAATGGGTGAAGCATCGCTGAGCTTTAGAAACATGATCAACTACCATGTTATACTAAATTGCAATACCTGGAGTGTCCACAAGAGGGGAGTGTTTCGTCAAACCACCGGTGCTGCGCGGGATGAGAAGTTCTACATGTGCTGGATTAGCTAAGAGCGGGACGACAGGGCGCAGAGTCGCGCAGGTGAATGAATACAGGACTTAAGGAAAAGAGGAAGAAACAGATCACAAGATAAAACCTGCCACAGACTGCAGCAGAAAATTAAGAAAAAATCGCAAGCAGAGCGTCAGCGAGTCGTGCCGTTACGCGGTTTGCGCTAGAGAGCTTGTCTGCCTTGTTCTTCTCTGCGTTGGTGCCTCTGCCTCTCTGTTTCTCATTTTCCCATCTCTACCCCTGGGTCTCCCCCATCCCAGAGCACCCCTCCTTCTCTCTCTCTCTCTCTCTCTCTCTCTCTCTCGCCCGCCCCATGGGATGGCTGCGGCTCGTCTGCTGGAAGCTGCATTGCCCCGCCGCCGCCCCTGCTGGAACCTCTCTCCCGCTCTCCTTTCTTCCCTTTCCTCTTCATTTTTTCCCCGCTCTCCTTTTACTTTTTTTTTTTTTTTTTTAATGTGGAAGTTTTGAACCGCGCGACTGGCTGCCCCTGTGGCTCTGTGGGAATGGCATTTTTAGCCGAGTGCCTCATCCCCTCGCTTTAACCCATCGTTGGTCCCATGAAAAAAGAGAGGGGGGAAAAAAAAAAATGCGGGAAGAAAAACGGGCCAGGCTGGCACCGCTGTTTGCAGACCGGTGGAGAACGGAATGCTCACCGAGGGAGTGACTTCACGATGCACGCGGGCTTTTATGCTGAAGCTGCGTGTGATCCCTGGTTGATCCTGGCTGCTACTTTCTTTATAAACATCACAATTTCCTCGCTATCTAAGAATGGCCAGAAGGGGGTGTACTGGTTAACAATGTGTGACCAGTTCATGTTGCATGTGGTGGCCTGTTGTTCCCAGAGTGAAACACAGAGCCTGTTATTGCAAGTCAGTTTGGTTAAAAGCATCAAATAACTACACTCATAACGACTCATGCACATCTTGCCCATAGAGGAGCTGGTGGTAACAGAAGTAAAGTGTCTCTTTTGACCTTTCTGTGCTTTGCTGTCTTTCTCTTTCAATCTCTCTGATGCTCAGGGTGATGCAGCATTCAGACACAAACCGCATGACGACCCAGAACATCGGCATCGTCTTTGGGCCCACGCTGATGCGGCCGGAACGAGACACCATCAACATGGCCGTCAACATGGTGTATCAAAACCAGGCTGTGGAGCTCATCCTCAGCGAGTTCAGTCAGGTGTTCGGAGCCGAAAACACCGGAGCCCAGTGAAGGGCCCCTCGCCTTTCGCCAGAAGAATTGTTCCCCTGCATTTCCTCCAGAGTTTCCAGTCCTGAAACCGAAGGAAGAAGGATGTGAAGAAAAGGTGGCAAAGTAAAGGAGAAGATAGGACTGAATTCAAGGGAAGGACCTCAAGATCTAAATCAGTAGTAAGATGCCAGGAAGAGAACCACGGAGCTATATGGAGAGGTGTGGTGCTTTTCACCTGTATGCACCCGTAGTGGATTTTCAGTGCCAGTCAAGAATGATGACAAATGACTAAGCAATAGAATTAACATGCAATTAATTAACATGCAATTATAAATGAACGAAACAGCCAGTGCGTTTTAGCTCTTGGCTCAGGGAGAGTCTGACAGATGGATGTTAAGTGTTACTGAACGCTCTGTGAATTGACAGCGCCATTCATTCACTCAGGTACTTGCAGGGCTGCCTGGCACCATGAAGAGAAGAGGGTGTGTCATGCTGTTTTTCTCTCTTTTTTTTTTGTGACTGTGCTGGTGATGTTGGTATTGGTGGGGGGGGGGTGTGACATGAAAGAGCCATGCAGTCCTCCAGGCTAACAGCTCTTACCGACAGGTGTTAGGAACGTCTCTGAGACGACATTCAGCAAGCAATCAGACTTTTGCTTTTTTGTCATTGCAATTCACCCTTCTGTGTATTTATGTGTGCACTCTATAGGAAGCACTAATGTTACAGCGTGCTGGAAGCAAGGTGATCCATTCTAATGAGCTTCATTAAGTTTACACCAAAATGACCTCAATTATGAGCCTTTGAATGAAAATATTTCTATAGACAAAATGGCCTCCTATGGATACACACACACACACACACACACACACACACACACACATTTCTATTCATACCATTGTCTGAACTGTCCATTTCTATGGGCAAAACCCTAATCCCAACAATGACAACCTTACCCCCTATCCAGCCCTAACTTTAACCATAAGTAACCAAATAAAATACAAGACTTATGATATTTGTAGTTTTTTTTATTACAGTCACAGCATTTCTGCTTGTAGGGGCCCAAAAAAAAATGCCCCCCCCACACACACACACACACACACACACAACGTCTAACAGGTTTTCATCACACTGTGGGGACATTCGGTACATATCTAACCCACACATCAGAGCACCTCCTCTCTAGACCAGGAGTATCAAACTGCAGTCCTGGGGGGCCGCAGCCCTGTGTAGCTTAGTTCTTTCCCTGTTCCACCACAAATGATTCAGCTCGAGAGCTGTGTGGTAATTAGCACAAGGATTTGAATCAGGTGTGTTAAATGCGGGTGAACCGAAAACTGTGTAGGCCCTCCAGGACTGAAGTTTGAGACCCCTGCTCTAGACCCTTGTGGTCTCATCCAAAATGCTGGGGCTCTATCTCCAGCCCCCCCCCCCCCACCCCGGCAAGCATGGGTCATTTTACTAATTTCCGATTGACATTTTTTTGTCGGTACGATTTTAAAGGGAGTTGTGTTGTAACCCTCACAGCTGGAAGCCGTCTACGAATGTCAGAATGCACGACAACATGTCGAAAAGAAACGCTTTTGAAGTTAAAGTTTTACTCAACGAAACCACAAGCTCATATTAATTACTATCATCATGCAATAATGCACTCCATCGTGCATATAAAACGTGTCCAATAACACATCATAGAGCGATTTTACTTTCGAAATCTCCTGAATGTGGCCGATTTCAGTGTTTTGTTGTTTTGCTTTGATGTCTTTTTTGCGTGAGGGCCACGTGCATTATGAAGGTATGTGCATGTCTTCCAGAGAGAGAGCGCGTTCCCATATGACTGGTGTAATTTCTGCTTTTAATAACGGAACAAAAGGCAAAATAGAAATACATATGTTTTTAAAAAATGCGGAATCCCCCCCACTTATTCTGTGGCTTCGGTCATTTTACATTGACTGTGGTTTTGGCAGGAGACAAGAAAGCGCAAGAAAGAAGAAAAATGTACAAGGATCTGAATGCTTTTAAATATATATTTATTTCTTTTTACTTTTGTATTATTGCAGTTTTGTTTGGAAAAGCCGGAGTGGTTCTGGATTGGTGCCATCGCGCAATCGCCCAGAATCTCATTGCTGATTTTTCAAAAAGTAATCAGAGATAGGCCTGTGTGTTATGAGCTGTACCGTAAGTGTGTTGCGTATATATTATGATTACGTTCAGTGCAAAAAAAAAAAAAAAAAAAAAAAAAAAGCTGACCAGTGACACTTTTTTCTTTCCCTTTGATTAGATGAGTGTGCATCAATGCACTGAAACTAAAAACACCATAACTTAATCACGAAGGACACGATGTTTTATCGGCATGGTTAAAGGTTAAAATAATATTTATTGTTTTAGAAAAACTTAATTTGACCAAAAATAAAACACATTGTTTTTTATTGGGGAAAAAATACGGTAATGTTCCTTTTTTCCTAAAATAATGACTTTTATTATTAACCCATTTTAAAATCGTTTCACCGTAATGGTACCGATCATCCGGTTCCTTAAACTGGTTTTGTACTAACGATCTGAATTAACGTTCTGCTTATTTCATTTGGTGCCGTCGTTTTAGATGTTTATTTGGACATATTATGGACATAATGCATTTAAAGCCATGGAAAAAATGATAGGCCTACAAACTAATAGTCGATATTAAATCGCCTTCGTAGTGTTGTCATTTTTCATTTTTAAGGCATTCGAACTGATTCGTGTTAGTTTCGTCTTAAATTTCCACCCTACATACCGACATTACATTGGTTTAAAATAAGCGGGGTAGTGAAAACCAAAGGTCACATTATATATGTAGGCCTGTGTGTGTATATATGTATGTGTACGTATGTACGTAGCTCCGTGTGTGTGTGTGTGTGTGTGTGTGATTCCGATTAATAAAGAAATTATATATTCACCTTTATAACAGAGGCTCGTGGGCTTTGCACGTTTAAAGTGATTTAAATATATGTTTAACTCTGTTGAAAGGCCAAGTGCTTTATGTCACTCTCGAGGACAGCGAAAGGCAACAGACTTTAATTACTCTCAATATGTTTTTCTCGTTTATTGTTATCTTCTGCAGTGTTGGCCGTATGGGGATTTCGGCCAAGACACGCTTCTGTGGTGCAAATCATCTTACTGACGTTCTCATTTAGCTCGTCATTCTCTGTGACATGTCTGTCCTTCCACTCTCAGGGCTTCAAGGAAAGCGCTGCAAACTACCAGTGAATCATCATGCAAATGGGGACCACAACGACGGGAGGGAAAGTCACACGAAACACAGGGACAAGGGGGTTTATTTGACAAACGGAAAGTGATGTGAAAAGTCGAAATATAACATTTTAATTACTCATTAACTGTGACGTGGTGCGTCAAAATAGCGGTGATCAATCTGTAACCCATGATATGGGCCACTCGCAACTTGTTATGTCATGCTATACGCTACAGTAGCGGAATTAGTGTTAAGAAATTCCCCCTGATCTGTATGGTAACCTATACCGCAACGAACAGCCTCATTTCGGCATGAAGGGTCACCTATTTATGTAAAACTCTTGTAACTGTTTATCTAGCAGTTTTGGAAGATTATTTTTTATCTCAATCATATTTTTGGAGAGATTTAAAAATGCTCTGCATTATTCGGATTTGTTGAGATGGGTTACAGTAAGCCTATGCGTAGGCCTGTATAGTGACTTAATTAAACTACAATGCTGTAAATGTTAATAACAAAGTACAGTTTGACTTAGATGTTCATGTAAGCAGTTGCAGGTTTTTAAGCCGTTTCGTAATTGGTATGAAATTGCAGAGGAGAGCTTTTGTGAGAGGTGAAAACCTAAAACACAAGAATACAAATGTGTCTGTCATTACAGAACCTCTTTGGTTTTCAGTCAGGCTCGCCGGCACAGAAGAGTACGCAAACGCCACTTATTCGCATTATATTATATACACGTTTTTATTACAAAGTAAAGTATTTACAAAAAACATAACACGAACACATCAGTGAAGAGGGAAGAAAATGATGTCCAGGTGGATTTATAAAAAATACAAAACATTTCCAATGCATAAGTATTTTAAAAGGAGTAAATAAAATACAAATAGTCCTTTTCTCAAGTCACCAAAATAGATGATTTATAGGGGAAAAAAACATACCAAGTATATGTGAATATAAAATACGCAGAAAAATAGCACCTTTGCAATTTTAATCCAACGTTTTTTCTGGATGCCGCCTGGCCCCTGGCATGTATCGCTCAGACACCTTCACACGGCTAAATGTGAGCCGCCAAGGTCACGGCATGAGCAGGTGAGTGTTTTATTCCGTAAATTTCCGTCCCTTTAAGACCTACATCGTCTTTGTGTCATGGAGAGCAAGATGGGGCAGGCGAAACGTGGATTTCTCCACGGGATCAATAAAAGTGTCAAAAACCACGGATCCGAGAATGTTCTCGATAAACACACGGCCTTCACCGCGTTTGAGGTTTGCGGGTGGAAGGTCCACCTCCACCTCCGGGTCAACCGCCGCTGCCGGACCGAGCCGTCACAGGCTCTGCCCGATTACCCGCTGTGGTTTCATATTTATTTCCCCTGCTTTCCGCATGTGTGCCCGGGCATGGCTCATGGCTGGCGGATAAAGGCTGTCATTATTTTTCCGGCCAAGTCGCTCCCCCTGGCTCGTTACTCTGAACGCTGTACAACAGCATCCGATCGATGGAGAGAAAACAATCTCATTTCGTATAAACGATCAGCTATAATTGTGTTGCGATGCTGGCCTAAGTTGAAGACAATTGCACTTGAAGCGGAGTACGAATCATCGGCAAGAACTTCGCTTAGGTTATCAGCAAAACCGTGTTACGTCTTAAACAGAAGAAAGTGTATTTTCACAACTGGGATTTTGTCAGCTTCCCTAAACCTGTGTGTGAGTGTGGGTGAGAGAGAGAGAGACATTATGTAAAATAATCTACGGCACCGATTATCAGTGGCTGTTCCTGAAATGCAATATAATGCACGGTTGCCTAATTTATCAGAAAAACATATTTTAAAATCATAACCCATCTGTTCCCTTTCCATGTTTTGCTCAACACGGATTCGTTTTAAAACGCATCAAACGCGAGGAAATGGGTACCTTCGCTGGAAGCGTCGATATAATAAGGGGGCAGGAGCGGTAGGAGCGAAATGAAAGTAAGGGACAGCAGATGTGTGAGAAGTGCGACAGGGTGACAGCGGCTGTTGCATCACCTCTGAGGCTGAGGGGGCCGCGGATCCTTCTCGGTGGGAATACCCCTCTTTCCGATCTGATGTGGCAGGATGTTTGTCAGAGATGTTTCTTTTCTCGCATTTGTCACCAACTTTTGTGCGACAAACGAAGTGCTAATTAATATTTATGTTTTTTTTTTGTTGTTGTTCGCACCGCTGGAGGTGTAATTTTAGCTAATTTTTTTTTACACATTTTAGGGACTTTCTCAGAAAAAAAATCAGTCTAGAGTTACATGCCGTGATTTTGTTTTTTTAAAGTGATTGTCTTTTTATATGGCTTAAATGTTATAAACGAACCCCTGCGACAACTATGTCATCAAATTTAACTTCCACCTAAGAGATTAGTTCTGCTGAGTCAGTTGATAAAACAAAAATGTCTCATGAATATGACAAACTACGAAACTATGTATTTGCATTTTATGAAGAAGTGAAAAAAAAATCGTATTCCTGTTTGTTCCTTTTGATAGAGAATCCAGCTGTGTTACTGTAATCAGAAATGTGCTCTGGTTCCTAACAAGCTGTCTGGACCAGAGGGTAGGTTCTGGAATTTAAAGTCTTAGGGAACATTTCTTGCCCAACTCTGTGCGTGAGTTGGGGGGTCCACTCGGAGTTGGGTGGGGACTGGGAGATTTTCACCTCCCGTTGTTTTAGCCTGTCCAGAAGCTTTGTTTGATTCCAGGAAAATGCTGTGTGACCCCCCCCTTCTCTACAAGCCACCAGCCTTGCATCCATTTAATGAAGCTTCTTCCTCTAATTGTACCCCCCCCCCCCAGCAATGTTCTGGAACATTCCCTCCTTTCTATGGACTGTGCACCTCCTGTTGTCATTTTGTTCTTATTTTTATTTTCCTAGCTTGCAGTCACTCCCACTGCCGTCCCCTGCTACGTATGCCTTGTACTGGTCTCAGTTACTGGTGTTCTCGCTCCCACTAGCTCCCTCCAGCTCCTCTGGGCCACTACTTCCCACACTGCTGCCCTCACCACACATGTCCTCATCTCCCACAGGGGGCGACTCATCTGTGGGCTGAATCCCCTCATCCAGCACCGCAGCCCTCCCCTCCGTGTAGTTGTCCCGGTGTCGCCGCTCCCCCTCCTCTTCCTCCTCCTCGTCATCCTCTTCCTCCCTAGGGACTCCGGTGGCCCCGTCCAGGCTGGAATCACTGAGGGAGGCAGGGGCCCCCGCTAAAGACAGGCCCAGATCCAGGGGCCGGCAGGGCTCAGCGCCCCCTGGTGGCGGCTCCTCGCCAGGAAGCTCGCTGACATCGAGGTCGCGGCTGCAGTAAGAGTAGCGGTGGTTCATGTGCTGCGAGTAGGAGCCTGAGTGTGAGAAACGCTTTCCGCACTTATCGCACTGGTACGGCTTCTCTCCCGAGTGCAGGCGTGAGTGCTCGATCAGGTGGTGCTTGTGCTTGAATGCCTTCCTACACACCTTGCACTCGTGTGGACGCCGACCTGCCCAGAAAGCCAAAGAGAGGGGAGATCAGCAGATCTGCGGCACTGTCAGAACAGGAAATAGGAAACACCCC
>JAODLC010000133.1:2110299-2128690 GCA_026781145.1 Hippopotamyrus pictus | reverse complement strand
TGTTTGGGCAAATACAAAACTTCGTTCGACAATATCTTAATAATTTGACCTGATAGAGCAAAACGGTTTTCAGATTCAAAATCAGCATCAAAAACTGATTCAGAAAAAGTTAATGACATGTAAGATATACACAGCTTGTTTTCCTGTGTTATTAAAAGCTTATTGTGTCTATTATTCATAAGAATCACAATAGTTAATAAGAATTAGCTCCTTAAAATTATTGTGGCGATGCCGATTTAAATCTAAAAGATGATGTTTAGCATTGGGGAATTGTATTGGGAATTGTATATGATTCATGTTCTCTTTGTCAGATGTGTGAGCAGTGTGTTTACCGTAAACCAGCGAGGTCTGATCCCTCAGCGATGCCACAGTCCCATCCGTCCCATCCCTGCTGGGGGTGTTTCTCTCCTCCCTGTGCCAGTGGTGCTCTGGGCTGAGGCTGGCGGAGCAGCCGTGCAGGATGGGGCTTTGTGACTCTGTGCCCTCAGTTGGCATCAGGGTACTCTCACCCTGACCCCCAGCCTTATAGAGGTCCTGTCCTTCTGCAGCCCAGGGGACACCCTCATCTTCCCCTTCGGATCCCAGCGCGTGTAACTTATCGATACTGACTGGCAGGGAAAGAGAGAGAGAGAGAGAGAGAGAGAGAGAGAGAGAGAGAGAGACAGAGCGCAAGAGAGTGTGAGACGGCCCTCGGTGACTCCATGTGCCCTGTCAGTCTAAAATCACAGTACGATGTGGAAAATAATCAGCCAGCCGGTTTCTGTGGAAACGCCACCACTCCGTGACTGTACCAAGCCCCCGCCTCCACCTTCAAAATCATTAAACCTCATCTGATTTGTCTGCAATTAAAATGCTTACGGGATGATTTTCTGAAAATTACTGTACCATGTGGGCCTGTTTCCGTAAAAATAACAGTATCACTATTATTTCTGATGATTTATTAGTCGATTTTACATGTGAAACAGAAAATGTGAAAGCTTGTTATTTGTTTGCAGTTGCTAAATTTGAAAACGGTTTAAAAAAAGTATATATTTTCAGATGTTGCAGTGGTCTGTGAGGGGTGAATAGTGAGTAGGCAGGTCACCATTTCCCTTCTCACTAATCTCCAGCTGTGTTTTCAAACAGGGCATCTAATTACATTTTTCTTAGTCACGAGGGAAGACGACCTAAGAATGACAGCATCTCATTTAGCCTGGATTCATCAAATAAAAAATAAACAGTCCTAAATAAAACAGAATTTTTACGTCTTAGAATTGCAGTTAATGAAAATGAAGACTTTTCTTCAAGGTCAATAGGCCTATGAAGTAACCTCACAAGCTACTTGTCATATGTTAAATATTTAAAATAATCTTCTCGTCAGTGTCTTGCTTTTTATATCTAGTTGTTGTATACTCTTGTTTAGGTGTTTACTTTGTAATGAATTAGCAGCTGGGATCAGACAAATGTTTCTAGCAGCCAGGTAAAGTCACCTAACCTGACTTAAGAGTCAGCTGACCTTCCTACGTCACATGAACCAAGGATGGCTCTTTCTTTACTTGAACCCGGAATCCCAGGTCACCTCCCGCAAATACCCTTAATAGTGTGTGACTGTACGTTTTCATTTTTTTGACGTGTGGCATCGGGTCTCCCATGCCAGACGAGTCTGTTTGATGTTATAACTGTTTAGACTTCATTTTAAAAGATAATTTCAGTTAACCAGCTGTGACAAGCAGGAAACGGGGATCTCGGAAAATGTTTCGGATTAGAGAGCTGCTTCTCCGCGCTCGAACCCCGTAGCTGAAGCATTTAGTAAATAACCCCCTCCCCCCCCCCAAAAAAAAAAAAAAATCCAAATGAAAAGTTTATAAATTTAAAACTTAAACATGTGGTAGTAATTATAAACACCGACTGTAAAAGAAGAAACGCTGATTGTAATCTTCTAATTTGCCTCGCGACTCTGATATCTTCTGCCTTGCCACTCAAATTACAACTGAAATTAAAGCTAAACTAAAAATCAATAAACAAACCAAGGTCCTTTATCGTACCTAATCAGTGAAACTGAATCTTCACAGTGCCAGAGACACAGAGAGGGAAGAGATGAGCGCAGTGCTTCCGAGAATAATCCACGGTTTGTCACGGCCGAGGAATTTTAATGTTCAGAGATACAACCCCAGAATAATGGAGCAATAAAAATCCAGATTAGAAAAGCACTTAAAGATACTTGTCTCCAATTCAAAACACATTGTATATGTTGCAATATAATTTGTTAAATTTCATTAAATATTTGCAATTTACATTTCAAAACGACATGACTAATGAACAATAACTATCTGATTATAGAGTGCAGATTACAATTTTGGTTTCTGAGTTGTGTGGGACTAACGGAATATGTTTCAAATGTTTTTTTCTTCAGTATTTTCGTATTCTCCGCCTGCTTCATTCTGCATATTCCACCTAAAAGTACAGGAATTCTTAGAACAGGTATATCTTTTTTACACAGATCATTAATTATATTCTTACTAAAATGCAATAGCACATAAATATTATTCCATACTTGATATACAACTCCAGTAACTACTAAAATAACCAAAGCTTATATCATTCAAGAAAAGTTCTAAATGTATGGAACTGTAAATTTTTTTCTCATGTGCAAAACTGCAGAGATGATTACAAAAAATATAAATATACACCTGCCTTAGGCTGAAATGGCTCATATTAGACACCTAGATTCCTGAGGATCAGATGATGAAATCTAGGTCTCCAGTTTAGTCTCTTTACCGTCAGTACCTAAATAACCATATAACCAATCAGGCCAGTGTCACGGCATTATGCCGGCTTCCAAAAATGCAGGATCAGTTTGGCGTAGTGGGTGGGGGGGGGGGAATTCTGAAATCCTCCCTGCAGTTAAGTAACTGTCCACACAAACGCGAAGGAGCACCGCCTCCATTAAAAAGTCATCCCGGGGCTTTCGAATTCCCACATGTGGTTTGTGATGGAAAAACAAAGAGCAGGAGAATCCAGACCAATGGCTGCGCACCCCAAAGGCCGTGACGAACGAGTCCTTTTAAGATGAGTCCTGACCCCGCCGCAGCACACCTACGCCCGCCACCCCCATGCCCACGAACGATGCTTTCAGTATTAGCTCGAGCACGATAGCAAACTCAAATAACGGTCCGACCTTTTAGTTATGACTGTAGAAATCAGCCCGCGGGGAGGAGGACCGGCGGTGCCAGGAGATAAACTGCCGCTGGTGGGGCAGAGTTTGTTTCAATGATTCTGGGGGTGTACGCGAATAGACAGTGACCCCCCCGGGATTCGGCTGTGAGGGCTAGCAGGACATTTCCCATAAGCCCGCAGTGCAAACGGGGCCCAGTCTGGTCCGGATTACCGGGAAATTTGACTCTAATTCTGCCTTTGTGGAGTAGAGTGACAGCGCTTTGCATGTGTTGTCATTAAAATCGGCATTACCCAGGCATGGGATTAATTACCCCGAAAGCTGATTTATTTAGCCAGACTGGAAATATGTTCTTTTGAAAGTCTTTTATTGGAATGGAGCTAGTAAATCTCTGACCGCTTTGGGGGGGGGTTGACAGTGAATTCGTTGGAAGCGTCAGGATGCTTCGCACTGTCCGCAGAAACGGGCTCCAAGCTGGACCCCGAGCTTCGGAGGCGCGCACGTGGCGGCTCGTGCGCGCGCAGCTGCCGCGACTGGCACACCGCACCCCTCGTGACGCACATCTAAGGCAATTTAAGGAAACGGAACGTAATGAGAGTGGCTCCATTCGTATGAAAAAACTGAAAGCGTGGTCCCTGTGCTCAGCATTTTCGGATAACCTTTCGCCCAGAAAAACAGTTCCACTATTAAAAGTATTTTAGGATAGTCACTGTTTCTCTGCGAGGTCTATAAATTCGAACTTTCTTTGTATTCTTTCAAGCTCATCTGTGGCATATGCGCGAGAGGCACCCTTTTACTAAAGCAGGTGCCAAACAGACCCTGTTCTACCAACTCCAGGGTACAAATAACTAACGCTACGTGTCATAATTGTATCGTGATTACGGCACACCTCCCGCCGACACTGGGGTGCATTTTTGCCGCCATCATCGCGGGGTGCAGCGGGGTGGGGGGTGGTGGTTAACCTTATCGCATTGACACTGAGCTCCCGTGGTAAAATCTTGCCGACCGGCTAATTTAAACCAGGAATTAATTAGTTATCTGATTGTTTTAGATGACCATGGTTTTACTTCGCTGTACTCCCTGCAGTACATGCTGCAGGCTTGCGAACACTCTGCGATTACTTGTAATTCAGGTCTTTGTGGAAGCCGAGGAGAAACAAACTTTGTACTTGTGAGGACATTTCACTATACTTATCAATCACAAACAGGTGCGAAATAAATACGTTGCACTCAGTCGTTAGATGAGTACCCTGTCTGCTAGCCTAAATACGACACTGCTAAATACATTAAAATAAAACAGCGAAAGATGCATTTAGACCACACGAAGAACATCAAGTACTAACCACGTGTTTATCAATTAAAATATCTGTATTTCTAGACACAAAATGGATTTTGTACTGATTTTCAAAAAAAAAAAAAAGTTAGGATTAAAACAGTTTTTCTTTATGAAATATATATTATCAGGACCGATCCAATAGCCTACCACCTTTTATTCCACGTTTGATTCTGTCTCTTAAAACATTAAAGTGCACGCAGTAATTTTATTTCCCATCACAGGCTTCTAGAATTTTTTCCACTGATTTAAATCCAAATTGAAGGATAACTCGTATGCTTTTAGAGTCAATCAGTTGTATCATCCTTTTAAATAAATAAATAAAAAAACCGTTAGCTAACGGGTTCAACCAGCCTTTAAATTTCTGATCCTGAGCCACATCTCCAGGTGTTACGTTCGGGCAGCAGGTGCTAGTGTACTTTCCAAAATATGTGACAGAAAGTAACAAAAATTAAATAAAAATATTAAATAAAATTCTAGTAAATAAATACCGAAATGTGCGGAAAATACAAACTCTGAAAGAAAAGCGTGACGGGTCATGGCAGTGAATTTGTGTGTGTGTGTGTGTGTGTGTGTGTGTGTGTGTGTGGGGGGGGGGGGGGGAATTGAGTAACTTTGTTTGAAAATGGCAGTTTCAGAAATGCCCAGAGATGGAGGTGGGGTGTCTGTGGCGTGACACATATGTGTTGTTATGGCGATCGGTGAGCTGAAGAGAAGTTCTATATCAGTAGCTGGCGGATGGAGCGAAAAAAGTGCCAAATGAAGCCCCCCCCCAAAAAAAACAAGAAAAATACGAAATATTACAAAACGAAAAATCGAAGACTCCGGCAGCCTCGGCACTCAGCAGAAGATGTTTCTCATCATTCACGGCGGAGTTGAAAAGCCACAAGGCCACTCAGCAGTTTCACCACATGCACAACAAGGACAACGCTCCTCAGCAAACAACTAAACTCAATAAAACCCAAAACGCATCATGGAGCCGCGCGGCTGTGTGGGCGCAAAACAACGTCGCCTACAAAGATTTTACAAGGCTCAAGAATGAAAGGGCCAGTAAAAAAGAGATTTTATTTTCCGTTATTAAACCTGAATTTACAGACCTTTGAATACGTTTATGCTTGTTATGTTATTTGGCTATGGGTTTATTTCACGACAAAAAACTTTTAAAAAAATATAAGTATCAAATTATAAAGTGCACGGATTAAAATGATCCTGTTTGTAATTCAAATATGAATTATATTCGCAATAATGACGGAACACCCTCAAATATTAAAAAACCTATATAACTGAGAAGGAAACAATAGATGGATTGGAATAAAATGTTTTTGCTACAAATTCAGTAATAACATTTCATTTTAAAACATCCAGCCCAATATTTTTAAAAACATGACCTGAAAAAACTAGGTAAGGATGAGTTATGGCTGAATCTGCACACAGGTCACAGCAAGAGCAAAATAGGCGAGAGTTAAAAAAGAGGAGGGGTGTTTCTTAGATAATTACCTGTAATGGTGGTGGCCCTGAGGGAGCCTCGATTGCATATGGGCGTCTGTCTTTGGAGCTGAAGGATTGTTGACGACTGTTTTGCATTTAAAAAGTCCAGCGGACAAAAATACATAAAGCATCAGCTGTATTATTTGAAGCCGCTATCTGACATTCTAGCAATGACTCAGAGCTACCACATCTAAGCACAGACACCTCCCACTTGATCTCATCTACGGGTGCTACAAGGCCCCAGGCCCTGCCCTAGCCAGTGCTTGAAACTGCCCTGGACTGTGTGCTCCAATAAGGGGAAGTGCACTCAGGAAAGCCCCAGGCTGCCAACATGCTAAAGTTCACAGCAAAGAAGAGTGTGAGAATATCCAAGTGCTATATTTTAATAATTTTGCCTCTTTGTATCCCCGGGTGAACCATTGCTAGATTTATGAATCACACTGACTGGGCAGTTGAATATGCATAGTAGGCCTACTATGAATTTTGTAGTGTAAAGGGACAGTCTCTCTCTCTGTGGAGAGTTCCTGCACCGACCACATTTTCTGGCAGTGGAAACCTGGGTTGAAAATTGATTCGCGTTCCCCGGTATGTTACAGGGGTCCGTAGTAGCTATTTACACCTTGCTGTATCTGCAAACATGGCAAGGTGTCCAATTTCAGCACTGAAGCACAATCTCAGGTAAAGACTGTGATGGAGATTGATAAACAGTAGTTAAACTATAATTTAGTGATAATAAAAACAATGATTATAAATAACTCATCATGGCACAACATAGCTGCCCATGGCTACCAAAAATA
Organism: Hippopotamyrus pictus; assembly: GCA_026781145.1. Lineage (NCBI taxonomy): Eukaryota > Metazoa > Chordata > Actinopteri > Osteoglossiformes > Mormyridae > Hippopotamyrus > Hippopotamyrus pictus. Next base: position 2,121,919 of record JAODLC010000133.1, on the reverse strand, counting down.
TTTTAATAATATAGACCTACTGTATATATAATATACATTTAACTTATATTTAATCTTAAAAGCAATTCATTCAATGTAATTAGCATAATGGTTTTGTTTTCCAGTTGTAGTCTAATTACTTTAATCTGTTGCCTAATTGTTTAAAGTGTCTAATTCCCACTTTTTTAATGAGATACCAGTAAAGAATAAATGTTTATGCATCCTCTGTATGGTCTGAGTTGTCTCTAACATTTCAGAAATCGGTCTTGCACTATAGACCTGAAACTCTAGAGCTAAGCTTATTTAAGCAGAAATGCAGAGATTAAAACACTGGTGCAGAATTAAGAAGATCTAGTCCAGCACCTCTAGACTAACTGTCTGACTCATCAGGTCGCTGTGGTGAGATTTAGCTTGTGGCTGAGGTCATACAGCCCGGGATGGACCCCGGGATCGGAAAGGCTTGGAGGAGCGGTGTGAAGTGGACTCAATCAGTCTCCTACAAGCATGGCAAGCAGTAATTCAGGGTATCGCCACGTATCACAGAAATATCAAGGCTTTTCAAGATGGAAGTGATATCATCTGGTGGTTTCAAGGAATAAAACGAGGACTTCCGATAAGCAGCAGAGATGCGTGCAGAAAAATAAAATCTGCCTCCAACCCAACTGGACGTGCAAGCAGTGTACTAAGCCTATCTGCACCACTTGCAGTTAAATCGATCGAGCAATTTCCCATGGAGATAAATCATAATTATGCATGTATTTATTCGGTCTGAATTTCAGCAAAAAACCCACATGTTAAAGATGGTTATGTTTATTAATCTGAATAAGCACATTAATTTTTTATCGGTATGTAACTATACATCACCTAGAACAAATACATAAATTTCTTTTATCTTTTTTTCCCCTTTGTTTGCGGTGGAACACATAATCATTTTAATATTTCTTTCGATCCGTAACTACATGTGTTGTGCAGAAGTTATTTTTGCTCTCCACCCAACAGCAAGATTGTTTTTTTTTTTTTTTTTTTTTTTTAATTCTGGGCTATTTTAGCCTACAGAAAACAATCTCCATTTTGATTTTGCAGATGCAGAGACTAACATGCAGAAAAGGCGACTTCTTAGCGAACAGTGGCAAGTTTGCGCCCGATCGCGCGGCTCAGCGTGAGAATGTAATACTGTACGTGTGATTCACTTTGTCTCAAAAGTACGCCTGAAACCCAGTATGTGTGCCGACATGTACACTACACCCCTGCGTTCTGCCACGACACACCAAAAGCTCGCTGCACGTTTGTTTTTTTCGAGGTCTGTCGTGTCTCTCCGTTAACTGCGAATACCTCTCCAGATGGAGTACAGCAGTCGTACGCTAGGCGATGGATGGTAAGGCTTTCGTTTGCAGTTTTGCGTCATTCGTTTTGTTTTGGTTGTCGTGTTTTGCACGATCTAATAATGCCTGTTTTTCTGTTTTGTGATCTTTGCCCCGCAACCCCGTTTTTCCTTTATGGCGGTGGCAGTGAAAACCGCAGAAGTAAACGACTCTCACGCAAGCTGAGACGCCATGCGCGCACAAGCACCCCGAGTCCTTCTCTGCCTGCTTCGCGCACCGCCATGCGCGCACAACACCGACACCTCATATGCAACTTTTGTTGCACCGGCCACGGCAGTGGCTTTGTTTATTTGTTTGTGCATGTCTGCACAAATGCACGAGGCCATCCGGGCTTCCGATCCGCCCGCGCATGCTAAAATGACAGCGCGGTCGGATGGGGGACAGAGGAAAAGGAGGGAAATTCCCTGGGCCACACTGACAAGTGGTTACACAGCAAAGCTGCTCTCTTAGGAGGCAGACCCTCACGGCCAAGCTTCCATCATGCCCTCCTGTACTTGCCTCGACTCACAAGCTTAGAAACCACCAGAGCTACCAGCAATAATACAGCCAGTCCGTATCTTCTTAAAAGTGCTTAAAATTGCTAACAAAATTCAGTAATCCTACAGAAATATGGAAACAGCCATCAGAAGCATGGTGTCTGGATCCCTTCTCTGTTCAGGACTGTCTCCCGTCCTTTCTGCCTCTCTGTTTCTCTCCCTTTCTATCTCTGCCTTCTCTCCTCCTTTCCTCATGTAATTCTCCCCCTTTCTGTCTGTCTCCCCTTCTCTCTGTCTTTCCCCTCTCTTCCATTCTGTCTGTCTGTTTCCTGCTTTCTCTCTCCCTCTCTGTTTCTCCTCTCTCTCTCTCTCTCTCTCTCTCTCCTCCTTCTGGTCTTTCTCCCCCTCCCCTCTCATTTGTCTCCTCCTCTCTTTCCCCTCTCCTCATTTCTCTCTCTCTCCCTGTCACTCTCTCTCTGTCACTCTGTCTTCCTCTCTGCCTCTCCCATTTGTACTTTCCTTTCTCTTCTGTCTGCCTATTCACCCCTGTCTCTCTCCCTCTCTCTCTCTCTCCCTCTCCCTCTCTCTCTCTCTCTCTCTCTCTCTCCCCTTTTTTCTCTCTCCCTCTCTTTCACTGTCCTCCTTCACTCATCCCATTTGTCTGTCTGTCTTTCTCTCCCCTCTACCTTTCTACTCCCCACTCCCCACCCCCAGAGCCCAGCGTGGCTGACACTGGCTCAGAGCTCCTGTCCTCCACTGGTACCAGAGTGCTGTTATCTCTAACATCCTCCCTCTGATAAAGGCGGCTTGTGCTCTGGGGCCGGAAGAGGTTCAGCCATTTTTACTTTCAGTGAGGAAATGGCAGTCAATGTCGACAAGAGAGTGAGACAGAGTAGGTAATTCCAGAGTCAGAAACACAGAGTCACATTCACATTCAGCTGGTCACACTCGTTTTTAGTGCTAAATGTGGTCTTTGCTTTAAAGTGTCTTATCACTAAACAATCTCTTCCTCACAGCAGAGACACACCAGCTTGTGCTTTAAGTTGTAGGTCTCTTGCACTGGGTTGCTAATTGTACAGACCCCCTCCCCTAATTTGCACAACCCCCTCCTTTTTTGCGATTCACAGCAGGTCCAGCAAGAGCCTTGGTCTGAGATGTTTTTTATGCTTGAAATGCTCACTTCTGGGATGCACTCCTAATGTGAAGTCCTAACTGTTTGTATGCATGTATGTGCATGTGCGTGCATCCATGCATATGTGCATGTACATGCGTGTGTCTGTGTGTCCTGTTTGCATTGCAGTCAACAGTGCATTAATCATACTGATAGTCAGCTACTGCAACTGTCTGTTTATCTGCAGCTGTGCAGACCTTGCACACAAACAAGGTATCATAAATAATGTTTTTATATAATAGGTTGAATGGGTTCACTGTGCCATACAGTCCTGTGAAAACGAAAGTACACCCCCTTTCTGTTCTATGGTTTTATGTATCAGGTCATAATAAAGACATCACCAGGTCCTTACCAAGTTCTAAAATCTAATCTACTTAAATCTAATCTTCAGGTGTAAAACAACACGCAACAAATTCCACCGTGTCTTTATTTATTTAACAAAAATAAAGCCAAAATGGAGAAGCCTTATGTGAAAAACTAAGTACACCCCATGATTCAGTAGCTGGTAGAACCACCTTTAGCAGCAATAACTTATAAAGTATTTGTTTTCTGTATTATTCTATCAGTCTCTAACATCATTGTGGAGGAATTCTGGCCAACTCTCCTTTATAACATTGCTTCAGTTCATTGAGGTTTGCGGACATTCATTGTGCACAGCTCTCTTAAGGTCCTGCCATAGCATTTCAATCAGGTTGAGGTCTGGACTTTGACTGGGTCATTGCAACACCTTGGTTAGTTTCTTTTTCAGCCATTCTCTTGTAGATTTGCTGGTGTGCTTGGGATCATTGTCCTGTTGCATGACCCAGTTTCGGCTAAGCTTTAGCTGTCGGACAGATGGCCTCACATTTGACTCTACAATGCTTTGGTATACAGAAGAGTTCATGGTCGACTCAATGACTGCAAGGTGCCCGGGTCCCGTGGCTGCAAAACAAACCCAAATCATCACCCCTCCACCACCGTGCTTGACAGTTGGTATGAGGTTTTTATGCTGATATGCTATGTTTAGTTTTTACCAAACGTGTTGCTGTGCATTATGGCCAGACATCTCTACTTTGGTCTAGTCTGTGCGAAGGACATTGTTCCAGAAGTCTTGTGCTTTGTTCAGATGAAACTTTGCAAACGTAAGCCGCGCTGCTATGTTCCTTTTAGAGAGATGAGGTTTCTCCTGGCAGCCCTTCCAAACAAGCCATACTTCTTCAGTCTTTTTCCAGTTGTACTGTCATGGACTTTAACATTTAACATGCTAACTGGGGCCTGTAGACTCTGACATGGAGCTCTTGGTTTTTTTGCAGTTTCTCTGAGCATTACAGTCTGATCTTGGGATAAATTTGCCAGAGGTGGGGACTCGAGTCACAGAATCACAACTCGACTTGGACTCAAGTCACAAATTTGATGACTTGTGACTCGACTTGGGAAAACCGATGGAAAGACTTGGACTCGACTCGGATTTGAGGGCAGATGACTCGAGACTTGGACCTGACCTGGACCCTATGATTTGAGAAGACGAGGTGATAGTCCCCCCTCTGGATACCATAATGTTAATTTTATAATTTCAGTGTATATTAATTCTTTGCTGTCCGCATTTTCAAGCTGAATGCAAGGTCTCCTGAGATAGTTTGTTGGAAAGACGCATCACTCACTGCATAGACACGGATGTAAAAACAGTGTGAGGACAACAGTGACAGTGAGAGTGGAGACTCTCTTCAACCCATCTCTGCTTATGAAGGACTTGACTGAATAGACTGTGGTGGGTTTTGCTGCAGCAAGTTTTAATCACTAAAGGTAAAAAAAATTACTGACATAGGTAGGGACTCAAATTACATGACTCACAACTCGATTTGGACTTGAGTCACAAATTTGATGAATTGTGACTCAACAGCAAAAACGATGGAAAGGCTTGGACTCGACTTGGACTTGAGACTTGACTCGGACTTGTAATGTTTTGATGCAAGACTTGATTTGTACTCGCCAAGGAGTGACCATCCCTGGAATTTGCTGGGACATCCACTCCTGGGCAGTAAATATCGCTTCTCTAAGATCATGGCTGATGCCTTCCTCCTTAATAATAATAATAATAATAATAATAATAATAATACATTTTATTTAAAAGCGCCTTTCAGAACACCCAAGGACACTGTACAAAGAAAATACACAATACATAAGAAAATACACAATACAAATACACTTGGCATTGTGTTGACACACCTGACTGCTCCCGACCAGCAATCTACCAAAACGTCTGTTTTTATAGAGCTGGTCACACTTGCTGATGATCAGTTAATCAAGTGCATTTGATTAGTGGCACCTGACAGCTACTGATCCTCTTAATTCCTATGGAAGCAGTAAGGATGTAATTTTTCACACACCACATCTGCATTTTGCCTTAGTTGTTGCTAAATAAATTAAAATAAATCAATTAAGACATGGCATGTCATGTGTTGTTGTATTTACCCAATTTTAAGACCTGCTAAGGATTTTTTATTACATCGTGATACTGATACGTAAAACCTTAGTATTGAATTCTTTTTCACATGACTGTATATATCAGAATGACAAGATGATTATTTTCTATTTTCAAACTATCACATGAAATATAAAATTACGATAAACCAGTAATTCCCCTTCAGTCACTGAAAAATCATTTATTAGATTTGATACTGCTTTTACCATAATTACCATAATTATAGACAGTCTTAAGTCATAAGGCCTGGGTTCCAGTTGGGGCAAAGGGCACCCTGGTGGAGTCTGGGGGTCCAGCACTTTATGCGAGTCCTTGAACATGCAAAGTTATGAAATCATATGTAGTTTTTTTCTAGGGCGCAGAGCCCAAGGTGACCTTTTGTCAGAATTTCTAGCTAGGTCCCTGCTGTCAGGTAAGATTCTGCGCGCTGTAAAGCATTACCTGCTCTGTAATATGATGATTTGATTAAGACGTGCTTTGCCGTGTACGTGCTCTTCTCACAAGGACCTTTCGCACATCAGACGGTGTTCCCCAGTGCTACTGCGGCCGGACTTCAGGCATCACTCGCTCACGTTTCCCGAAAACCCGCGGCCCTGATCTGTGCACCAGTCCCACCAAGTCTGTGACGGTGATTCTAGGTGTTTCTATAGGGGAATTGAATTCTCTGAAGTCTGATTAATATCTGTACCTCAATAGCACCCCCCCCACACACACACATGCAAGCACACCTTCTCTGTAAATCAGAAGTAAAGAGATACAAATGGGTTGTCACCAGGGTGATTGTGCAGGACAATGAGAATAGGAGGTGACTCAGCCACTCAAGGGCCTGTCCCCGCTTGGGTATTTTGGTGCCCCATGAGAGTGCGTGTGTATCTGCGTTCACGTGTGTGTGTGTGTGTGTGTGTGTGTGTGCGTCCTCACGTGTTTTCCTCTTTTGAGTAAGCTGGGCGCATGTGCGTCAGCAGGGTACAGGTAGCTGGGCTGCCTGTACCCACCAGTGCATTGTGGGTAGGATGCAGAGTCGCACACCCTCGCACGCTGTGGCTTTATGGCCGCTGCGTGGCGCTTTGCGAGAGAGCGTGTGGCCGCGACACAGTGGGCTGTGTGGGAAAGCGACGACGGCATTTTTTTCTTTTGTTGTCTGTATTGTTTTGATTTCTTGCTCTGCAGGACAGATCCTGGCACGTGGTGGGCGGCCGTGCCGGTTTGGGGTCTGCGCCTGTGTCCGGATGGTCACTGGTTTGAATCTCACATCTGGTCAAGTAATCGTATCGCTGCTGGGTCCTTGAAGGAGGCTCGAAGTTCCAAAAGCAGTTCCTGGGTGCCTAATAAGCAGCCTTAAGCTTGGCTCTTACCCACGTACACATGGTATATGCAACATCCAAAGAATTCCGATGCAGGAATGAAATGATGCCGTTTACCCAAATATAAGTAATGGCAGAATGCTTCTATTCACATATAACATCTTGAGCAAAGCGTGTGCCCGGTGCCCCAGCTATTAGTGTCATTACGGCTACCCGTTCCTCTCTTTCTGACGTGGTTCGTCGCTCTGCTCCCTCCCGCTGGGCCTCAGCCGCTCAGAGAACAGGGTGAACGCGCGAAGAGCCAACCGGGTCCGTATAGGAGCCTCCCCTGGTCCACCCGGCCCAGAAAAAAAAGCATCCGAGTTGCGGCTTGGCCTGGCCCCGGCTGTCCTCACACGCAGGCTGCCGTACGCGTCCCCGCACAGGGAGGGGGGGGTGTGGGCGCGCCCGGAATGCAGTGAGGGCCACATGGGGGCCCCCGCGGTCAAGCTGCCCGGGACTCAAACCTAGCGCCAGCTTCATTAGCGCCATGTCACTCCAGAGTCTCTCACGGGGCTCTATAAATACCCCCCCCTCGCGTCCCCCCCACCCCGGATTTCTCCCTCCCCCCCTGGTTTTCTTTCTTTTTTTTCCACGCCTTCCCCTCTTCCAGCTCTCAGATGTGGCTCCTTATTTTCTGCTTTTGCTCAAAACCACACGATGGCGGCTCTCGAATATTAAAAATGTTCTCAGGGATCGCAAAAAAAAAAAAAATTTTTTTTGAAGTTTTAATGGTAGGCGTCAGGAAAAGAAAAAAAAAATCATAAAAAATAGAGAAACTTCCCTGTGGAGCCAACTGCAGTCTAAAGTGAGTTGGGATTATTCTACTTGAGTTGCATTGTAAAAGTCTTTTATTCAAGAAATTAGTTTTGAGGTTTTGACGAAAAAAAAAAAAAAAAAAAAAGCTTGGTTTCCCCCGGTGACTGTAAATGTTTTAATAAGGAGGGGGTGTGTTGAAAATCACCTTGTCTAAACCCCACAAAGTGAAACATCAGACATGTCGGGGGGGGGGGGCGGGGGGCGTTACACGGAATAACATGAACGAGTTCTCCTATATAAGATTTCCATAGTTACCGAAATTTGGGAGTCTGCCGCCGTTCCAAGGCTCGCGGACTTTCATACCCGTCCGTGTGCCGGCTGCCTGTCAGGCCCGGAGCACAGACGCAGACGCGTTGGTGGTGCAGGGCTGTCTGTGGCACCCCTGCCGCTCTCTGCACTCTAAGGGCGCGTCACTCTCTGTCACTATCCTTGAGATCAGACAACTTCCTATTGATTTCCTGTGCTTCATCTTGTTCTCCCCCATTCCTTCTCTCTCTCTCTCTCTCTCTCTTGCTCTTTCCCTTCCCCTCACGCCACTCTCCATCCTCTGTCCTCCCTTCCCCCAGATGCCCTTGCTTGGTGGCGTCATGTCATCAGTGAGCTCAGAGGTGTCTCAGTTCGTGCCGTGCCCCCTAATCACCGGTTTGAACTTTGTCGGACTCCTCAGCCTCCGCGCCCCCCCTCCCCACCCCATCCCCACTGCCACTTCTGACGAAGTGTTACTAACCAGCAGAACAGTTAGCGGCAGCTCCTTCCTGCAGCTCAACAGGCAGCAGCCGCTCACCCCCGTGTTGCCGGCGGACTTGCCATCATCAGGCGCCATCTACTGGCCGAAGTGCTAACTGCGTCCAGATGTCCAGATTGGCCTGCTTCTCTTTAGACGAGCTCGTCCTTATTTTGTTCAGTTTCGGGCCGTGTGCCAGTCGGTAGATCGGTAAACACGTCTACGAGGGCGCTATGGCGACTCGCAGTGGCCTGACTCCTGTCTTCTGCACGGTCCCGTGTCAGAGCAGTCGGAAAATCTGTGTGGGCGGTCCATGGAACAGCGGACGCGATTTAGGAGCCAAACGTCAGGATCAGACTTGGAAGGCACCATCTCACTGTGCCATGTTGGTGACTCCACCCTGATCTCCATTCGCTCTGAAACCCACATTCACATCTTCCACTTTAGCTCAGTTGTAGCCCTTCTCGGTTTATGCGGGAACTCCGCTCGGTCACAGAAGCGTGACACACATCCATGGGTGGGAACCCCAAGGTGAGTTTTATCTAATGGTAAACAATCAACAGGCGACCCCCCTGCAGGCCGACATTCGCGTCGCGAGTCTTGTGCCGGATTCTGCAGATTATAGTGACGCGGTGAAGCAATCAGCCAAGTTATCCAGCCCCGAGAGACAAGCAGGGGTGGGGGCTCTGCACGTAGGCCAAGTTCACGCATCACACCAGCGAGATCCAAAACCATCTGTCATAGACTGTGATGGCAGACAGTGACCCGACAGATGAGGAGGGGGGGGGGGGGGAAATCACAGAGAGAATGAAATGCAAAGAGATTCTCTGAAAATTAGTTTCTTTTTTTTTTCCAACTTTTCCTTTCAAAAAAAAAATTGCAAACCGAATTTAAGTGGAGCTTTGATGTATATATCACAACAGAGAAGCAGGGCAGCGACTGGGATTACAGCGGCATTAAGTCGGTTACATGGAGAAATATTTGGACAGGTGTTCTGTTTTAATATATTGTCTCAAGTTCTCAGAAGCACTGGGGGGGAGACAGAGACAAGGGCTGGGGGAGGGGGGGGGGCTTGGGGTGTGATTTAAGATGCAGAAGTGTATCATTTCCGAACTGGAAACCCCTCTCAGGACAATCAAAGACACTCTGCTGCCTGGCTCAGCTCTCATGCCTAATCTCTAACGCTGAGAACTGTTAAGCACTATTTTTCCTTTCGTTTTTATACTTTTTTCTCTCTTTTTTCAAGCGACTATAGAGGGCACATCTGGAAGGCAGATGTTCATCGCAGATCGCGCTCTCTCTCCCTCTGCTCCCCCCTCCTCATCCTCCCACCCCCATTCTTTTTGGGGGACCCAAGTCCAGGGCTAATCCCCCTCCCTCCCACGCGGGACGGACCACCCACATTCGGAAACGCCTCGCCGCTCCACCCGCAGGCCCTCCGGCCGGCGCGACGCCGTCCCTGCGTGAGGGTTATGCCGCCCTCCTGTGGCGAGAGTCGGGGAGAAAGTAGTGGAGTATCAGGCGGAAATCATCACAATTAGAACAGGAAATATTAGATAAACAAAAGGGGAGGATTATAATTTTGAGATTCTGAATTTGAAATCGGAGGAAACTGTTAATTGTAATAGTGAACAATCTGGGGTTAGCAGACAGGAATATGTTACCAGACGTGTGGCAGCGAAACCACCAATGGCCTCTTACTGTCAGTTTGCCCGGTAGATTATGTAATATACATAATTTTGGTTGAATGAAAATACTCTAATAAATACATTAAAATGTTTAATAAAAAGTTATTTTGTTAGATACCTGTGTTGGAATAAAGCACCCATATCTTCGCAGCGTCACTGTGGCGAGGAAGACAAAAACACCTGTAGAAAACGTTTTTGTCTCCATCTAGTGGAAGGAAATAGCAGTGATGCTCAGGCAGTACAGTGAAAATGCTGAGGTAGAGCCTTTACGAAGTGCCACTGCAGGTACGCACATGCACACTCTCACATTCATGTCCCGGCGCAGTTTGGAGATGCTGTGTGACCTACACTGTATGGCTGAAAGTGTGTGGACACCAGCTTGTCCAACAGCTCATTTCAAAACGAAGGACATTAACGTGAATTTGGTTGCACTTTGTAGCTGTGATAGCCTGTACTCTTCCGGGAGGGCTGTCCATTAGATGATGGAATATTGCTGGTGGGATTTGCTGACATTGAGGTTGGGTTATTGGGTGCCTTTCAGCAGAGGGGGAAAGTTCAAAAGTGTAAATCCAGACCAAGGTTTTGTTTCAAGCAACCAATTGAGTATAAGGAGTCACATTCATAGTCTTCTCAACTGGTTGGTTGAAACAAAACCTTGGTCTGGATTTGTACTTGCTGGGCTTGAACTTTCCACCACTGCCTCTCAGGTTCAAACCATTCGCCACTGAACCTGCCCCCGGACATTCTGAGCTTCACAGTCACGTCGCCTGCAGCCAACCAGGGTAGTTCTAGCGGGACAGAGATGTGGCTGCCTGACTTGTTGGGATGATGGAGTCCTGTGATGGTGCCAAGTAGAAAGTCACCAACCTCTTCCGTACAAACACTCATTCGACTGCTGATATTTGTTGTGTGATCGTGCGCTTGATTATGCACCAGTGTCAGCAATGGGCGTGGCTTAATTAGCCATCTCATCTAATTAATAGGGGTACCCACATACTTTTGGCCATGTAGTATATCTGTATGTTTTTGGGCTGCAGGGGGGAACCTGAGTCCCTGAAGGAAACTCATTTGTCATGAGGAGAACATGCGTGAACTTCACATGTACAGAAGGGAGTCAAGCCAGCCAGGCCTAGAGGTAGGAAGCACAACCCTTCATAAAGTTATACAAATATCAAATGTGTCTGAGGGATATTATTCTATTATATTCACTTGTCATTTTTATTGTCTGGATTACCTGTGTAGTAACATGATGTCACAATCATTCCTATGGCAACCAGATGCTGACAGTAGTTGCCATAGTCACAGGTTTTACAATAAATCAATGTGCGAGAAGGAGTGTCTTGTGTGTGGAAACAATTTGATCTGCGAGACGTGTTGATAAGGAGGGCGATAAGGCAAACCTAAACATGGTAATCAGTGTCTGGGGGGTGTTTTTCCTGTAAAATGGCTCAGGAATGTGAATGGTATACATTATGACAGCCAGGAATTTCAGCCGAGGGGAAGTAAATGTGGGGTTTTCTTTGCGGAGCCATTACAGCACTGTGAATAACAACCCCCCCCCCCCCCCCCCCCCCCGC
>JAODLC010000133.1:2028224-2053195 GCA_026781145.1 Hippopotamyrus pictus | reverse complement strand
TTCTTGCTGCTGCCACCCCCCACGCCCCCACCCCCCCACAGTAACCCGTATGTATTTAGGACCCCCCACCCCAAAAATGTTTCTGTCTTTTTTTCAAGCTGCCTCGCTATTCCAACTGCAGCCCACTTTTCTCCGAGTGCATGGCTCCAAAGCACTTTCTAACGGTACAACAGCTGGACCCCTGTGCCGGGATTTCTCTCTTATAGCCTTATTCTCGTTTTTTTCCCCTGAATTTTCTTTTTTTCCCTGGTCCCCCCCCCCCATCCCTCAGATCTTGGTCTCGGCAGAGCGGGAACAGCGACGTCTGCAGGGATGCACAGGACTCCCGCATAAATGTGGGCTGGCTCGGGAGCCACAGCTGTTAAAAACAGATAACGCAAGGGCCCTTCCTGTATGGTTTATTTGCTCAGGTCGGGCCTTAATAGAGAAGCTTTTGGCTTTAACGTGAGCCGTTGGGACGGTGATAAAGGGGGCCATGTCAGGAGGAAGCTCCCCCAGGGAGCTGTTCACACGTAGCCACCCCACGGGACGACTGTGTCGGCCGAAGTCCTCCCTGACCAGTGGCCCACGGGGCGTGGTCTGAGGCACTGCTATCTAGATCCTTACAAACAGGAGCAAGTTCAATTCAAACATTACAACTATATTCAGTTTGATTTGCAGAGCATCAGAAGACTTGGGAGACTATTAGAAAACAAACTTTTCATTTCATGCTATATTATCGTGGTCGTCACTATCCAGCGTTGGATTTTCGCACTTCCTAAGGAATTAATAGGTAGCTGCTAAAACAGCAGTGAAGCCTGCTGATAGCCGACCCGTGACTTCCAGGTCAAATCTTTCTAGTTTCCAGATTTTCGTTTTTTTTTTTTTAATGAAATCAAAACAAAAGTTTGACCAAACGACACCCTTGATTTAGAACTCTTGCGCCGATTGCCCAGACTTCGCATTTCTGTGAATGCTGTAGCACATCTTTGAAAGGGATTTACTCATTATTCTGGCTTTTTTTCCAGCCTTTGGGGTTGTAAAACAAATATAATCCCTGTGGTCTGTGACCCCAGAGGATCGTGGGTAGACTGATTCTCTTTTGCCTTCTTTCCCGGTGCCGCTCGTGACCTGACACACCTCTACTCCTGGACTCTGAAGAGGGCGGCGTTTTTTTGTGCATAGGAGAGTTTGTCAGTTAATTAAGTCCGTGGCAACATTGTTGCTGTGTGACGTAATGGATTTGGCTGTTTGAGGAATTAGTAAAAGGATTGTGTTTAACAAACAAATATCACACATAAAAAATGCATACACATATAAAGTTAAAGATGGGCGGCTAATCTGATTACTTTTAGCGTTAAGTGAGCTCTTAATTGGGTAATCATGAAGATTAGTAAACCTTACAGGTATTTCACTTTGAACCTGCGGCACATCTAAGGGCCCTACTAATGCACAGAACAAAAGTCGAACAAATTTGAGGGAGCCATTCCATCTGGGAAATGAACTTTTACGTTCGTAAAACGGAAACTAACAAGCTAAATCACATTCGTTCTGCCGTTCTCACACTGTGCCGTTACAGACCACGTCAGTAATAGTTTACTGCCGGTTCTGATTTACTCGGCGTTCAGCGGGAACGAATTTCGGCAGCTTGCGAAATTAACTGGCCAGTAAAATCTCTGTGAGAGCCTGCCGACACTATCAAAATTATTTTCTGTTTATGGCAAAGGGGAGGCTTCTACTCCCAACTCCGTTTTCCAGAAGGGAAAAGGATGCTTTCATTTATTTGAAGCTAATCAGTCACATTATAAACAAACAATCAAGAAATACTCAGTGGGTAATTAACAGGCTTTGTGTAGCTATGACACTCATAAAGTCACTTTGCTGAAATCTGCCACAGGGACCAGAGGTCTATGCAGAAATCTGTCTGCAATGAGAAAAAGCAGGAGGGCTTTCGTCCGTTTTGTTTACCTATAGCGATACTGTCAGGGAGCGGTGCCCATGTTTCAATCACAGTCTGCCCATTTCCTCTAGAATTCTAGAATTTTTTGTAGGTTGGGTGGTGTGTAGCTCAAGGGGTTTCTGGACGCTGTGCCTGTGATCGGAAAGTCACTGGTTCAAATCCTAGGTTCAGAACAGTCATTTTAGCACTAGGCCCTTGAGCGAAGCCCCAAGGGCTCCATGGATTGGCTGATCCTGCTTTCTCAAAAATGTATGCACCTGTTATTAAAATAAGTAAAATTCACTTGTCTCTGACAGACAGGTCCCATCTCTGGGTTTACTGCAAAAATGAACGAGAGCATCATTGAAACACACTAACATTAGTTACCTTTTGATAAGTCACCACTTTATGCCTTAATAGTCGGCCAAGGTGATTTAAGTGGCTTAGGGGAGACGGGCTACGAAATGCAGGGCGATCAGAGCCCCCAGGTGCACTGAGTCCGTCCCCTTGTGCTGCATGCAGATGGGAGACATGGTTTAAATTGAAATGGGTCCCTCAGGTGAGTCACACATAGGCTGACCCCGTCCTTACCACAGCTAAACATGCTGAACACCATTCTTGGTTTGCTCTTAACACAGAACATAAAGAGCGTTTCCATTAGCGATGCAGACATTCTATCAGAGGGAACAGAGGCAGGCCTGCGCAACATGAGCCCCAACTCCAGCATGGGGTCCAAGAGTGACACACACACACACATAGGGGTTCAACTCCTTGTGTTAGTCCTTACTTCACGAAATAGTGAAGGTGGGGGAATTGTCCCTGGAACCTATGCTAGTCCATAGTTGAATGAATGAATGAATGAATGAATGAATGAATGAATGTTGCATTTATATATGGCTTTTTCAAGACACCCAAATAATTTTACAGAACCAATGGGGAGCCACTTCTACCACCACCACTGTGTCGCCCCCACCTGGATGATGCAGCAATTCTGCGCCTGTACGCTCACCACACAGTAGTTAAGGTGCTGAAGGGGCAGGAGAGGATTACATCGATACATAATCATATGTTACATAAATGGCCAGTTGTGCAAACCAAGATAAACTCACAGTAGCCTTCATGCCTTTCTCCCACTCAATCCCCCCCCCCCCCCCCAACATGGAGATAGCCCGAACATCAAGGAAGGTGCGTTTAAATAAATATTTACAAGTCTTCTGTCCACCCCACGTGTCTGAATGAGTGAACAAGCAGAAGCGCAAGTGCTGGTCACTCAGCTGGCCCATGCGAGGCCTCACCCCCAGTCATTCAGGGATGCAGAGCATTAACATGGCCAATCAGAGGCACAATGGCACTCTTTGAGATAGCGTTAGTGAGGACTGAAATTCATTAATGGGGTGATAACACAGAGTTCTGCTTGTGATTCATTACACCAGGAGGGTCACTGTGGGGTCACCCTCAAGAGTCTTTTGAATCTTGCTCATATGTCTGTGTATGTTGAGCCACAGAGAGAAAAACTTCAAAAACTTTTTTTCTAAAAGAACGATGTGGGCAAAAAAAAAAAAGCAAGGGAAAAAATTAGCTTTGAAATTTTAATTAAGTTACATTTTTAATGACGACTCGTCTC
The DNA here is from genome assembly GCA_026781145.1 of Hippopotamyrus pictus. Lineage (NCBI taxonomy): Eukaryota > Metazoa > Chordata > Actinopteri > Osteoglossiformes > Mormyridae > Hippopotamyrus > Hippopotamyrus pictus. Next base: position 2,049,653 of record JAODLC010000133.1, on the reverse strand, counting down.
TTATGGCTTTACTAGGTGGAACAAACGTTGCATTATATATAACTTTAGCTGTTAATTATGCAGGGTAATATTTTTACATTTTAATTAATATAAAATTGTTTAAAGATCCGCTCACGCACTGCTGCCTGACTTCGACCGGCTCCGCGTATCCGGACTCGTCTTCGTGAGACGCTGGTTTCGTCTCCTCGGGCTCGAGCCTGGGCCCGGCTCAGCGGCACGCTTTTCCCATGACGTCACGTCATCACGAACGCTGGAGCCTTGCGCAATTCCAAACGCGATCCTGTCCTCGCGACGCGTCCGTTCCTAAATCCCTCTGCTCACACGGGAGACGTAAGAGGACGCACACAGGCCCATTCTGGTTCTTTGTTTTTATTTTACAGACAAATTTAGTCCCTACCCACCGCGTTGAGAGTAATTGCTACTTGATTACGTAATTGCTGTTTCTGGCATGGAACTCTGGAGTCCTTTAGTTCGACAAATGGGGCTACGTTCACCGCACAGTTAAACAAAGGTCAACATTTTCTTCTGAAGCATTTAAAAGGCATTTGAAAGTATTCACTAGGGAACGCAGGAAGCAATGCCTGTCACCTCATGGGTCACCTGCAGTAAACTTACCTATCTCAGATTATCATAGTTTCTCTCCATCCAGATGTTAAATTAGAAATTACATTTTATTCTCCTCATAATTAGACACAGCACCCCAATGTATTTGCTACCCAATTAGCTATAATACTGAGATGAGATGTTACTTAAAAAAACACTTTTCTGTTAAGCTCTTACAAACAAAACACGTTTTATGCTCCCCTTAGATTTCAAATGTGCTCTCATTTCATGTTATTCATACATAAACTGCTGAAATATATATACACACGCAATTCCTGAGATGTTTGTTTACGGCAACTAAGATAAATATTTGATTTGCAGGCTTTCAGATTAATCTGTTAGTTTCCATGAGACACAGTCCCCGTATTGGAATTTTCTTGTGGACAAGGGATATTTTACCCACTCAGCAAAATCAGGTGTGAATCAGAGTCCTGATTTGTGAGATCACCTGTAGTTGATGTTTTCCGGAGATGTCCAACAGAAGTTACGTATATAAGCAAGAACTGGACAATCTAGACATAAAAAACAGATGTCCTCCGTAGAGGACGAAAACAAAAAGTCGTGTGGCTTTAGAATAAACCTCACATAGCCACTTGAAAAGTTTTGCATTGTTCAAAAGTTTGGCGCTAATTTCCCAGGAGCTAACGAGCTCAGCTCTGTAACTTCATGTCTGACAGAATAAATGTGTGAAGATACATAAAGTCATACACTTCACCACTGTACAGCTTTAAAGAGAGCCGGCATGGAAAAGTCCCTCATTTTTCATCTGAAGCATCTCTTTGGCTGGGAAACTAAGCTGGACATAATTGGGTTTTATAAAATAAATAATGTACATTGACTTGACTCCCTTTGAGGACCTCTGCAGTTGGACTGCGGTGAAGGTTGTGCAGTTTTCTTCACGGCCCGGATGACGGGCTGGGCTTCAGGCGTTTCCAGATCCTTCTCTTTTTAGACCAAATTCTTGGGTCACGTACAATAAACGCCACGTCGGAAAAGGAGCAATTAAAACATTAAATGGAAAGAAGGCCGACGGTCTCAGAACATGCAAATTATTTGGAGATGTTTTTTTTTTTTAAAGTACTGTCAAGACCAGCACAGATCAAAAACATAGTTGTGATCTTCAAGAGCAGTATAAAAACTAGCCTTTCCGACTTTTAGGCCTAATCTAAAATGCATTTTATCGAATCCACTCAGTGGAACACTGCATAAAGAATTACATTAAAGTAATGCAGGGCCCGGGCATTAAATAAGTGTCATTTCTGATGCCAAAATATTTTCATTTCTCAGAGGAACACCCATTCCCACTGGACGGCGGGGACTCCTTTTCATGCGATGCCATGCAGGCGTCAGGGCATCCTGGAAAACCTGGAATGGACCGTGACTCCACTTCCAAGGGCTGCCACACAGAAAGTCGGCAGATTGCACACCTGCAGAAACCATCAAGCCACCACCCCCCCACCCCCCGGGTAAAAGACAAGACACTGGGAGCACGCAGAAGAGCAGGCTGGGGACAAAAGGGACCATATAATTAAGTAAGGGCATGCTCATTTGCCCCGGTCATAAAATACGATAATCAGGAGCTGAGTAGGCTCTATGGGTATGAATTCTCTCAAAGAGATATTCGTGAGGATAGGTGACTTGGATCCCTGACCCCGGCACTTCAAATGCCACTCGCTTGCACTAGACTAGATGAAACGGAGGCCGTACCATCTGACCATGTGACGTACTGGGAAACACCAGCAGGGTAAAAGAGGGAAAGAAAAACACAGCAGATGCCCATGTGTAACTGCGTCACTTCAGACATACCCAACATTAACAGCCACCTTCAAATTTCACGTTTTTAATTCCTATAACTAGAGTGACCAGATTTAAAAGGACCAGATCATTTCTCAACAAGCTGAAGAACATCTATCACCAGACAAACCTATACAAAACATTTGCTGGTTCCTTACAAAGTTGTACAAATAGATGTTTTATTTATTTACATATTCTTACTCAAGGGAAATTGTCACTGCAGACATATTTTATTACAATCAAACATTAAATATACATGGCTGGGTTTCGCTAGAGTGTATGATTTTAATAACCAGTAAAGTTTGGGTTAGCTTTTCAGCTTATCCCTCCTTAGGAAAATATTTAAGGGGTATTTTCAAATTGCCATGAAATGGATCAAGTTACGGGGCCCTTGTTTGCGCTGTAGATTTGCTAAAGCAGTAGGCTTTTATGCGTTTGCGGCCAAAGAATCTGACAGCCAATTCCAGATGTACTGAACAAACTGTACGCCACAATATAAACAAATAGGGGATCTCTAATCTAAAATACATTTGCCAAAACTGCATACTTTTGACCGGAAAACAGTTACTTTCACGCCCCCTCCCGCTTTTCTTTACTGCGAAATGTATTAGGACCTTTCTTCTGAAATAATAAACTATTTTACAGACGTCAGCATAGATAAAGCGGTTAGTCGGTGAATCCTGACAGATACCGACATTTGCAGAAGATATTGGGAGCTCAAGTATTTCAGGTTACAAGAAACAGCTGTTAGGGGAGCAGGCCACAGACCTCTGGAGGAATTCTACCAGCTTCGACACGCGTGTGGCCGGATCCCTAATGTGACCATCCCCGGGAAATCCCGCTGAGCGCAGAGATTGCTCATTAAAATGTACTAGAACTCTGCGTAAAATTTAAAGCTCAGAATTTTATTGGGCAAGGGAAAAACATTGTTTTAGGTTCAGTGTGTTAAAATAATTAGAGCATAAAATATTTATGTGGATTGTTCAAACAATTCAAATAATATTACCTTTCACTAAACACTATTGTAAATAAATAAACGCAAAACAAAATACGGCATAATCCAAACGCTTTTGGTAAAATGTATAATTACTTTCATAAAATGAAGGTTTTCAATTAGTAAAATCTGCTTAATTGCAGGTTTAAATTGCTAGTGATATGTAATTGGTGCATCTACTGTACTATACGCCGCTGCCCACAAATTCAGCTATAAAGTAGAAAAGTGGAAGAAAACAAGGATTGACTGAAGGGAGCATCTTCTCCGCGTCATCCTCAGAGGCTTTTCGAAGCGTTGTACGAATATTTATGCTGGCTGTGCAATAATAGCAATGATTTTTCCAGCAATTCGTCCAACCTGTCATTCAGTTCACACCAAGAGACATAATCATTTCTTGTTTTCCATAAAAGGTGTTTTCGCCTTGCCGTGCGTGTGTGTGTGTCTATGTTTATATAATCTACAAGTGTTATTGTAAACTTCGCTATAATATACGCATGTTTGTATTGCTAATCAACGCGCAAACACCGCACTTAATCAACACACGTATACTCTTTCTTTACGATCATCGCTTCATTTGTCACCAATCTGACAATAGCCCAACATAAAGCATGTACTTAAAAAGTTGTACAACTACTTACCTATACACTATAGATTGCAAAATTTTCTTAGACAACATATAACTTCTTGGAACAGGTAATTTACATAGAAACGTATGCCAAATGGAAAAGTGCACACACCACAGTATAAGAAGTTAACGTAACCTACCTTCAGATGAGAGTTGCTATCTTCTGCATCTGTTGATGGCCTCGACTTGATCCCAGGAAATTCAGGTTTCTCGGAGAGAATTTTGGAGAAAAGGCTGCGTGCGTCCCGCTGGGGGTTAGAGAATTTCCAATAAAGCCCCCTTTTACTTTTCGTGTTGGCACCAAGCTTAGATGCAGATAGAGGACTGCTAGGTTACCCGCAACCTTACTGGATCCTCCTCAGTTACGCTCTCCGCCTTATGGTCTTAGGATCCCGCTCCCTTGAAAACTTTCCCCGGAGTTGGGGGGAAAAAACCGGCAATGAGTGCAAAAAAATGCGAGCCACATTCGCTAACCGAGTCCCGTAAGTCGAGGTAAGAAGTATGTGCAAAGAACCTCTCTCTTTCTCTCTCCTTCCCTCTCTCTTTCTCAGACTCCGTGGACCACCCCGAAACAGGAAGTTCACTTTTTGTTATTCTAAAAAAAAAGCTCTTGCTGCGGCTATGGGACTTCACCGCGCTGCAGACAGCGAGCAATCGTCTCGTAGGAAAGTGTATGGAAAGGGGCAAAAAAATACATATATTTAAGATAAAACAGAAGTCATATAAAATGTGCCATAGAAAATAATATTATTAATACTACAACTACTACTCCTATTAATAATAATAATAATAATGATAATGATGATAATGATAATAATAATAATAGTGATGTGAGACAAGGCTCAGATATTTGTCACCATACTTTACGACCGCTTGCCATTAATTTTACTAAAAAATTAAAGTTCGGAGCGAAGTTAGGGTTAAATGGCACAGTCTTCGTGTGCAGTAAGGCTGCGTGTGTGGCGAGGGATGCTGAATCTTGCCCTCATCTCAGCACGCGGTCTAGCAAGACGTGGTGATAAACCGCAAAACCCGGAGTGGATTCCCCCGCAGCGGGGCCGGGAACCGGAGAGCCCTCAGGAATGCGCACGCAAGCAGCGGACGAGCCTCCCGCGAGGGAGAGAGAGCGCTTCGCAATCCCGGGATGGACGTTTGTTCGTTATGCGCCGTGTCATTGCAAAAACTCTATTCTAAATAAACGTGATTTTTTTTTCCTAACCACAGAACAACAGCTTTAGTTTTGTGCTTCTTGTTTACGTATTGAAAATGACTGCGTACGTTTTCTCAAAACATGCAGGCTTAATTATGTCATTGTGTTCTTTATGCTTAGTGTTAAGGGAAAACACACCAAAACGGCTGTTTCTGATTTTTGTTTTAAAGCAAACCGCATCACCAGATTTTGATGGGGGGTGAGCTATACATGAGTTCACGACCTCATCCCCCATGCTGGACGCCCTGTAGCCTTTCCATTGTCTAATTGTCCATAATATGTAGGCAAATGGGCCTAACTGAAGTTCCCAAAAAATTCCGGGAAAATACTAAAAGGGTTTTAGAGCATCACCATGTGAACTGGATATATCGGTTTCGTTTTTATTACCAGTTTCGTCACAATTAAATTATCACGTTTCTGCGTCGAGTAAGTCCGAAAACAAACCCGTACAGATGTGTGCTTTTTCAGAGTACTTAAGAAACATTCATTAATATTATTACATCATTACCGGCTACCCCAGCACATATTTTCTCTCCCTGGACTGTCGTGACAAAACGTGTGTGTCTCTTTTTTGTGGAGCCTGTTTCCACTAATATTAGTTGAACCTGGATGTGCAGGACACTGGACTCGTTGAGTTACAGCTCTAACTTAGTTCGGCCAAACCCGACTGGGTGGAAGTGGGTTCGGAAAGGTAATAAAACGCCAAAGTTAATTCCTTTGGTTATTACCCAACCAAATTTTATTCCTGTTAAATATTTTTAAAGTCTTTATAAACACCGCCGTGTTTCACTCATTCTCTTCTTGGCAGAGCTGATTAATTAAAATGTTGCTCGTGTTGCGTAGCTCACCACACCCGCGCGCCAAATTTGCCGCAGGCTGGAGGGTATACATAATTGAAATATAACACATTTAGTTTCCATTGACTCTAGGAATATAAAAAGCACAAGCACAGACAGGTTATTATTTGGTACTAATTTCGCCTCATTCAGTATTGTTTCTCTTCCAATGGATATTAAAGTAATGCTACCAGTTCGGCAGGGATAACATCAGTCCTAGTGGTTAAAGCCTCAAAGATACATTAGTCGCTCGCTACTGACATTAGACTGTAGTAATCATTCCTGGAATAAATAAAATTTGTCAGTACCCCCAAATAAGTTATACCCCCAAATAATAATAATAATAATAATAATAATAAAGTGGACAATTATTAACAGTACTAATTTCTGCTTTAATAAACTTTAACATTAAAACATTTTCGTATGTATGCTCATGGTGTGGTTGAAACAGTGCTAAATAATGTAGTATAAATGATTGATTGATTCTGAAATGTAATTCATTAAAAAGGTAAACAGAACTTGTCCATAGCTGTCAGATATAAATTAAAAACAGTAGTAATCAAAGGAAAGCAAAACTGTTTTCTTTCTATTTAATGTTACGCAGTTTTCAAATGTATCAGTTTGGTAATAAGTATAATATACATTATAAAAACCCCTATTTCTGCTACTGTGAATGTAGATAATGTTCTAATAATAGAGTTAAAGCTATGCTAATATGCTAAGGCCCAGGTGGTGTCCAGGATGGCTCTCTGGAACACGGCAAGGGGCCTGTTCGCAGGAAGAGCATATGTGCAGGCAAGGCTAATCCTAGTCAGATAGGTAGTACAATTAGACGGGATAGTTAAGCTGTACTTTCAGGATCGTTATGAATATGAGTTCATAATATTCCGGTGTGCTCTGTATCTGTATTTTTGCATGGGGGACACGGAACACCAGGCCGTAAATGGAGGCTAGCTATTTTAAAGAAAAACAAAGTGTTGCTTTATAGACAGGGCTTGTAATTGTTTTCCCATTGATAGTGGAGAAAATACAGTGTTCAGATTAAATTAAGTTAAAGTTTGTATTTTTGCCATCTCTGCTCTGTGATGCGGGGATTATATAGTGAAATAATATGTTTCTGTTGGTAAAACAATAAGATATAAAATATAAATGTATAAGACATATAAAACATTGTATATGTTAATTGTAAGACACAAGACTGTAAAATCCAGTCAGAAGGTTTCAACATAACAATATCTCACCAGATCTTGGATGCTTAATATATGAATGAGTGAGTGTGAGTTCTTATCCACGCAAACATATGTCCTGGTGTCATGCGTGTAGGACGGCCCGACTGCGCAGACGGTCACCCCGCCAGCCCCAGGCCCTGCTAGGAACATGCATCCTGTGATTAAGGCAGATTGCGAATGGGAGTCTCAGCTTTGGTCCCAGAATGGCAGGAGAGCCGCTTAGCGACGTCCCTCTACAGCTGTTGCACACATATGCCACGTCCAGGACCACACTGGGGGGGGGGGGGGGGGGGGGGGGGGTGCTGCGGGGCGACTTTCATTCATGTCAGGTGGGACAGCAGCTTGTCAATGGCGGAGGGATTATGAGTGAATGGCCCGGGCCAGAATCTCTACCAGCTTTATCTCATGTGGGTGCTACCAGCTGATGATACCAATTTATCATGCTGAGCGTCTCAAGTCCCACGTGAAATCTCACAAAGAGGCCGAAGCTAAACGAGAATAGGAATAGCGCTGCACAATGGTAGATTTTTTTGACTGGGCCCTGACAATAAAATTTCTTTGGGGCCCCTATAAACTGTTTGGCCCCCCGAATCTGCCATGATATCCATAAGTCTCCAGCACGCCTGATGATCCGTGAAGCCCCGTGGGCTATCATGCTGTGCCTGTGTTCATAAGGCTGCTGTTTCCAATCTCAGCACCAGTAGAGTGCTTTTACCATTGGGGCCCCTGAAGGAGGCCCTTAACCCCCAAATGCTCCAGGGACTGTCTGACCCTGCTTTCTCAAAAAATGAAGCAACTTCGGACAGATGTGTCTACTAAATAAATTGACATGAAACTGCAATACAAAAGCTATTCAGCCATCATATAACCATTTATCTAGTACAGGGTCATGGGCAAAATCAGATCCAACAAACGAAGAGTGATATTGTGCTGATATGATGATTTCAGTGCATTATAGTAACATAACCGATTTGCTATCTATAGATTTTTCGCAACCATTTATCCAACATAGGGTCACTATCAGCCCGGAGCCTGTGTCGGGAAGCACAGGACACAGGGTAGGGGACACCTTAGACAGGGCATCAGTCAACCTTAAGCACAGTGTCACACACACATTCACACCCCATGGCAGTTTAGGGTCATCAATTTACGTAACTGCATACTTAGCTCTGGGGAGTGAAACCAGAGTATTCACAGGGAAAGCCTGCAAACACAGGGAATATATGAAAACTCCATGCACAGACCTGGGGGACAGGAATGAATCACACAACTTTGGAGATGTGTGACAGCTGCGCTACCCATTGAGCTGTCATGCAGCCCTTATATGAGTTCATGGTTAATAATCGCCGATAAAGAGGGGGCACAGGGTTGCTACATAGCGATGGAGGATGGCCGTTGAGAAATTTAAGAGGGTCTATTTAAAACCTGTGAAGCAGGGACAGTTTTACTGGAGCAATGAGGTGTGTAGCGGAGTGGGGAGTCCAGTAACCCAGTGTTTCCCAATCCGGTTCTGAGGAACCCACAGCTAGTCCACATTTTTGCTCCCTCCCAGCTCAGGAGCAAAAATGTGGACTGTTTCGCAGGGACCTGAGAGGGAGCAAAAACAAGGACCAAATGTGGGTATCCGAAGACTGGATTGGGAAACACTGCATTAACCCTGTACTATTAACTTCAGTCAATGAAGAGCATGTATTCGTGAATTTGCACTGAAATTCTTGAAGCACCAATTTCAGCTATTAGGATTTTGGCCATTTTGTCCAGCATGGAGGTACGATAAGAAAGAAATCAAACTGCAAATATCCATTATCCCCCCCCACCCTTGAAATAGCCAAACCTGAGTCCATTCTGTGTCCTGTTGCAGGTGTTCGTCTACATAAACACATCAAAGCCAGGCCCATAGAGAGGTTACAGCTCTGGCCTGATTACTCTGGGGGGTGGGGGTAATCGCTAAGTCCCTTCATAGGGTAATATGGCTGGATGGGGAAGGGGGGGGGGCAAATGAAAATGGAGGAAATGCAAAAGGGTCGCTTGTCACCTTCCTAGCTGGTATTTGCCATACAGGCTGATGAGGTAGCAGGCCTACTGTCCATTCACAACAGACGCCGACAGGGGGAGTTACTCAATACTGCTCCCACAGGGAACAAGCTTGAACTGCAATGGACTAAGATTAACTCCAAAAATGATCAGTTCAGATAATTGTATTATGTCTGGGCAGCAGATACTGTACTCATGCAGGGGTGCTGCTGGAGATTTTGTACCCCATGAATTAAATCGGGTTCCCAACCCAGACCAATCCAATTATCCTTCAATTTTTTTGAAGCACGCTAACTGCCCTCCTCCCCCTTATGGTGTCCTAGCTGGTACCACCCAAGTTGTGCTATAGAATGTTATATATAACTGCTAAAATCGCGCTTTCCCAGCTGCGTGTGTGGAGTTTGCGTGCTTTCCCCGCACGGGTGTCCTCTAGCTACTCTGATCTTTCAAAAATGCGAAAAACAGGCAGGTAGGTTAACTGGCGTTTCTAAACTGCCGTTAGAGCGCGTGAGTGTGCGTGAGCTTATGCCCTGCAGTGGAGCGGCGTCTCCTGTCTCATGCCCCATGCGCTCTGAGATAGGCACCAGGCCCACTGGGACACCGTCTCCAATCTGCATTTTGGAAACAGCGGGCTATCCAGCTGCAGCCCCCTGTGCAGGCTAGACTATGGGAAGGCAGGCCGGGCTGCAGACTGTGGCTCCTGCTTGGATCTGTGCATCTGTTCACCAAAGCCCTGGGGCAGCTGGACACCTTCTCCCCCGTGAAACCTTACAGGATTTACTTTTTCCACTGCAGATGGCTCCCTGCATATGTTTTCCTCCCATTGGCTTGGGGTCCCGGGCAGCCGCCGCAGTGGCCCTCTGGTATATATAGATGCCTCCGGCCATGCAGACCGACTGAGGGAGCGCAGCCATGTTGTTCATCAGGGTATCCGGTCGGCGTGTCGTGCTGCTAGCCAGAGATGGGACAGCTTCGGTCTTCAGGTGAGTCTGGTGCCAGGAATAGCCATATATGGGACTGCATTGACCTTTTTTTTTTTTCTTTTTTTTTTTAAATGAATTTCCTGTGTCAAAAGATGAAAATTATCTAAGTTCATTCATTTCTGTATCAAAATCAGATTACTAGCTTATTTCCTTTGGAATTCTGGTTGGAGTGCAGGTTTTTTTACTGTGATAACCCAATACTCAGTCTCTGTCAATGATAGTATTGTTCAATATATATACATATGAGAGGATCTGGGATCTGCATATTAAAACAAAAACAGTCTCATCAGTGTAAATAAAGACTCCATAGATGCACATCTAATATTTGACTGAAAAGTACAGAATTTTATACTACTGCCATAGCTAGTACTAAGAAGTCTATTCTTTGTCAGTCACAGAAAAATGTATGAGTACAAAAATAACTGCAGATAACACTCCATACGAATATTTTTTTTCAGTGTGTTTTCATTTACAGCAAATATAAAATGCAGAATACTTTATATAGCCAATATTTAACATTGCATTTAAAAACAAGCAATGCTTCATTTTTAAAATAAAGTTTTAGGAAAATGATTAACTGTGACTTTAGAGCAATATCTCCCCTCTTATAAACAATGTCCTTGTGGTAATATTGATTCAACGAATCAATGATTAGCATTTACTTGGAATTGCTTGTGTTAAAGACACCTCCACGTGTGTAAAGTACCATGGTCAAAAACAGCTGCTTTTTATCCATTATAGTCTAAAAAAAAAGCAATTACCACAACAGCCACCCTGGTATGTGCTGTTTTATGTAGTGTGCAATGCAGAAATACTTGTGTGTGTTGTTATAGTCATTTGTGAATCGTAATTTGTTTGGGGGATACAAATGTGGTGCCAGATCTGGCCTTCAGACACTTATGCTGCAACACAGGGGATCAGTGTCAACCGGTAGGAGATGCCAGATGTTCCTGGAAAGGGGAGTGACCTCAGAGAATGTGGTCCAGGTTTGCTGCGGGAAAAGTCATTACCTTGGGCAGAAACTTCATTTAAACCATGATAGTTCACTATGATGGGTGGCAAGCATGTAACTTTGGTTTGAACATTGGTGGGGTTGGGGACTCCACCCATTTAGGGGGAAACTTGATTATTGGGGGTTTTACTGGATATATACAGTACTGTGCAAAAGTCTTAGGCAGGCAAAGAAAATGATGTTTTGATTATCCTCATGTTGGTGTAAAACTATGATATTATGCCTGTCAAAGTGTGTCAGCTTAGCCATTTCAGAACCTCTACTAAAATCACCCCAGTATTTGCAGCGACCGTCCAGTGCAGCCATGTATTTTTTGACTTGGCCACTAGCACACCTCATACAGCCAGTCAATCTGTCACTGACTTTTTAAACCAATTTATTTCATTATTTAATTGAGCTGTTAGTGAAATTTAACAAAATCATGAAGCGGCTGAGGTGTCCCTGAGGAGAGGTTTGGGAACTGAAGCGGTGTTCATCTAGACATCCAACAAGATATCAGTAACTTTTTAGAAAACAGACAAACCCAGAGAAACAGCTTTAAACATTTGTTTGGACTGCCTAAGATATAAATACATATTATATATATATATATATATATATATTTATTTATTTATTTATTTATTGAATGTTAGAAACTACAATATTCAGGAAAATTGCCTTTGATAATATGCTTTTATGTTCCTGTAATGCTTCAAATGCATGAAAGAAATAAATCAAAGTTCCCTTTGAGACAAAGTTACCAGAAGTAGAAAAAAATATTGTCCATCACATCAGGTACACTTTGATACCCAAAGCAGAACCTCTGATTTCACATGGAAAATGGGGATTAAATCTCAGCATCTCCTTCCATTGCTGAGTTGTCTCTCCTCAATGAAGACCGTTCACGTTCGGAAAAAGATATCACACAAAATCCACAAAAATGGACTAAAGCAGTACTATTGGCTATAAAGACCCATTTACATGCTGTAGGTACTGAAGAACTAGTGATGGTGATATGTTTTTTTTTGTTTGCCATTCCTGCACAGATGAAAGTAGCTTTTATTTCGTTTAGGAAGGTTCCAATAGAAGAGTTGCTGTCAGAAGCTTCAACGTGAAATGATCTGGTCCCCAGGTCCCACGACAGTCTTGTCAATCTGTTCTCTAATGTTTGTTTGTTTATTTGTCAATAATTTCCACTGGAACACAGTCTTTGATTTTTCTTGCCATGTTTCAAGCGGGTCCACATGGCAGAATCTGTTCCCCAGATTGTGGCAGAGGGAGCTGTGGCAATATTACGGCTTTCTGTAGTCAGCTGTGTCAACCATAAAGCCAGAAATGAAGCTTGGAGGAACCGGGCATGAGGGCATGAGGACACTTGGGTCAGGATGGAACGCTATTTGTGGCCTTTGCTTCCTGGGCTGAAGCTGGGAGGATGTTTCTGAGCTCCTGGGTAATTCTGGGAAATCCTGGGGGATGAAGTTAGAGTAAAGTAAAGTATCACCTGTAATGGGGCAGGTCATGCAAAGACGCAAAAACTGACACACTACGGGCGTCTAAAAAAAAGCTCTGATTTACAAATAACTGTCAGCAGAGGGCGATGTGACACAGCCGGATAGCGAGGCATGCCGTTCACTAAACTCCTCAGTGTTTGAAAGCAAACGCAGCGGATAACATGAAAAACTAAAAAATGACTACCATGAATATAAATAGAAATATCCAGATATAAATAAATTTCCAGAACGACGTATATATAACGTAAAGATTTGATATTGATTTTGTATTTGCAAATTATTTGATCTTTGATTTTAGTGCAAAATCACAAACATGATTGTAAATAATAATTGATAATAATTGACTGAATGCTAAACTGTTTTAAAATCATCATTTGTTCACCTTATTGGGCAGCAATGAGTAGCTTCCAGAAACAACACATAATATATGACACAGTGGGCAGTATTGTAGCCTTGCCTCTGCAGGGTTGTGGGTCTGAATCATGTTTTTTTTTTCCATTTGCAATGGATTCCCTGCAGCATTCCTGTTTCCTGCCACAGGACAAATGCATGCAGTTTAGGTGAATTAGTACCTCTAACCTGGCCATAGTGTGTGTGTCCTGTGACGGACTGGCTTCCTGGGTGAGAATCCTGAATTGAGGGGTACGTTAATGCACAGGGCTCTAAACTAAACTTTATATATGAAGACCGTGTTAATGTGCCTATGTCTATATTATATCTTTCTTTCAGTGAAGAAAGGTGGGCAGTTGGATGGACCTTTTACCATAAGTGTTCCTAATTCAACCATTTTCACCAAATCTGACAAATGTCTCCCCCATTTGTATGTGTGCCAGCCTCCCTGCAGCGTTTCACATATTTACCGTGTTCATACAGCATGTTACGCTGTTCTGTTTGTGTTTCTCATTTTCTTCATGGATGACTGCAGGAAAGGTTGCCCGGCTTTCTCTGTGGAACTATCTGGGAGCTGTCAGGTACAGGACTGGGAGGAGAACACGTGCCCTGCATGGCAGAGTCCACTGCGCTGTCATTGGCTTTCCCAAGGTTGCACACTGTCATGCGACTGACCTCCCTAATGCATACAAGTGAAAATGCCTAACTGTAGGTAAGGAATGCGACCGACTGCTTATGACCCCTCTCACTGACTTATTTCTGCCACCATCTCCTGACCACATCTGACAACTAGGTAAAAACGGTTAAAAAATGGTTAGTTGCACGTATGGGTAGATAAGGCATATTCTGCTCTAACCTATTAACTAGAAAACCTTAAAATAACTCGTGTTTATGCCAGTACAGTTAAATATAGTAAATTTACATTACAGGCTTCATCTCCCGAGGCATTAACTGGGCAGCTGTGTCACAAGCATTATATCATCAGGGAATAGTGAATGACCTAAAAAGTGTCTAAGCCAATCAGCATCCAGGACCGGCCTGTTACTTATAATATGGGTTGTTAAACACCAATTTGTACATTTCAAAGAATCACCAGCAAATTTCAGACCATTGCATAGCACAGCTTCCTTACAACTTTGTGAATGGAGCCCCAAAGTTAAGCAGCAAACATATGAAATTTCAAGATATGTCATATGATTGTAATATAATATCCTGGAACACTATGGCCTCTGGCTCAGTCAGGGCTAAAATGATGAGGAGCAGCAGAAAGGAACAGGGACCGGGGACACCATCAAGCTCTACCGTGCTGTCTGGCATGTTAGAAGTGAGCTTAAGGACTGAGAAGGACGTGCTGTGGAGTTTGGATTCAAGTTAACCTTAAAGAATTAGGTCTCCTCAGGAAAGTATGCATGTCGTAAGAAGAGAAGCCCTAGAGGTTAAGGTGGAAAAACCGGGCCGTGACATTAATTCCCTAAGCTTTGCTGATGCTGGCTCTCTTTGGATCAGGGACTATTTAAATCCAGTAGCCCCTGTCCTCATTGTGGAGGCGATGCCTCACCTACTCTTCCTGATTGCATAGGTATATTGGACGTGACAGAAGGTTGTTCTAGAAGCTGGCAAACAAAAACAACAAGCAGAGCAGAATTAGTGATATCGCTGGCTATAAAAACCAGCAAATTGCCGCCCACTGTTCTTCTATCATTCTCGCGTGCTTTGAAACAGAAACTATGCTTACGCAAACTGACGGCAAAGGATTATATAGAGGCTTTATATTTTAAAATGCAGTAAAATACATACAGAACTGGTAACCAAAATTACAGACTTACCAGTTTGCTTTATATATCCCCATTTTCTTTAAAGGGATCTATCTAGATAACAATGCTTCCAAAATGTATATAGCAATAGTATAACATAAACAGAATACACAGAGTACACGAGGAGCTGTGGTAAACAGTCAACATTCAATTTCCATTTGCTTCCTTCTGAGCTCCTGCTTTCTCTCCCATTGTTGTGATGTAACCCAGAGATCCCAAAATACACCGTGGCATCACTTGTCTCCATGGCTAGAATGCAGATTTGTACAAGGAACCAGGAAAATCTGAAGTCTCTACATGTTGTGGTTGTCAGAATTCATGGCGGCAGAGAACATGGTGCCAGAACAGCCTCAAGCTCAGAGGTTCCAAACATTTAAGGCAGACACATTAATTGTTGATGCCATTAACCTCACTGGGTAGAAGAAGCCAGGAGACAACAAAAGGCATAAATGGATTGGAATACTCACCTGTCTCACCCTTCATTTTTTCCATATAATTTACCCATGTTCAGATAATCCCTTAAGTGGAAACTTCCCCTTCCATAATAACAGACGAGTGAATCGGCAATCCTATTGTGTTATTTACAGATCAGAGGTGACTGGAGACATGCCAAGTTTTTGACTGCCATCACAGAGTCAATGCTGTATAGAAAAGATCGCTCTGGCTTGACAGACAAATCACTGATATATCTATAATGGTTAATTTTTGTAGGCTGCAATGTATGTCCAGAGAATCATGCAGTAATGAAAGAGCTTCAAGATTCAAGGGCAGAGCGAATACTTTCAATGATTCGCTCAAAGAAATGCAAGCGCCATAAAGTAACCTGAAAACTGGGGTCAAAACATAGGCTGAATTCAATCACTTCATGGCAAAGCAAACACCAAGTCCAAACCCATCCGTTCATCCAATCATCCATCCATCCATCGACTTTCTGTGTGCGTTTGTATGCAGGGTCCAGAGGGCCCAGAGCTACAGGTGCAAGGCTGGGAATAACCCGGGACTGGGGTCCAATCCATCGCAAGGTCAAGTTCAAATCACGTATAGAACACGATGTCAGGAAGATAGACAATTCTGAAACCAGTGACAGAAGCATAGCAAGTCACAATAAAGTAAGGAGCTGGCTCAAGACCCTTACAGGCAGTCCCTGGGTTAGGAACATACAACTTTCTCGTACTTATAAACGGACAGCCATAAAGCTTGTTATACAAAAAATCGGGATAAATACAATGGTTAGTAATAATGAACGCATGCACTATTTTGTGACACGCGTGAAAACATTGTATGACTTCAGCGATTCGTTGGCTTGATCAGGCACAGTACAGTACCACAAACAGGAACCTTTATTACTACTGTATTACCTGCGGACCGATTCAATGAACGAAACTGAAAAACAATATCAATCGATATTTCGCTAGGAAAAAAAATCTAATCTGGAAACTTTAAAATATATTTTTTATATTTTGGAACAGAAACGTTTATTTAAAATAATGGCAGCTGCTTAATAAAGTTATTTTTCATTCTTTTATTTATTACAACAAATTAAAAATATATCTACATAAATTTACCAGTGGCAGGTGGTGACAGCGTGAAGGTGATATGTGGTGTGGTATATTTTTAACCAGAGAGGTAAATATTATGCTATGTACCTCATAAATGTTCGTTTTATACATAAACATCCTGAATGTTTGATGCATAGGCTACCAAGGAAAGAGAAGTAATGTGAGATATAACTGGCTAGCTCCAGGTAGGCTAAGCCTAACCTATTAGCAAGATTGTTAACTGCGGCGTTAAAAAGACATACACTGGGGGTGTTCCATGCAGCAGAATTTCTCCGTTAGCTGGGTTTAACTTAGCTAGAATTCATGATTGTCTAATAAGAGTTTAGGTAAGGAGCATTTCTATTGGACAATCATGACCTCTAGCTAAGTTAAACCCAGCTAACCAAATCCTGCTTCGTGGAACCCCGCCCCCCGTCTTTAAGGCATGTCGGAAAATTCGTAAATACGACATGAGAGCATATGAACGGCACTACAAAGTGGTATCTTCCAGTGGGAAACTCTGGATTTTCTTTAAGCCCCAGCCAAGTTCCCAAGTTGGATACGTCTTATTACAACAATTATGGCGGAGGTGATGGATAGCTCCACTGTGAAAGGTAAATTATTTTGAAAGCAGTAAATTTTATGTAGCACATTGCAAAACTCTGAATTGTTTTGAATGTTGATGAGATTGTTATTAATTGGTGTACCATCAAAAATTACTGATAGCTTTTGATAAGTAGCTGGTTACCCAGACAGCAACAATGTATACTATTTAGTAATATGAAACTTCACCTTTCTGTCATTTTGATTACAAGATGGCAGATATTGACATACATACTGGTAATCTTTTTTACATACTGGTAAACTTACGAAAAGAAAAGGCAGCTTAGCTTAGCTATTTTTGAAACGACCAGCAGCCAACATTTAAAATGAAGTGATGATGAGTTGTATGGAAAGTAGCTTTCTTATCGTCTCCATTTTGCTCCGACTTAACCACTTGAACATGCGTCATTTTGTAATTACGATTTCCCTGCTCCCTAGCAGGAAATACAAACTTAGGGAACCAAAATGGTTTGAAACTGGATACTGCAAGGACTACTGGTTGGATGTAAGTGTTAAAGGAGTGCATCCTCTAGAGGTGGCACCCAATGCACTAGAACACAGGAGTCAGACTCCAGTCCTGGACGGTCAAAGTCCTGCACATTTTTGGGTTGCCCCTCGTTTAACACACCTGATTCAACTCCTTGTGCTAATTACCACACAGCTGTTGAGCTGAATCATTCGTGGTGGAACAGGGAAAGAACTAAGCTACACAGGGCTGCGGCCCCCCAGGACTGGAGTTTGACACCCCTGCACTAGAAGGACATCCAGGCAAGAGACTTTGATCACGATGGACATGATATGTTGGTCTTAAGTTACAGAAGGGTCAAGATGGTAATTCGTTGGAACCCAGAACTGTTCCTTTGGACCATATCCCTACCAGTCACTTGTCTCCATGGACTGAGTAAGCCTGTTCTCTGCCAGCATCTCGTGGGGGAGGAGGAAAGGAAGGTGTGTGATAACAGCAGCTGGTAAGCAAAATGATCTATGTGCTTATGTTCCATGTTGAGACACACTCTCTTCTCAGGGTGGAATAACGTGTGGGATGGAGGTAACTGCCTGGAAACTTCTGCTGCACTAGGACCATGGGCCACCTTCCAGAACTGTCCACTCTGTTGAAACTTGTCAACGCTTATCCATTGCTGGGTTGCATTTCACAGGTGAACACGGTACGGCCTCTTGAATGGAATCTGTTGTTTTCCATCTGTTTGGGTATAAACCGTAGGTGGTGGGTAGGACAGTGACAGGTTGAGTTAGATGGTTCAAATTGTCAGGAAAAATCATCAGCCTTGATATTGTTTGAGTCTTGACAGTCAGAGCCAACTGGAATCCTATGAAAAATAATGGCCACATAGTCAGTCAAGGGCAGTGTTGCATGTTTTTCCCATGCTATTGTGATGTTTCCTTCAGGTTCTCCAGTTTCCTCCCACAGTACAGAAACTTGCTAAGGTGAATTGGAATTGCCAAACTGTGAATAGTGTAGAGGCGGCATGGTGATGCAGTGGTTAGCACTGTTGCCTCACACCTCTGGGAACTGGGTTCAAGTCTCCACCTGGGTAACATGCGTGTGGAGTTTGCATGTTCTCCCCTTGTCGTCATGGGGTTTCCTCTGGGTACTCTGGTTTCCCCCCACAGTCCAAAGACATGCTGAGGCTAATTGAAGTTGCTAAATTGCCTAAAGGTGTTCATGTGTGAATGAATGGTTTGTGAGCGTGCCCTGCGATAGGCTGGCCCCCTGACCAGGGTTGTTTCCTGCCTTGTGCCCATTGCTTCCGGGATAGGCTCTGGACCCCCCGCGATCCAGTAGGATAAGTGGGATGGACAATGGATGGTGTGAAGTGTGTGTGTTTCTGTGTTGTGCCTCATACTGGTTTATTCCCTGCCTTGTGCCCATAACTTCCAGGGTAGGCTCTGGACCTCAGCAACCCTGCATAGGACAAGTTGATAGAGAAAATGGATAGTCTGTCAAGGATTACACAATTTAGCATCACAAATGTTCTTCGATAGTCAGGAAGGAACACAAATGCGTGAACTGTCTCCTCCAACCAGTTCCTCAAATTTCCAGAGCCCACTTGATAGTCAGTAGGTAAGACTAGATGGTAAGAGTGTTGGAGGTGTCTTCTACTGTTGAGAAAGGATGGTGTCTACTGCCACCTCAGGGGTGTATCTCCACAACAAAGGCTGCGAAGGATCCAGTTGCTTCAAAATAGACACAGAATGGGTTCTTTAAATGCTGATTGGCAGCACAGACTGGGCCATCCTGCACTGCTGTTTTGGTGTTCCCACAAATCAGGTCAGGTAGCAGGGCAACTACTGAGCTGAAATTACCAATGAAGAAATTACCAAAGCCTAAAAAGCTCATTGGTCGTCTTGGTTTCTGGCCATACATACTCCCTCTGGTCCTAAAACATACCCCAGGAATGAAATTGTAGTCTGATGGAATTCACATTTCTCTACTTTGATGTACAGCTGATGATCTCAAAGATATTGCAATATTTATGATCCCAAAGTTGTTGCAATACATAAGGCATATGGTGGACACGTGATGCTTGATCTGCAGAATAGATGTTATCTAAATACAAAATAAAAACTGGTTTGCTATATCCCAAAAGACTCATTCATGAATGATGGAGAAACTAATGGTGCATTCACAAGAGCATAAGGCATAACCAAAAATTCATAGTGTCCCCTTTGTAGAAACAAAAAGCTGTCTTCCACCGATCTTCTTTATTATCATAAAGGTATATGCATTGCATAAGTCAAACATAGTTTAGTTTAATTTTATGTGTATTACTAAACTACTTACCAAATTGTGGGCGTAAATAAGATTCTGTATAGTACCGAAAAGCTGGCATCCAGACAAATGTTTCGGCCGTCATCTTAAGTGACTATTGCACATGCCCCATACAATCGTGATTATATCGAAATCTGATATCGTGCAGCCCGAATACCTGTGGTGGAGAGATACCTGGGAGTCGGTCAGTGAGCGAATCCCAGGGGATATAAGGAGGTAGAGTGGTAGCTTTAACCTTGTTGAAAACGTTAAGGAATTCCCAGTATTTTGTTGGGACTGGTACAGAGGTGATACCCAGAGGACTCTTGAAAGAAGTAGAGCAGCAAGGGTGAGTTATAAATATATAAAGACAGAATTCGCTCTGGGAAATAAGTTCTCCCACTCTCCATGACATTATTGTGCCATGCTGTAACCAAGGGTGGCCTAACACCAGGGGATATCTAGAAGAATTGGTGATAAGTATTTGGATTAGGGCTGCAACTAATGACTATTTTGATAGTCGACTAGTCATCGACTATTAAAACGATTAGTTGACTAATTGGATTATAAATTGCATAATTATAAAATGGCTCCTATTTAGCTACCAGCTTTTACATTTAGCATGAGGTTATTGTTCGCCTTGAATGCTGCAAAAAAACACATGTAAAATGAGAAAGAGCTGTCGTGCGATTGATTGTGCAAATAGCTCCTATTTCATGTTAAATCTAAGTAAATATAGGACGTGGATTGGTCACACATGGCCGATACCCGATCCGTCAAATAGGTCTGGATTGGCGCCGATACCAATCCGAATTTCTGATACAATCTTTGTTATAATCAGGGCTGCATATAACTGGTACGCAAGTACGCATTCGCCTTTAAAAGCGATAAGTGCAACAATCCATTGCTGTGACAGTGCAAATGCGTATGTATTTTATGTGCATTTGCGGTATAGAGGTTAAAATGCATGGTAATTTTATATAGCCTATGTTTACAAATAAAAAGTCATTTTAAAGCAGGCTGAAAAATCCCAAGATCCCGACCCAAAATACCGAAAATTTAGAGTAGCTTCCCATTGCCATTCCTCTGTTAACAGCAAGAAAACGGACTTCAAAACTGCTGTTATTTATTTATTTTTAATGGAGCATAAGCTCTCGCAGCACTAATTGCGACATCGGACCCACTGTCCTGAATCTTGAGCTTTGGAGTTTTGGCTTCTTTATCTATTTAAGCAATGGGTTTTCTCCGTTTTCCGACCTTTTTTAGCTACTATATATTTAGCGAATGAGACACTTCATGACTTCCAAACATAAATACGTTCTATTCCGATCTTTTTTGAAAATGTAAAATATACTACTACTAGCCTATTATTATGCCGTATTATGTTTATTATTATTATTATTATTATTATTATTATTATTATTGTCGTCACGATCAGCCCCGAACGATCCTCGTGTGTGCCACGCCCACTCATTACCTCCTGTCGTCTCCTGATTATTTCCAC
>JAODLC010000133.1:1994606-2013650 GCA_026781145.1 Hippopotamyrus pictus | reverse complement strand
TGTGCCCTGCGATGGGCTGGCCCCCTGTCCAGGGTTGTTCCCTGCCTCGTGCCCGTTGCTTCTGGGATAGGCTCCGGCCCCCCCGCAACCCATTAAGGATGAAGCAGGTTGGATAATGGATGGATGGATGGATGGATAATGGTGTGGTCAAGCCCATCCTAGTTATTGCATGCCTTGCAACCGCCTAACCCTTCATAGGGCAAGTGGGTATGGAAAATGACTGAATTAATGAATAATAATAATAATAATTAGAAGGAAAAGAAGAAGAAACAACTTACAGGCCATTAACTCGATAGATCATTTGGAGTAGATTGTTTTATAAATGCGTATTCAGTACATATATTACTTCATATTATTAATATAGTGGTCGGTTTTACTGAATTGATTAACCAGTGTTGTTCAATTGTGTGGTTCTTGTATTATAAACATAACAAGACACTTACTGAAGTGGAAAAATATTTATTCAAAATAGAATTTTCCAGCATAACTGCAGTGTACAGTACAATGGGACTCTGAATTGCAATAAAGTATTACATAATTTTTTTTTCATAAAGTACGAAAAAAATAGAGTATATTAAAAAAATAGAAATTAGGTTCTTGAAGACATGTATGTTTGATTGGAAGGCTGTCTGTTTTGTTACCAGTTACAGTATTGTAAATACAGTAGTTTATTTAATAGAACTAAACAAAAAACAATGAAATATACCATTCCTGAATTAACAATTCCTACTCCCGAAAGAAATACCTAAAATACTATTATATTATTTTAATCCACAAACTGGGCAAATAATGCAAAAGAAAAAAAAAAAAAAAAAAAAAACTAAATAAATAAAGTACTGACAAATAAGTTGTTTCTGGTGAGAGTGATCGAGTCATGTTTTTTAACTACCACCTATATCGGCTCAGTTAATTTTGTCACCATGATGCTGTTTTTGTTCTGTTTCAAAAAAGTTTTGCAACACTGTATAAAAATCAGAAGACAAAGCTGAAAGCTGTCTCTGTTTGCTCTCAACCATGTCCTAAAATGGCCAGATCAGTAACCTGTGTGCAGGTGAACACAATGCTCCTAAACTTATAAATGCAGCAATGAGACATTATTATTTATGAATTTCCATCTCTGTGTTTTCAAAAATACTTTCTATGGCTAAAGTGCTTTTCAAGACCTAGCCTGCCAGTCTTCCACTGAACACAGTAATGAATAACGCAATAAATTATTAATGCAGTACGAAAGAGAAAACAGCAAGAGCCTTCATTTCACCATATACAGTAAGACAAAAATCTGTATGCTATGCAAACACGTTTTATGGATATATACGGTGTTTTCTGTATATATGCACATATGTACAAAAAACACCTGGACACATCAGAAAACCAAACTTAAAGATCTATCCCAGGGAGAGGAAATGTTAAGAGATGATGAGACAGTATTTTCTATAAGGTTTCTGTAATGTCTAGGCACTGCTGGAATCCATTCTACCGTGACGCAAAACCAACGGAGATCTCCTTACATCTCTCCGGAGTCTGTTTGCTATAATAATCCTGCCAATGTGTGCATTTTGAGAGTAAACTAAAGATTGCGTCTGACTCACAAATAGTAATTAATGTAAGACCTTCATTAAGGGTATGAGAACATTGACATCACCCCCCAAACTTTAGACCTTGGAAGAGAAGAATACTGACGTGCCTCTGCAAATTGCCAATGTACTGCTAAGCTTGAGGGACCTTCACATTTCCTGACACTGTGGCAATAGCCAAATGTTTGCATATGCCAGTTGAGTAATAACCTGGAGTCCATACTGAAAGGAGCCCATTGCCTAACCTGTAAGCTGAGCAAATATTACCATTCTGGTGCCTTTAAAATCATCTTTTTTTAAAGTCTGCTGCCCATTATTTATTTCTTCACAAAGATCTCAGAGGAGATACCTTTGGGTAATCACTCCTGATGTCTGTGTTACAGTGACGGTCAGGACTGGTGGGGAAAAACATGAAGAAACTGATGAGGTCGTGCATCTGCATGTCCTGCACCCCAGGTCTCTCTGTCATCTACTGTGCAAAAGTCTTAGACAGTCTTTATCTCCGCAGTAAGTGTCTATTTGCCTAGAATAAAAAAAACCCAATTTAAGACTAGAACATACTAAGAGTAAGACCATAAAACCTCTCCATATATTTGTTGAATTTCACCACCAGCTTGCTCACTCAGTTAATTAAATTATGAGGTATTGATTAATCATACAAGCTCTACTGGTGGTCAAGCCAAAAAACACATGGGTGTATTGTATGGCTGCTGGAAATACTGGGGTGACGTTAGGAGAGGTTTTGAAGGGGTTAAGCTGACACACGTTGACAGACATAAAATCATAGTTTTACACCAACATGAAGATCATTTGAACCTCGTTTTATTTGACTGTGTAAGACTTTTGCACACTGTTGTAGGTGCTACTGAAGTATCCTTGCAAAACAACACAGCTAATGGAGAAATAGTGTGAAATGACAAAATAGCATTTTCTATTTGAAAATGAATCGATTCTGCTTCTATGAATTTTCCTTTGTAAATGATGTAGCTCCAGCGCAACATGCACAAAATGCACTGAAACATTATTCTCCGCAAGTTGCTACTGGCTGGCTGTAAGACCAACCAGCATCTATGCCACACAACCTCGTCTCTCATTGCTTTTACTGTTTTCTTATTTTAAATCTTGATTTAAAAAAAAAAAAAGTCAAGTGAGGGAACCACAATTGATGCAACAATGTTACAAGGCATACGGCTTATTTTTGTCATTCCTGTGTGTCTCTTTGAGGAGAACATCTGACAGTTCATACCCCTGGTGCCTGTTTATACATGAGTCTGGTGAACAATGATTTCCAAAGGTAGCATGACACCATAGAGAGGACAAAAGCTGTTCCAGTGTCCAGTGGCTTAGACAGCGACTCGGAGCATGTGGGGTCACTGTCTGGTTGCATTATGGAAGCCCTTGCCAAAGAAACGCAACACAGCAATTCTAGCCGGTCCCTGAGTTTTTTGGCATTGTTACTAAAAATGAATGAACAATGCTTATCGAGAAGAACAGCTACATTGAAATGGAAAGGTCTAGATCTGTAGCTCTTAACATGTCCCCCATTCCCGCATTCCAGATTATCAGAGTATTAGTAGTTATTATCTAGTAGGTTATGGAATGGAGCAAAAATACGTACTAGGGTGGATGTGGGGGAGAGGTGGAGCTATATTTAGAAAGATGAGATCAAAGGCCACATAGGCCTTAGAGATGTTTTAAAACATGTAAGCTTTTTATATGCTGCCAATATAGCAGACACGGCTCATATAACTCTTCCTGTTATTGGATGAGATCTTTGCACCTGGAAACACGACAGCTAGGAGGTGCTGCGCTATATGCATTCCTGAAGGGTAAATGTGTTCCAATTCGCAAAACAGACAAACTTTGAGACAGACCAATGCCAAGTTCTCATGACATCTGCAATGTAATGTGACAACCACACGGAATACGGTTCCGGGAAGCATACACCACTACTTCTGGTCATTTCTTGTACACCATCTATTACTGAAGTGTCGGTTCAGAACCCGAATGTGTATGAGGCCACAGATGGACACCACAGACAGTAAAGTATTTAGGGTTCCCATTCCCAGCCAGTAGAAAGGCACTTTGAATTCGATGTTTCTCTTTGGTTTGAGTTCATATGCATTCATGAATTCTGAATTTGGTGAACAGGTGATGGGGGGGGGGGGTTCCCCTTGATAATTTTATCATGGAGTACCACCTATCTTGGCTCAGTTAATTTTGTCACCATGATTTCCCAAAATACCGTACTTTTTGGTATACCGTATTACCGTAATATCGCCCAAGCCTACTCAAAGTAGGTTTCTCAATACACTCAACAGCTGCACTTCCTGTTCTCAGAAAGGCCGCATTTTGAGACTACAGCTCCTACATAAGACATTCTCAGAAAAATATGCAAGACGAAGAGAACCTACACGATTAAATTAAAGACACAGAAAGTTGGGTCCTGATCCTGAAGCTTTCAAAGGCTATTCTTTCGGCTTGCATTCTGTATTTGCCAGAGGTGCTTTTTCAATTCACAGAGCATTAGTCTGCTTTTGTTCAGTCAATGGAAAAGGGGCCTTGTGGTTAGTTAGCACATGCCATGTGTCTATCTGCATGCATGTGCTTGTGTGTAACATCTGTATGTCATGCGCGCATAGAGATATTGCAGGCAGTAATTGTATGACTCTTGATGCCCCAACCATTGCTAATAATACCCCACTGTCCTTCAGCCCTCCCCCTCATCCCAGCTCTCCATCACGTCTACGTGCAGCCACAGGACTCCACAATCATATCCGGCACGTCGGCCTTCACGATGCCGTGCTGCGAGCTGAAGTACACCATGGAGAGTGGACGCCGCTGGATGGGCACACAGCAGGAGGTGATGGCCGTCTTGATGCCGTTGGCCTTCAGCTGGTTGAAGACTGTGGCGTGGAAGGATGAGGCAATGCCAGGGGAGCCGGCCAGGTGGTGCGGGCACTGCCCCATGCAGTAGTTCATGTGGTAGCCCTCAGGGGCAATGATCCAGTCCTGCCACTGGATGTCCTTGAACTTGATGTATAAGTCTTTCTTGCAGCAGACGGTTACGTTGTCGCCGCACTGCAAGGAGCGCTTCCGCAGGGCGTGCCTGGATTCGTCCTTGCGCTGCCGGACCTGCGCGACCAGGAATGGACGGTGGGAGGAATCGGCAGACCCTTGAGCCATGCACAGGTCCCGCTCGCCCACGCGGCATGCCACTTCCATCCGCAGCTGCTGCTGCCCCCCGTCTAGGAACTCCTGTAGGGTGTGCGTGATGGCAAAGGTGTGCCAGCTACCTCGCTGGACCTCCACCTCCTTCTGCAGCAGCAGGGTGCGGTTCCCGATGTCTTGTGCGGACAGGTAGATCTGCACCACCACGCGGGAGTCCCTGATGGGAGCATCAGCAGAATATATGTACAGCCACAGCGAGGACTGCAGCACCTGAATACTTTGTCCACGCTCTTGTAGAAACTGGAATGCAAGGCTTGGCTGGGAGCCACTGGAGTCTGTGTCATCTGAGCACAGGGAAAGACCCCAAATCCACAAATTAGGACAAAGGTTAACGACGAGTTAAACTTATGGTATCAACGTAGCTTAAACAAAGTCCGGCAAAAAGTACCACATACTTTTGAAAATTAATAGCCAACAGACTGCGCTGTGCCGGAGCAGTCATCACGTCTGTTTCGTGGCCAGGTAACATCATACCGAAACTTAACGTCAATAGTTCCCCTAGACCGTCAACGTGATTGCTCTCTGTATGCCGATATTTACGATGGGTCATCGGGTTTACGAGGCTCATCGGCTGTTTATGGACTGCTAGTAGTTTTTAGATTTGCTTTTCATGCCCATTCGCAAATGTATAATTTAACAAGAACATTCCAAGCAAGTCAATTTCCCTGATGAAGCTTGCACATTAAATTTGATTACCACATAGTTTTAAATTTGTACGAAACACCCGAAATTAAGGTTTTTCGGGGCCATATAATAAAATATGCACATTTATTTTTATAAATCTTAGCTTTTGAGATTTTCCCTTCACTTCCTTCGCTAGAATAACGGTCCGCTGTCGTATTAAGTTGAAATGGCAGGCTAGATTACTGTGTAATCATTCATTATACGTTTCTTGTAACTGACATTGCTCCGTGTCAGTTACAGTATGTTGTCTTAGAGGCCAAGATAAATCAAAGTCAAGATTCTTTATTTCCCTTTAGATTAGTACATAAGAATTATTATTAGAACTATCCCGTCCGTACACTATCAGAAAAAAGGGGTAAAAAATTGTATCTTGTCACCGGGGCTGTACGTACCCTTGTAATTATACCTTTTAGGGTACAGAAATTAATTCTGAGGAACATACCAAAGGTACAAACAGCATTAATGTGCCATCAGTGGTACAGAAATGTTTCTTGGAGTCCATATCTGTACCTTAAATGGTACAATTACCTACAGCTAAGGGTACTACCCCAGTGACAAACAAAGGTACAAATTTTACCCTTTCTTCTGAGAGTGTAACATAACATCCAGTAGCCTATAGAGATAAACAGAAAACTTTTTTTTTAACTTATAGGCCTAAAAGAAATGGAATATGTCCACAGATCTTGTATATTATGCTATTATGTTGTATACAACAGACAGTAGTATAATAGTAAATATTTTAGTTAACATGTCCTCGCAACCCTGTACTTAAGCGGTTGTAACATGAATGGAAAGGTGGTTCTCCATACAAAATTAAACAAGCGGAACTTACTCGTGTCTGCAAAGCTGACTATCTCGTAGCCATGGTCCTTAGCGTGAGCGCCCAGCGGGGAGTTTTCAAGCTCCAGAGTGCCGTCCTGTCTCACGCGGCCAGCGTGCAGCTTGCGGAGTGCGGTGAGCAGCGCCGGCCGGGGCACAGTCTGCGTGATGTTGGGGCGCTCTTTCAGGTGCAGCTTGTTTAAAATCTGCTGTTTGGCGATCTCGATCAGTAGCTGCTTCTCAGAACCTTTCACCATCGCTGGCATGCCGCAAGATGGGCAACCAGAAGTGGACCCGGCAGTGGTCGCTGCGTTCAGTCCCTCCAGAAAAAGAACAGCCATCATCAGATAAATTCTAAATACCCAAGAGTTGAGGCCGTCGTTTAGCCTGGTCCAGTTAATGAACATTTTGGCTGAGCTCTAGAGTAAAATTAGAACTATTAAAATATATAATTCTGTTGGTTTTTTGTTCTCTTGTTCTTTATGTTTCATTCAAATGTTTCCCCACTGGAAAAATACTGTTACAAGCAATTATGAAGTTTCGTAAGCTGATGCTGAAGCCACTGTGATGCTTGGATCGCTACAGTAGAGGACTAGCAAATGCGGATTTGTAGAGATCTAAGAGTAATCCACCAAAAGTTGTTACACGTTAGCGGCACGCAACAATGACCGTCTAAGAGAAATTACACATAAACACATACACGAATACAAGCGGAGAGAGAGAGAGGGAGCACGAGAGGGAATCAACTGAGGCGAGCGACAACTATAGGATTGAGCAATAAGGTGATAAACTTGGCTCTACAACGTGGCACGTAACCCTCCCTGTGCTAATCACTGAGGAGTACGCTGTCCAGGTACAGTTAATAATCACCGTTCTTAAACAAAAAAACGCACGTAAAATGCAATTCGTACCGTGCTATGACTCCAATGTGGCAACAAGCCGAAAGTTTAGTCAGCGCTGGAATCCAAAGTACGAATGCGTTGATCTTTGTGCCACTTACCTTTCTCCTTCCTATTCTCTATCCAAAGAACCGGTTTTGGAAAGTGGAGCTCAACACGTGTATTGTAAATATGATGCAATAAAGCTGTTTGGGACGATTGACAGTCTGCCACAGAGTCAGGGCAAAAAGGACAAATGTAGATCGTTGATCATTAATTGCTCTAATTTTGCAATTTTGCATTATTTTACATTCCCAGTGCTCCACACACAAGGGTGTGCATTAGGTTTCAACATTGGTATGGACCATTTTAGCCCCCCGCCCCCTTGAACACATCGCGCTCCCTTAGATGCCCTTGGCCATGCACTGTTATTTTTGGACCAAAACTAAACTTGTGAGACCGAAATAAACACCTGTCAAAACTTCTTATGCGTTATATTCATGTGCTTTCTATAACGCAGACAAACATGATGCTGGCATCGTATCGAAATCGTGTCACATCATGGACATGCTGTTGTAGCCTGAAAACTTAATTCCAACAGCGCGTTCGTTTCTATAAGGAGCGGTAATGCAAAGACAGCAGTGGGCAAGCGCGCGCGCGCGTGTGTCTGTGTGTTGGGGGGGCTCATACCTGACACAGTAAGAGTGCATGTAGCCTATAAACCTATAACTTGTTCTTTTTGTAATAAAACAATGTTAGGAGATATTTTTTATATCAACTCCATTTATGTACTCTAATGCAGGTGTCACAGGGAGTCAATTAAAGTGCATCACAGAATGGAAATCCGGAAATGTGGTAATTCAATTCTTTGCAAAAATCAATTCCCTCCGAATAGGTTTGGTGGCACCACCCTCCGGGTGACGTATGATGCTCAAAAATGGACACAAAACACACACTGGAATCCATTTATATAGCTGGAACAACTAACGCTTATTGCTTAAGACCCCGACAGCAGGTTTTAGAGGAGCGGAGTCCAATAAGCTGCAGTGTCATGTGCTACATGTAGAGTATTCAGACTGTGTAGCATTGTACTATAAAACCATTAGACCATACCATGTTATCTCAAAAGCATTACTCAGTGTAAGTTATTTTTGGGCTAGACTCGCTGATATGATGAAATTTAAATGAAAGCCATGATAGAGAAGTGCATAGAAACAAGGAATAAATTTGTTTCAAATTATTCATTAAAACTTTATGAGGTGTAGGGTTTACACGAAAAAAATAAGGCAGAGTATTACACTTTTTACATCACGAATGTAAGGATTTACCATTATTAGATTCAGTAAACAATCATTGCGTTTCAACTGAAATGTAATAAAAAATGAATACAGCGGCAATGATTCTCCGTTACCTGCGCCTTGGAGCGGCGAGAAAGTTGTGCCTTTTTGTGTCGCTCGTAATCATTCAATGTCACTCTACCACCACCTTGTGTATACAAACTAACATGCCTGTGCTACATACAAAGGTTTCAAAGTATACATACACATATATGGCCATGCTGCCTTAAATGACCAGGTTTCACTCCACAATCGAAAATAGTACAATTAAAATATTTCCACGCCTAAAATGATGTCAACACGAAGTCGCTTACATTACGCTTTTGTAATCGAATTTACATTACAATAATAAACTCAAATAGTTTAGCTATTATTATTATTATTATTGCATACCGCAACAAAACAGCAACAACAAAACAACAACAATAATAATAAGTGCGTTGCACGAACACCAATTCCACAGTACCAGACAGCTTGGGGTAATGAAGTCTTTCAGGAACATAAGAAACACAGTGTGAATATAGAGTGACAATGCCAATTGCAAACCAGCAACAGAGATT
Organism: Hippopotamyrus pictus; assembly: GCA_026781145.1. Lineage (NCBI taxonomy): Eukaryota > Metazoa > Chordata > Actinopteri > Osteoglossiformes > Mormyridae > Hippopotamyrus > Hippopotamyrus pictus. The sequence continues at coordinate 2,004,567 of JAODLC010000133.1, read as the reverse complement.
CAGCCGGCAGATTTCTATCGTAAGATTTTACGTAGTGGAGAGAAGACGACACAACGAAATATGCTGACGTAGAGCACGAGCACACATAGGGGTGACGCGCGACACAGGAGCCCGAGACCAAAGGGGGGAATGTTGTTAGCTAGCAATTTTTTTCTTTTAGTTTAAACTCGGAGTCTTTATCCTCTCCTCGCTGTTCACTTTTTGCCCAATATCTTGCTGTTCGGTTAATTATTTTGGGATTAGCAAGCTAGCTGACGTTACGTTCCCTCCCACGCGTTGTCGCGTTGTGTTTTTTTTAATGCAAGGGGGTTAGCCAGTCGGCTAGTCAGTCAGCCAGCTAACTACCAGTATTATTAGCTTCCGTCAGTCGCTGGTTTGTTGCGGCTGCCGTTCAGTTCCACTACTCCTTTGAAATTGCGACTAACTTTTGTAACGTCGACTGTTTATATTTCGCTATAAAACGCCAAGTAGACAAGCTAGCCAGTCCAGTGACATAGAAAAATAAGCGCTGGGACCCCGGTTAGCCAGTCGCTAACTCCAGGACCATAAGATCGAGAGTTTGCTGTCTTTGAATGAAGAGACGCTTAACCGGTGAGTGTCAGTATTAGCTTGATTTGTTTGTATACGTTCTTTGGTCAAATTTACGTTTTAATCTGGCATCTGTTCGACCGGTTATGTGACTTGAAAGCGCATTCTGTTTAACCCAATGTTTAGTCGCCTAATACTTGTATTACATACACCAGTCTTTTGGTTTTGCGTAGCTACATTTCTAGCAAAGAAATGTAATATTTTGGTAATGTGAGGGAGATTGTGGGGTTGGTAAACGTTCCTAATTGTGTTTTAAATAATACACATTTTGGGCTGGTCGGCGCTAGCTAACGGGTCGTTAAGACTCGATTTTAACTCGATGGATGCGGGTTAAAGAGTGATAAACATGAGAATATGAAATGGTGCCGCGGATCAACAGATCACACAGCGGTTACATTTCCGATGACTGACACGTAGTTTTCCCACGGCAAAGACGATAGACAGTGTATTGTCGAGGAGTGTGGCTGCATTTACCCACTCTTCAGCTTCATTGTTGTGATTTGAGAGACCGTAAGATTTTGGTCAAATCCGCATTGTAATGATTATTGTGTTTTAAACATGCCAGAAACCTAGATTCCCTGTTGTATACCACTGTTCTCCTAGCCCCGGAGAAATTGGGCCGGCGCATTTTACCCGCCGTTACCATGTCATAATACGGGGTTCGCAGTCGCAAAACGAGGGTGCTGTTTAAAAAGTAGGTGTATCTGAGTCGCCTGTTCATTTAATTAACACGGTGTTCGCTACGGTCGTAGGACGTCGTTGAATGACCGATTGTTTCGCGCCCATGAGCTGTACGCCGGCTGCTCGTTACGTAGTGTGCGTGAAAGACAGGGCCGCTTGAGCTGTAAGCACCGATCTGATTTCGAGCTGCGATGGAAACTCCCCCTTTCCCTCCTTGTGTGCAGGCTGGAAGGCATTGGCAGCCATGATAGTGCGTTAAAAAAAAGAAAAAGACTAGCTTCATTGACTGTGGTGTATGCATGTTTCCATCAAATACGACAAGCCTTCGTAAAGTGCATGCCTCATGCGTGGGAGAGATATGTAGCTTCTTAAGGTAGGCAGTTTCAGGAAGATGAAGCAGGGCAGTACAGTTTTACAAGTCCTGATTGCTTAGCCATATTCTTCAGACCTTAACATTTTTTTAAAAGTAATGTTATTGAGCGTTGTAAGGAGTTCCATTTTTAGCCGATGGAAACAGATGGTTGTAGAAAGTAAAACTGGAAGCCTTGATATGCTGAAACCATGTGTTGGGAAACGAAACTTTAGATAAGTACAGATCGCGGACAGTAATTGAAATAATCTCTCCTGCATTCAGGTGTTGAAGTCAATACTAAAATATTGCAGTGGATAATGAAGTAAGTCGTGAATTAAGAATTAACGCAGCAAGGTATCGAAATAAGTGAAAAAATGTGGCATTCAGGGCATGTTTTGCTGCTGTTAATGTAATTGTACTTTTTTAGCTGCTGAAAAGTAGTTGTGGTGACTTCATTCGCCATTATAACGGCTCAATATTTTACCGAAGTAATTTAGGTGAAGTCTTATACTCAAGGGTGCAATAGCAGGGGCTTAAATAGCTTAGAATCCACAATATTTGGGTTTCAAATTTATGGTCTTGGCCCCTATGCAATGTGCTGCCTTGTTATCTTGTTTAAAATAATTTAATGCAAGACGAAGTGCAGACAACCCCACGCAAAAGCATGTGTATTGTTGCTGTATAAAATATGGAACCATGTTTGCCATTTATTTGCCCAGTATCTTGTTGTCTATTGATGTTTGTGTTACAGCTGGTGTGTAGGAAAAGCAAGTAGGTTTTGGCTAATGTATTTTTGGAATTTACTTTCTTTGACTGCAGTGGTCAAATATTAAATGATTGTGTGCATGTACTGGAATGATTCTTAGTTATTACACCCTTTATTTAGAATTTAAATTTATTGTGATGACTTGTTCTGTTGTATTTGTCTTTTTGGTTTCCTTCACCAGTTTTGGCAATGAATAAACCTTTTGACGCAAACATTATAGTGTTATTTTTTGTTGTGTTGTAGTGAGTTACATTTTCAGAGACGTTTTTGCTTATTTATGATAACAGGTAACAGATGATCTGGAATTTATAATCACATGCAACAAATAACTGCTACAAATAAGTGGATTTATGTTTAAACGGTAACATTTTTATGACATTACCATTTATCATGTATGACTTCAGGCAAGTGACCTTTTATAACAAAGCCTTTAGGGCTAAATTCTTTTCAGCTGCTATTTTACTTTCTGTATTGGCTGTTTATGTAATATAAATATCATGGTGCTGGAAAACACCATTGAAGAAATATGATGTTAGCAGGAAGACTAAAATATATACTCTTGGCAGATACTCTGAATTTTATTTGCAGCTTTAGTTTTTTCTTATTCTTTCTTTTAGTATTATAGTCTTCGCTGGATTATTGGCAGACAAATTGATTTGATATGCATTGATGTATTATTCATATGTATGTAATTGATCTCATGATCTTTGTTTTTGAGCACTGGTTAAATACTTCATTTTCAGCATTTAGTTAATTATTTCGTGAAGGCAGTACAGAAATTTTCAAAGATGGCCAAAACTGCTTGAAGCTGTACTGTACACATGTTTATGAAACATTTTTTTTTTCTTTCAGTTTTATGTATCAGCCTAGTGGGGATGGAATTAATGTGTGTGAAATTGCAATTTTTCAATAAATTGCCTGGGTGGTTCCTAAATCCTTTTTCCTTTTCAATAATAGAGGAAGCTTGGGCAGTAGAAACACAATTACTTTTATCTAGGAAATTGTATTTAATTTGCATCTGCAGACCTGCTGGAGTAATAAGACAAGCATGTGTACAACAGCCCTTCAACATATGCTGTCCAGGCCAGTGATGTTTACTGACTACTGATCACAAAAGTGTCTTTAAATGTGTTTGTTCATTTGTATTTGGTACTATTTTGTTTTGTTTGTTGTCATATACTGTCCTGTAGCTGTAGCAGTATCCAGAGATTTTCCTGTACCTCAGATTTTTTCTTTATATTTCAGGAATCTGCTTCAAGTCCAGGTTGTCGTGTGCGTTTTTTGTTATTAAAACAAACATGGTGTCCTTTCCAGTACTGGTAGTGAGCTGGTCAAAGTGGTGTCCACTATGAACATCTGGTTCCACCCCTCTGCACAAGGAGGCTCAGGAAATGTACCTTTTGTAAACTTGTGTAAAGTATTGCCATTGGGGGGTGGAGGGGGGGGTTCTTTCCCCTAGGCTGCTCTATAGCTCCGTCTGCTGTCTACTAGGGCTTGCAGACCTGTGGGTGGAATTCAGTGAACAGTGCTCTCCTCCATGTGTGTTGTGTTGCTCAGTGAAGCCCGGAGAGTGAAAAGAAGTGGGTGGATGACACACACTCATCAGAGGAGGTGTGTGTTCACCCTTCACCCAGTTGCTGTGGGTGTCATGTGCTGTGGGGTGAGACCAATGTGAAATGGGGAAATTAGTCATTCTGGATTTGGTGGAATCGGGAGGAAAGATTGTACATTTTCAAAGTTTAAATTAACTAGGCATGCAGTGTTTTTGTGTAACCAAGATAGCATTTGCACTTTTCTTTTTAGATTGTGAATCTGGCTGGTGTCCCAATCTTTTGCCCTATAAAATTACATTAGCATTGAATTTTGAGTTTCTCTATCTCTTCTTACATAGAAGCCCACTGGCCTTCCTCATGTTGTTTTCCAGTACCAATTAATGTATTTTCAAACAGAATACTATTTGGCACAAAACAGCAATATCTTATGCTGCCCAAGCGGTCTTTGTTTACATTTGCTAAATTAGTCAGTGTTACATATCACTTATTGTCAATCCCATTCTGTTTCTTTTGTGATATATATACTTTTTTGTAACACATTCCATGTCTATGTTTAGACCTGTCAGAATTCACCAAAATTATATATAAAAGCAATTACAGAGAGGTATTTTTAAATTGTTTACATTAGGAAAGTTTAACATACTGAAATACTCCTGCGTCTGTTGGTATAGATTGCATAGCCTTCCCTGGGTTCTCTGGAATCCTCCCATTGTCTGCAGACATGTGGTTGCATGTTTCTGAATTGACCATAGAGAGTTCTTGTGTGAGACCATTCCCTGTGATTGACTGGCATCCTGTTCATGGTGTCCCTTGCCATGTGTCCTCTGCTTTTGGGAATAGCATGCTGGCTTGCTATACCCCTGTATTGGAGTAGAGTATATGGATGAATGTTGGCAAAGTTAAACATTGAATGGAAATGGATCTCTTGAGCTTTATAAAATAGACAGCATACTAGGGATGTTATTGTATTACACTATACAGTGTTGATGAGTTGCCTTTTAGAAGTAAACCAATTTTTAAACATTGTTAATCTATATTTTATGTAAACATCGATATGTCTTATATCTTAAAGGCGTTAGACATGTTACACAGACCATTTACAGCAGCATACCACCTGCAGTTCAGACTAGGTAATCCATCTGAAGCTAAGCAGGTTAGGGCCTGGCTGGTTCTTGGATGGGAATCCAGCTAGGAAAGTTGGGTTGCTCAGGAAGAGGTGTGGCCAACAGGTAAGTCCATCCTTTGATCTGTGTGGATCTCAATCCCCCAGTGCAGTGGCGAGGACGCTGTACTGTAAAAATGGTGCTGTCCTTCGTATGTGACATACAACCGAGGTCCTGTTTTTCTGAGGTCATAAAAGATCCCTGGGTATCCTTTGAAAGAGTAGGGATGGTACTTCAATGTCCTGACTAAAATTGCCCACTGTGGCCCTATCAGATCTGGCCTCCTAATCCCCTATATCTAACAGGTGAATTCTCTCCTGCCCCTTCACCACCTTAACTACTGTGTAGTGACCGTACAGGCGCAGAATTGCTGCATCATCCAGCTGGGGGCTACACAGTGGTGGTAGTTGATGCGGCTCCCCATTGGTTCTGTAAAGCATTTTGGGTGTCTTGTCCAATATAAATTTGTTCATTCATTCATGAGTTCATTGGTCTTAACAGGGAGTCCTTTTCTTTGAGTACTCAGGCTGCTCATCTTTCTGGAAAATGAGACATGATGTACCTTTGCAAATGACAAAACTGCTTTCTAAGTCTGTTTTGTCTTACTAATATTGTAGATAGAGTGGGATGTAGGATGTTTTCCCCAATTGTTCTCTGTTGTCTCTTTGGAAATTAGTCAGTATGAAATGATGTAATTGAGTTTAGATGTAATGTTTGTTTCATTGAGCAGTATAACCACAAAACCACATTCCCATTCCCTTAAGCACAGTTTCAAAGATATGGGTAGTCAACCTGAATCTTTATATAAATTGTTATAACTAATTGCCCTGCCAGTTCTGTGCTGGGAATTGTGATGTTGTGATGGGTAATAGATTTTTTTTTGGTTTTTGTTACACCGTGGAAAATCAGCTTTGGCCTCTTGCTACTAATGATTGCTACTGAAGTCTGTTTTTTCTTAGTGATGCAACTGACTTTTATGTGCCTTAAACAAAGAAATATGTTTTATGTGGTGAAGTTGTTTATTTCCCGAATCAGCTTTGGTAGAATCATCCATTCAGTAGACTAGTCCACTATTATCTAGACATGGGGAAAATTTTTGTTTTTTAAAAATTTCTCTTTCATTACTGTTAATTATTGGATGGGTTATATGATCATCACCAACCTGTATAGTCATTGAATGGCATGAGGTTTATGGTTTTGATGAACAAATGAGTAAATGAACTGGTTTGTTAATCTTTGTGCATCCCATTATGTACATGTTATGCATTATGTAGTCACAACTGTAATTTGTATGCAACATGTGAAGTGCTGTCTTGAAGTAACAAAGGTATATAGATAATTTGCATATAGTATCACTATATTAAGGGTGCATGTTGAGCTATAGATGATTCAGCAAAAGATGGAGAAGCCAGTTATGTTTTTCTTTTTAGCGACGGAACTTCCATGCAGCGATATAAACTAAAAAAAAAAAAAAAAAAATTGCTATTTGTCTTAGGTGAAGCATTTTCAGGATCACTGTCTACAGTATGTTGCTACAACCATAGAGTTGCTGTACTGAATACATATTTCAGTTTTAAATTAGGGGTTCCCAACCCCCAGTACTGTTCCTTGGCTAATATTCCCCTGGGCCGTGCAGCGCTGGGGATTTGCAGAAGGACTGGTTAATTTCCAAAAATAAACTACATATTTTCATTTCTTATGACTATTCACATTCGTGCGTTCACATCTGGAAAAAATGGAAATGGTTAGACTTATGAAATTTGCTGAATTATCCACTGGCACTCCTCGACTGTTTTACTGGCCTGTGGCATTTTTTTCATTGTTAAATTGTCCTGTAAACATAAAAAGGTTGGGAACCTCTACTTTAAAATGTTTTTTTTTTAAATCCTGAAAGTTTATGATATTGGAAGGGAGTTATATTCTCTCAATGTATCAGTTATGTTGGTCCACTTACCAAACCTGTCCTGCACTGCTGTTGGATGTGTCAGTTTTCTTGTTAAAGGGAAATTTTAAATATAAAAAAATGGTATTTTTTTACCTTGATTTTTTGGGTTGGTTCTATTGATCATTTATTGAATGGACATGCTCAGTTTATAATGAGTTAATGGCAGCTTATTATACCATTTAGGCAGTCGCATGTCTGCCACTAATGCTGGGGTCAATTGAATTGAGGTCATAAAATATAATTAGAATCTGCTGAGCCAATGATATTCCGTGCCTCATATTTAACAGCCAGAACTGGTTTCCTGCTGTCCATTTTAAATGTATGCCGTTTGGTTTGCGAAGGATGCAGTCTGATTTTTATTCACAGTGGTTTTTCATTCAGTCATTCCAAAGAATAAAAACCACGTTAACAGAATCATAGTTTTGGCAGATCAGATTTACTTATGACCACGTATCATTTAACCTGTGCGGTTCACTGTAGAAAGTCCATCCATCCATGGAAAAACGTTATCCCTGGCGGCACAGGGCACATGGCTGAGATACACTTAGGACAGGATGCCAGTCCGTCGCAGGGTACCTACATTCACACTCGTATACTACAGGCAGTTTAGAGATGCTAAAGCCTGGCTGTGTGTCATTAGACTGTGGTAAGGAATCGGTATACCCAAGGAAGTCGCTGCAATATGAAAGAACGTGCAAACCCCATACGTAGCTGAGGTGGGACTGAAAACCCCAGTCTTGCTGTGTGTGGTAACAGTACGACCCACTATGGCACCCTGTTGTACAGGATGCCTTGTGATTGTCATTAATTTATTTGGATCAAATGGTGTTTCAAGTGTGTTTTTTATTGGAAGATAAGTGGTTGGAATATGGATGGATGGTTTAGTTGGAAAATCATTAGCCAAACTGCCTGTGTATTTGATGCAGTAAAGTTTTTTTTTTTTTTTTTTTTTTTTTGCTTTTCCTTTCCATGAGGGGATCCTGTGAAGGAAGATTTTAAACTACAGGAAAAAAAAATATTGCGGTGATTTTGTAAAAAAAGAATGGGGGGGGGGGGCTGTTGTACATGCTAATTCTCTGTCCCAGTTTTACAGCAATCACTGACAATGCTGACCAGTATAGTAATGAAGTCTACTTCAGGAAGTAATTTTGTTTCCTTGACAACCCCTTGGGTTTCCTCAGTAGGTGGTTTGTAGTCACCAATGGAAATTCACCCCTGAGACACCAGGCTGCGTAACAGATCTCTGTGTTTTGTAAAGTTGCATTTATGCAGTATTTTTGTTCATTTAATCAAACAAGCAAGTAAAGTTTTATGTATAATATTTAGGCTCCTGTCATACCTGCTTTCATGTGCTAATATGTAAAATGGAAGATTTCAGCAATTTTGAGTTAGCCAGTGTTTCTGATGTTTTTTGACCTTAGCATTTTAAATGGGAGGAATCCATATATATGCACACACTGTGTAAGAGTAGAAAATAAGACCTGCATTAAGTGCACAAAATAAACAACAAATTCTTTTTTCTATTTGGGTAGCCTTCGTTATAAAATGTTATGTAAATCAATATAATGATTTAAAGTATCTGTCAATAATCTGAAGGTTATGCTAATTCAGCTTTTTAAACTTTGATGCTCTCATGGATTATAAAATCTGTCTGTAATGCTATTAACTGTATTATTAGGTTGAATAATGTATCTATCACTCTACTCATTTTGTTCATTTATCGAACAATACTTCTTGCATGTATCGCTGGGCTCTTAGCATGTAGTGTTTGTGGAGCAACAAGTTACCACAACACACCCTTGCATAACTTGCGCTAAGTGTTGTAGTGCCGCTAGTCTTCTGGTATGAGTGCCATTGGTCCGTCTCTGTACCTGTCCCAAACTGCGGAGTTTTAGTCCTCGTGATTAAAACTTTGCTTCTCTGAAATTGTACAGCAATCACCTTTTTGGTCAGTTGTTCACGCTTAATTTAACTTCTGCCATAACTGAGGTAAAGATTGTTTTGCAGTCTTGCAACTGTACCAAATACACCCAATAAACTGATGTTATATGGTTGAGGTTGAGGATGTTTACCCAGGACCAATGACTCGTCTCCCATGGGTGAATAATTAAACCTGCAGTCATCTGCTGTAAAGTAGTTGACTCCAGAAATGATGAAGTGCACAATTTTGTCTAAATTGACACTTACTTGCCTGACCTTTAATGGCCATGACCATATAGGGAATTTTCAGTCCTTAGTTAACAGTACCGACCACTGGTGAACACACTGAACATTCCTTTGACCATGTTTGATCCGTGGGTGATCATGAGGGCTCTAACGATGCTAATTGTGCATGATGAATGAAAAGCTTTGCAGATGGCATCAAACGTCTTGTTAAGAATGGACATAAGTCACCAGTATCTGTTCTGATGAATAGGGAGACCCATTATTACTCTGTTACAGAAGAATGTGAGAGATGACTGAGATATATGTGGTTTTTCTCTGTGGCATTGTGATGTTAAGTTGGTAATGCTTCAGACCTGATCTTTGTGCTACTTTTACCTGCTAGTGATGTTAAGCACGGCTGTGTGGTGGGAGTCTTTTGGTGTGCAGCTGAAGTGTGGTCAGTGCCACAGCCAATCTGCACCTGTTTTTTTTTTTTTTCTATCCCTTTTTTCTTCTGTGGCTTCGCCTGCGTCTCCCATTATCACGAATCTTGGTTTGCAGCAGCAGCAGCAGCGCGAGTGTGAGAGTTGAGGTTCTATTTATAGGTTCTGCTGCTGTGACTGCCTGTCTGTCGCCGCTTTCTTCTCGTGCTCTCTCTTTCTCACACCCTCTCTCTTCCCCTCAGTCCATCTATCGTATTTCTCTCTCTCTCTCTCTCTCTCTCTCTCTCTCTCTCTCTCTCTCTCTCTCTCTCTCTCCCTCTCTCTC
>JAODLC010000133.1:1957430-1967512 GCA_026781145.1 Hippopotamyrus pictus | reverse complement strand
TAATTAGAGGACTGATTGGCTGAAGAGTCCTCACACCTGGGTTTAAACAGCTGACCTACAGGTTATCCCAAAAACCTGCATACACACCGGCCCTTTGCAGGTAAGATTGGACACCCCTGCAATAGAACATCAGGGGAAATACTCACTGTGGGTTTCTTTAAATGTGATTTTTACTGATTGTGAAATGTGAAGTTACTGATCTGCCTTAACCAGCCTGTTTTATATACTGACCATTTCCCCATTAGTTGTACTGTTTCCTCTGCATAGTCAGAATACTACGATATAATTGATGTAATTGGAAATGTTGCCCTGGAGATTATAGTCTTCCTCATATACTGCATTTTTCTTTTACCAAATTTAACAGTTTCACTCTGACTGCATTCCCCGCCCTAGTGTCACTTGCAGCCTTGGCTGTATCTCTCTTTAATGTAGTATAACCCTCCACGCAGCAGTATATTTGGCCCCTGGAATGGCTGCTCGCGGCTGTGTTTCATATTGCCTTTCTTCTTTTGAGCAGATCAGTATTAACCTTGCATCTGTTCTCTTTGCTGGCCCCTTATGCTGTGGTATTTAGCGCGGAGGTGTTCGGCCGTGGGTAGCCCCCGGCACGGTGACGGCGTGTTCTCAGACGGGGTGGAGCCGTGGCTTCAGCGTCCTCATCCGTCACGCTGTCTCCTTGACCCCATCTCTGAAATGAATGTCCTCTTCTTTTTATTGACTAATAAGATAAACTGACATCTCTTGCCGTCGTCCCCCTCGTCTTTCTCTTATTCAGATCCAGGTGTCCTATTACCCTCCTGGTCAGTACCCCAGTTCCGGCCAGCAATACCGGACCGTGTCCCATCAGGTGTCATATCCCACCCACCGGTCTCAGCCCACGCAACAGTCTGGTCAGTACTTCTCCCCCCACCCTGCCACCCCCCCCCCCGCGATGCGGAGCCCATTAACACTGGCATCTGCTGATGCCGTTAAACAGCTCTCTGTCACCCTCCGATATTAAAATACTTTTAAGTCGCACGTTCTGTTTATTCGCAGCTCTCGTCTGCATCGATTTTTCTCGTGGCGAGCCGCGAGCGTAGTGCAGCGCGACGGCTGATTGCCTCTACGTTATTCAGCATAAGTGCATAAAATTGTCAGTCTTATTACCTCGACTGCGGCAAAGGCGGCATAATTGCTCACGACGCCACGCAAGTGGTTTCACGGGGGCGCCGCTGCGACGCGACCTCACCTGACCCCCCCGCCCCCTCCGTCCCCATCAGCCGGTCTTCAGACTATGATGGCCAGTCAGCAGCCGGCCTACCAGGGCATGATGGGAGTGCAGCAGCCGCAGAACCCCGGGCTCCTCAACACCCAGCGGGCTGGCATAGGAGGGCAGATGCAGAGCATGATGGTCCAGTATCCCCCGATGCCGTCCTACCAGGTAAACGTCACCCTCGGCTGGGTGGGCTTCTCTCACCGTCACCCAGAGGCGTGCCGTGTTTGGGTGTTGAAGCTGCGCCGTGCGTACACATACTTGTATGTGAACTGGTAATAGCATGCATGCTGTACCGCGCCACATGCGCCGCCCCGCCGCCACTCGGGTCCCAGCGCTGTCGCCTCCCCGCTGCAGGTGCCCGTGGCCAACGAGTCGCAGCAGGTGGTGCAGCAGCAGTTCCAGCAGCCTGTCATGGTGCCAGCCAGCCAGTCGGTGCAGGGCGCCGTGCCCGTCTACTACAGCGTCCTGACGCCCTCGCAGCAGAGCGCCAGCAGGTCGACCCCCTCCCCCGCCGTGCGGCCCTGTCCCCCGAGCTCGCTCGCCCTACCAGGGGCCGCGCTAAACCTGAAACGTAAAGGTTATCCTCTGTTTGGAAGGCCTCAGGAAAAATGTACCAGTTATTTTTGTTTCTGTTATTTTTAATAGTTCCTTTTATCTTGGGCCAGATGTCCCTGGCTATTCTCTTAGGAGGGTTCAGCGGTTATTAGCGGTACCTACATTTAGCACTATAGTATGTTACGCTATGATTAACCCAATCGTTGCTCCTAGCTACCTTCGTTCCAAGCGCATGGTAGCTGGCCTCTTTGTCGCAGGCTGCTGTCGTCATCATGTGACGTGCCCGTCGCCGTGCGTCTTCCACCTCTCCCCACTGCAGCCCGTCCGTGGGATACCTGCAGCCCCCCAGCTCAGAGCAGTACTCGATGACACAGTCCTCCTCACCCTGCAACCTCCAGCAGATGCAGCAGCAATATTCAAGTATGCATCTTGGCCGTTCCCTGTGCCTCACCCTGCGTTCCGTTCTGTGCTTTTATGGCCTCGTGTTGGTTTTGCATGCGCTGGGTTTGAGCCGGTTTTCATACAAACATCTGCTTTGCATCCAACTCCAGGTCTAAACGCAAGACTTACAGTAGTGTGCCAAAGTCTTAGGTAGTCAAAGAAAATGATAAAAAATATTTATCTTGGTAGTAAGTGTATATTTCCTCAGAAAAAAACACAACACCCAAGAAAGAATGTATTGTTCTCCAAAAAATTACTGATGTCTCATTAGATGAAGAACGCTTAGATTCCCAAACCTCTCCTCAGGGGCACCTCAGCCATTCCATGTGTTCGTTAAATTCACGACTCAGTGAGGTATAGATTAACCACACCAGGTGTGTTAGTGGTCGGGTCATAAAATACACGGGCATATTGGAGGTTTGGTATACTGTGGTGATTTTAGGAGAAGTTTTGAAACGACTAAGCTGCCAGTTTCACAGATGCTTCCAGTCAAAAGTTTTGGCGCACACTGAGATTTTCTGCATTTGCATGATACTTAACATTTACTAAAAATGCAATCCGTATTCTTTGCTGACAAATACAGTATGTTCACCATTTGAGTATCTTGAATCTTTCACTCATCAAAGTAACCTCCTCAAGCAGTTATAACAGCAGAGGAAGTTAATTCATTCCTTCTGCAAGGCACATTAAATACGGCTCTGTTTCATGGGATGAAACCATTAACTAGTGCATTTAAAGTTAAAGGACAGCCTAGAATTTGACTATGCCATCACCACACAACCAGTTAATGGGATGTCAGACATGCCCTGTTACAAACACTTTCCATGTTATGAAGGAAACTTGTATTATTTGACAAGATGCGCAAGTGATGTGCAAAAACTTTATTGATAGTGTAGGTTTACTCCAACAAGAAGATTATTTAAATATCATTTTCTTTTACCTCCAACGACTTTTGCGCAGTACTATAAATGTGATCATACTGCACAAAGCAGTCTGCATGCATCTTTTGATGACCTTAATGCGGTACTTGCACGACACGCTGTGAGACACTTAAATTTTAAAATACGGCTTCTGCTCTGTCTGTTTACATACAGTGCAGCTGGTAGAGGTAGCATCAAAGTAGTGTCTGTCTTTTTATTTACTTTAAAATGAATGGCCAGAAGATATTCAATACACAATATATTCAGAGGCAAGAGAAATTATTTTGCACATTATTGAATTCCACTGTATACAGCATCTTCAAAAAGTATCGGTAGTTTGTTTCCCAGTTCAATCTAAGAAACCAGTGGCTTGTAAACATTCCAAATGACAATTTTACAGTCTCTGTACACAGTAAGGTTTGCAGCCGACATTTTAGTCATGTCAGATTTAAACATCTGAACTTGAAGCTTAACTGTACATTAGCAAGGTGAATTATAAACAGTTTCTTCCCAACTATTAATTTGTGTGGCAGCTTCCTCATCATCGATCCGCGGCACGAGGATGTCGCCCCGACAACCTGTCTACGTTTGACACTGAATACCAATAACGAGAAATATTTTCATTTCACACATCATTGTGGGTTCTCTGATTGTTCAGGAACTGGATCGTTTTAGCTGTTAGCTTGCCTGACGAATATACGTATAGTGCCAAATAGACAAGGTACGAAGTCAGTGTGCACGATGCGTACAGTTTGAAGGCTTTTTCCTGCTTGCTGGATGGTGCTTTGCTCATCATCTTGCAAATAAGATGAATGTCAATTACGTTTATCTTTGGTAGCTCGTGGCGGCAGTGAGTATAAAACATTTCAGGCTGCAACCTCATACAATCATGTAAGACCGGAACCAAAGCAGCCGTAATATGGCAAACCTGGAAGCGTTCATGCAAGCAGTCCATCATTCTTATAATAATGTCTAGCTACAAGGTCATGTGTGTCTGTCTGTCTGTCTGTCTGTCTGTCTGTCTGTCTGTCTGTCTGTCTGTCTGTCTGTCTCTCTCTCTTTCTCTCTCTCTCTCTCTGAGCTGCCTCTTTACCTGCATGTTGCTCCAGGTGTTCCCCCTCCTGGCCCCGGTGTCATGGTGATGCAGCTGAGTGTCCCCAATGGCCCCCAGCCCACCCAGAACCCCCCCATGGTGCAGTGGAACCCCTGCAAGTACTATAGTCTGGAGCAGAGGCCCAACAAGCCCGGAGAGCTGTACAAGCCTGACTCGGGTCCGCAGGTAGGGGGCGCTGATGCAGCTCACGGTCAGTCTCTCAGCTACCGGAGACAAGCAGATATTTCACGCAGGGATGGTCCTGGTTTAGTTCCGTTGGGCTTGGTACTTGCGTCCTGTCATTGCAGTAAATGGCGTAAAGTCACTAGATTAAAAAATAATAATAATAAAAAAAATAAGTACATAAATTCTGCGTTCAGGTGTCATCAGTGAGGAAATAGCTGCTGTCCGTGCTATTTGAAGACTTTGGTTAATGCCCACACACTACTGATGTTCTAATGCTGTGTATGACCCCCCCTTGCTGTTACAGGTCAGTACCCAACTGAGCAGCCCCCTGGCCTCCCCCACTCAGTCCCCCACCCCCTCTCCCTCCGGCAGCGTCAGCAGCATGTGTCCCGGCCTGGGGCCCCTCCCTTTAATCTCCCAGTTTCCCCGGCCCGGAGGACCTGCGCAAGGTACTACTGAAGTCCCCCCGCAGCCGCAGACGGTGGCCGTCACCAAACAAACGGGCCGTTAGCCCCCTGAATGAGCTGTTGGCTAGTGTCCTCCCCAGTGCATTGTGGGTATGATGCAGACGTTCAGGGGAGCAGGCCCCTTGTTACTGTTGGTTGCCTTCAGAAAGCAAACAAATGCATGACGATTAACCCTTCCTGATGCAGGCTCAGCCCTTCGGTGCTCCGACAGCACGGACTGTTCCGGAGTGCAGAATGTACTGTGAACTGTGTCGATGTCCGTCTGCAGTGCTGACTGTCTGTACTGTTTCTCGCAGGGGAAGGGCGCTACTCTCTCCTCGGGCAGCCGCTGCAGTACAGCCTCTGCCCACCTCCAGTAATGCACAACCAGTCCTACAGTTCCCATCAGGTTGGCCATCTCCCTCCCTCCCTCCCTCTCTCTCTCCTTCTCGCTCATTTTCTCTCTCTCCTTCATACTGTGATTTCAAAGGGGCATTTTGTTTCTACCTCACTCCAGGGCCAAGGTGGAATGAAGCATAGCACCAGAGGGAAGAGACAGACACTAAAATCCGCCTCCACGGACCTGGGCACCACCGACGTGGGTGAGTCACCAGCAGGGGGCGGCAGTGGCGCGTCACGGCTGCATGCGTTTTTGGTCACAGTAGTCGCCATGTCCCATTTTATGCACTGGGAGTGTAATCATACAGATACATTCATGATGGTTCCGGGTCCCTTCCCTCCCCCGTCCTCAGTCGACCTTTCTCCCCCCCGCCTTTCTGTCTTCCGCCGGGTGGCAGTGGTGAGCCGGATACTGGAGGTCACGGATTTGCCGGAGGGGATCTCGCGGCCTGAGGCTGAGAAGCTCTTCAACCAGCTGTCGCTGTGCGGCGCCAAGATCCAGTGGCTTAAGGATTCCCAGGGGCCGCGGGGAGCGGCGGGGCCCAGCGCCGGCAAAGGGGAGGCGGGTGACCCCGCCCACCTGTACACAGTGGTAGCAGTGTTCCCCAACACCCTGGCCGCACAGAGCGCTTCCTTCAAACTCAACAACAGCGCGAGCCTCTTCAAGCTGCGAGCAGCCAAAAAGAACTATGACCTGCGTATCTTGGAGAGAGCCAGCTCGCAGTGAGGGGGAGCAGGAGAGGGCAGGGGAGGGGGCATCCACACGTACGTGCGTGTGTGCGTGTGCGTGGGGCCGGGGCATCACAGCCGAAGGGGGGGGGGGGCGTGCTCCTGTCTGCTCTCCAGTAGCACGGGGTTGGTTTTGTTTTTTCGTTTTTTTAATTTTATTTTTTTTTGTTTATACCAGAAGCACACAAAGGCACGTGATCACGTGTGTCATTGTTGCAGTGTATATGCACACGCACACATACACACGCACGCACGCACACATGCCACGCGGTTGCGTAGCACACTGGAGGACACTGGATCATCAGCCTCAGTTGTTCCCTTTGACTGCTCTTACCTTCTGCTCTCTCCTCTCCTCTCCTCTCCTCCGTACTTTCAGACATGTCCCTTTCTGGCTCTCCCCAACTCTTACAATCTGTCGAATACTTTTAGTCTTTCATACGCACAGTTTCTTCCTCTCTCTCGCTTGCTCTCTCTCTCTCTCTCTCTCTCTCTCTCTCTCGCTTTCTGTTGGCCTTACTGCTGTTGTGGGTTTCTGTATTGCGCGTTTTTTTTTTCTCCCTTCAAATGTTTTTGTTAATTATTCTTGGTTCAATATTTATATAAGTGATGTAAGGATTTAAAGAAATCTATATATTCAGTGACCCCCCCGACCCACCCCCATTAAATGCCCCCTTTGCTCCCTGATTTTTCAGCCCCCTTTGCCCTTCCTCCCTTTCTCTCCGTCACTTACCCCCCTCCTTATTGTGTTTGCGTTTTTTGTTGACAGCTGTGCAGAACGTATCAGAAGTTATTTAAAAAGTGCACAATGATTGCATATGTCTACTGTAAATTTTATTTAATCTGTTATTTTGTTTGTTTTTAAAAATATAAATGATGAGGTTAAAAACCAGCCTGGTGTGGTTTCTGCTGTGCGCCTGCGTGACTGATCTTCCTTCTCGGGTCGGCAGATTCCACCATCCTTTACTCCGTCATGAACTGTGGCTCTCAGTCACAGGAGGACCACATGAAGGTCTGGATGTGGGTCGTGATTGCAGATCTCCTGAACATGGAGCTTATAACTTGAAGTGTATGCGTGCCGTTTGAAATCTCCACTCTACACGCCACGTGATTATACAGTAATCCTACCTGCTAGTGCCATTTATGCTGCCAGTCTGATCATCACTGAAGGCCTGAGCAATGGCTTCCTCTGAGAGTTTCAGATGGCTATGATGTAGGCGATGATGGCATAATTGATGCCGGTTATGGAGATGTGTGTCTGCCTGGGATAGCTAGATGGGGTGGGGTCTCTGTATTGGGGGTGGGGGAAGGTGGTCTCTGATTTCTCCTCGTCAGCTATGCTTGGTTTGGGTTGGGGTAGGGGCGGGGGGGCAGCTGTCCCGAGCTGTCACTGACACGCAAACAGCCCCGGAGTGTTGGGGACAGGCTGCCCTCGTTGCTTCCACCTGTCAGAACTCTTTCTGGAAAGCTGAGTACCTAAAGCACCAAACCCAGGAAAACAATCTGTAAATCCGCGTGGTGTCCAACTGCGTATCTTCAGATCCTGCAGACCACTCCCGCAAGGAAGCGATCCAACTGGTAAGGAGGGAATTCTGGGGGGAAGTGAATGCTCTGGTCACTTAGTTTATTGTGGGAGAGGGCAGTCTTTCCCGGCCCATCTATGTATTTTAGATGCGAGTGCATTGAGCTTGCCGTTTTTCAGTTGGGTTTTTGGAAAAATCTGAAACCTCATTCTGTCGTGAGGGTAACGGAGATGTTTAAAAGTCACTCTGACGTAGCTGAGGATGAAGTCGGAGTGGCTCCTCACTGCTATTCTAGTTGTGCTCCTTTTTAACCCCGAGAGGATTGTATTTCTCCTCTGTAGGCGTCCGTTTGTGACGGTCTCATCTGTTTGCTTTCATCGAGCGTCTTAAAAATCAAAGCAGGGCTCATCAACCAGTTTCTCTACTATTGTGTGCATCTAATATATATTATATATCTCGTGTGTTATATATATATATAATATAATATAATATGAAAGGGATTTATTTATTTTGGTGCAGAAAACAAATACTGGCTATAAACAGTGAGAATGCCGTGTTTCTGCTAGTAATTACTAGACCAAAATCTGATATTGTGTTGAATGTGTTATGCTGGGAGGTGTTAGGGCACGAACATTAAAGCCATTATCTCCACAGATCCCGCCCCCCCTCCCCTTTGCTGACCTAAGCTGCACGAAAGCAGTCTGACCTTCATCACAACATGGCCCAGTATGACCAGTGAGTCCCATTGCCTGCGTGTGGGCTTGTCTTTGCATTGTGATGTCGCAGTTGCTGGCCATCTATGTCCTACCTGACGCTGCTTAACAAATCAAAAAGTCCTTAATTTATGTAAGACCCGCTCTTTTGTGTCTTCTCAGTCACTGATTGGTCGCATCTGCTTCCCATTGGGTTAAAACTGGGCAGTGTTTCCTCATTAATCCCACTGGTGCAGCAGAATTAGGAGA
The DNA here is from genome assembly GCA_026781145.1 of Hippopotamyrus pictus. NCBI lineage: Eukaryota > Metazoa > Chordata > Actinopteri > Osteoglossiformes > Mormyridae > Hippopotamyrus > Hippopotamyrus pictus. The sequence goes on along the minus strand of JAODLC010000133.1, from coordinate 1,959,006 downwards.
TCTGGGAATTAACTGATAGCTAATAGTGTACATTGTCTACCCTTTAGTTAAGCTCTTGTGAAGTTGAAGTGTTGCTTTTGCTAACAATAAGGGAAATTTTGAGATCTTCCGTCTTGGGTCATGTGAACGATACTTCGGCAAATCAAACTCCATCTTTGTAATATTTTTGGGCACACAGAAATCTGTGTGTCTGCCATCATCCAAGTCACACATGCGTCACATTTCCCCGGTCTATCCGTTACTGTGTCCAGCACACCCAAAGTTCTCTGCCGTGTGCCTTTGTTTCAGACTAGACGACAAGGATTCTTTGGACATCCATGACAACCCGCCGGTTCCGGAGAACGTTGTCAAAGAAAGCGACAACATGGTACAGTTTCACCCTTAAGTGATCCCCCAGTAAATCAGTGTTTCACTAACCCTCTATACCTTTGCGCTGGAAGAGAACCTAATAGGACAGCTGTGTAGATTTAGGTATAGACCATCTCCTTCAGACCTTTTCAGACCCACACAGAATCAACATCAGCAGGCAGGCTAACTGGACAGGGGATGATGAGCTGAGCTTTCGGCCATGTTGGAGCACATGCTGCGCGCTTTACGGTATATTTAGGAACGGTGTCAAACACTCTCCATCAGTTGCGTTTGGGAGTTTTGTCCGAGTCTCTGTCGAAGTCTATTTTCGGACCTCCCTTAATTCCACAGCTGCGCCGCTGGAGCAGAGTAGAGCTGGTGGAGTGATGCAGCATGTGACGGGGGGGGAGCTAATTAATAAAACAGAGGTTCAAGGTTTCCGGGGGGGGGGGCGGGGAGCTGTGCTTTGAGGAAGGGTGGAACGAGAGGGGCTGAGGTAACAATGGACAGGTTGAGGGGATGGGAGCACTTGGACCGCGAAAGGATGAGGTGGCACTCGGTGCTTCTATAACCGAGGGTAAAGGCCCCTTCTGAGTCCAGGACGAGGGATAAGGAATGAGGAATGTTCCCCAGGTAAGGCAGGAATGTTCCTGATTCTCTACTTGGGGAGCTGGGAGGCTACAGAAAGATTCGCATGTTCCAGGATTCTTCCTGGTACGGACGGGCCTTCACTCGATGCAGAAGCAGCATGGAGTGACAGCAGCGAAGGGGTCGCGATCGAGGTTAAACACAGGAGCCTCAGGGGAGGTTTTACTGCGGTTTGCCGTTGGCTTGAGTATCACGCCGGATGTTCGAAAAGAAGAAGAAAAAATCGGACAATCAGAATTGTTCTGATTTGTGGTCAGTCCAGCTGACCGTTCGAGGAAGTCTTTTCAGGTATGAGATTCCGTAGCTGCTTATTCATTACACCGAGGCAGTAAGCCTACAGCATCTCCCGCGGGTAAGCCCAGGGCACATGACCGGGTGCCCTGCATGGGGTGAGATATGAACCTATTCATATTTCAGTTGTTTCCAATGCTACTAATTATAATTAGCTCTAAAGGTACAGGTGCTTAATCCTACACGTATTAGAACGGCACGTGTCATGGAAAACATTCCGGTCATCATCAGAGAATGGCATGTGACTGACATATCTGTGGGCTGTAGCTGTGAGTCACAGCACTGGGGG
>JAODLC010000133.1:1922152-1935269 GCA_026781145.1 Hippopotamyrus pictus | reverse complement strand
ATCAAATTGCAACTTTTGAAAATTTTGATTAGCAAAACTGCTAATCAAGTTGAAAATCTTATTTGGAACCCTGCATAGGGAAGCTGAGGAGAACCTTGACCATCCGGGGAGATGAACTGGAAGATCATTACCTACTAGCTAGATACCCAGCACGACTGAACGCTCAGTATAAGGCCCTGAACACTAAACATTATTATTGTATAAGAGCCGTCGTATGAAATATATGGAAATGAGATTGGGTGGTATAATCATGGTGGGGCTGAAGCCCAGAGAAAGGGTCACATCCTGGATTTTCACTTGCATTGATGTTTGATCCCCTGCAAAGTTAATGGTGCGATTTTTGTTTCAGTTGCTGACTTTTAATGAGGCTACAGATGTTGCCAATTCAGGTTTCTATGTGCTCAGTCTATATAATTCTGACATTTTCACTGGCAATTTGAACACATCATTCAGGCCATCCAATGCACTGACTGGTCCCACTGTGCAAAGTGCTCCTGTCATACAGAAACTCTTACATAGTGGGAGTTCTGCTCCTGAGTATCTAACTGCATAACTCTGCTTCTACGAAGTCTGAGGAATGTATCTCATTAACAGAATTTCAAGGTGCTCATTAGCCGTCTCTGGATGAGTGGAAAGTACGTACAGTATGGGTACTAACTCGATTAAGAGTAACAGGAAAACGAGCTTCCAAAACTCGCCATGGTTAAGATTGCTGTTCGTCACATGCTGGTTTGACCCAATGGGAGCCAATAAAGTAGCCAGTGGGAAATGAGTAAAACCAGTCAGTGATTGACGGTAGTAGTGAACCCCCAACTGTGGTGTTTGAAGTTGTCTCTCCCATCACTACCAATTAGTGAGTGGACTGTGCTATCCTGGAGTGACTGAGCTAATCCCAAAGACAAAAGAACGGAATAAAACAATTTTCCTTCAGTTTAATTCCATATGCTGTTTATGAAAAGCAGTGTATTTCTGCAAGCATATAAATAGTTTGTTTTCTTTACCTGTGGGTGTCCGTGTCAGAAGGTGCTATCCAGGTTGTAATAAATTGAAGGCAATTAGGCTGCCTAAAAATACACAAGGCGTTTAATTGCTCTGGCTGTGCGTTTCGGGATGTCTGCGATCCAGCAGGTAGCAGACGCACACAGATGGGATCCGGGTGCAAAAGACCTTCGCATGAGAGGACGTTCAGGGCAAAGAGCTTGTAAGCAAGGGGGTCTGTAAACACCTCAACGAATCAAGAGGGGCCGGCATAGACTTGCTGGAGAACCAGAGGGAAGATAAGTGTGTAAAGGAATAAGTGACACACCCCTCTGTCATTCAGCACCCTTTTAGTAATCTTCATTCTTATATGCAATGATTATGCCATTACATAGGTAAACTGCTCTGCTACCGTAATGACTGTATGAGATGAGCAGTATCAACACAGCTGAACTGTTTAACGACCAATATACGATCTGGAAAATGGGCTGCCGTTATGCAGCCTGTTACAAGCTTGTTACTGGTTACTGCCACGTACTGGTCTCTCGTCGTATCTATGCGTGTGTTCAGCTAACTTTAACGTGTATTAACGATTGTTTTAATAATTTCAATGCTTTAAAATTAGTCCAGTGTGGTTTTTTTTTTTTTTGAAAGAAAAATAAGGAATCGGGAAACCCGACGAGAAGTGAACTTGGCCGAAAAATTAGGCAGGGAGAAATGGGAGATGAGGTAGACGCAGCCTGGCGGTGGCAAGAACGCGCTGGAAGACTTAATAATGTGCGGAGAAAACTCGCCCTGACAAGCCCCGGCTGCTGCTTTTCAACACCTTACCCCCCCGCCCCACCCCCCACCAAGCAAGAAGATGCAGAAGGTTAATTGAGTCCAGGAATACTTACGGCCGTTCACGTTCCCAGCCGCTTGGAAAGTACGTCGTGAGACTCTGACCTTTTATTTCGCTGCCTAGTGAAACCTGAGTCATAAATCTATGCCTCTTTCTTCCATCTGTATTTACTCCCGAAAGTCTCCCTCACTCCTGAGCCTTTGTGTTGTGTTTAGACCCGTGTTTCAACTCACATTAATACCGGCGTTGTCCCACGTCGCCAGATAAACGGGAAGGAGAGATGGCGAGGTGTGTTACGATGAGAGCCGTTCATCATCGGTGTTCGGGATCCGGGAACGGGGGTCGTATCGCTGAGAGATGAGGTTGAGGATGGGGAGTCTACAGCTGAAATGGTGTTGAGTAATGTGTTCTGTTGTACACAGGAGGAGGAGGAGGAGGAGGAGGAGACCATGTGTTCGACTATGAGGTGTCACACAGGTTACAGAAATGTGGTGAAGGTATTTGTTCAGCCATCCACTTGTGAACCATCAAAAAATACCAGTATCCCCTGCTACCCGAGAGCTGAGCGTTCCTGTGAAACCTTCTGTAACCTGAAATTGCATGAAGCAAAGAAGCAATTACATTAAATTTACATACAAGAGAAGCTGTGCAAAAGAGCAATAAAAACAAGATTAAATAAGAGAGAAATAAATCTTTACCCGATCATCTGGAACTTATATAAATAACTAAACAAATAAGATGCTAGATGAATTAGTGTGCATGTCCCACGAAGGACTGAACCTTGGTAATGAGTTTGATTGACATGGAGAAAAAACTTTTTTGGTGACATGAGATACTGGTCTTGATGGACCAGTCTTTTGCCAAAAGTGAGCTTTTGAAATATCCAGGTCTCAAAATATCCCTTATGCAACATCAGTAATCTTGGGTCCATCACTAAACACCATCAAACATTAAAGCGAATACAATTGACTATTATACTATGTTAAAAGCATGTCCTCTGTTTTTCACGATGTCATTGATAAATCGCCATGCTGGGCGTAATTAAATATCAGCTTTGAAAATAAATGTGTTTGCATGCACATTAATGTGCTTGTGATGCATAGAAATGGCGTTTAAATATAAACATGCGCAAATGTGTTCTGTCCAGGCTCTGCCCAACCATATATCATGTGATTCCTGGGGTACAAACAGCATTATTGCAATCTTACCTGCATACATGGTTTTTACTGTATAAATTTCTTGGTTTTCCTCCGCAGTTGAAAGGTGTAGTTTGGTGAATTGGTATCTCTAAGATGCCCATTGTGTGTGTGCCCAGTGATTCCCCAGCCAGTGCTCAATCAGTTCTAGGCTTCTTGCAACTCTGTCCAGGGTAAGCAGTTGGAAGATGAATGGATAAAATATGTAACACACAGGCATGTGTAATGCCATTACATATTTCATTGAGTAAAACCCCCTCAAACTCCCAGTGCAGAATTGGCTCCTGCCTCAAAATGCCGCCCTTTTATAGCCAAAGCTCTGTCTTTTTCAGAACGTGGCTTAGAAGAAGAAAATTGCTGTTTTCCTGAGCAGGCAAAGGTCACGCATTGAGGAAGTGTCCACTTGTTCGCTTGCTGAAAATTCCGTCGTAGGTCATCGTATTTGCTTATATGTACTCCGCTCCTCACATTTCATTTCAACTTTTTTACAAAGTGCTCAGCTGAACTATTTATATACAAATCATGACTTTTTTAAGGTGCTGCAATGGCTTCAGACAGAATATATAACTCAGTCATTTGCATCAACCGTGAAAGAAAAACATTTAAAACACAATAAATACTGTCTATAATAAGGATCAGTTTATCTCTTTAAAACTCCAAATATCTTCTCTTCTCATCATTTTTAAAAGGAGGGCAATTAGCATATGAAGAAAACTGTTCTGAAAACGCACTCCCGCGATTATGGACGGGGGGGGGGGGGGGGGCGGGGGTTTTAATTGGGGGTGTTTTGTTGCAGCTAAGGATCGCTGGGCTGCTCCACCAGAGCTGCTCCTTCCCCGTCAATGCAGAACTCGCCCAATTAGTCTCAGCCAATCAGTGGCCCAATTAACTGTTTCCCTGACTTGCTCAACCCCTCTCCTTGTCGCTGATTAATACCATGTCATTTCCCAATTAGTGGAACGGTAATTAGGACTGATGAACATGGGGTGGTGACAGGGAGCGGACCGCGTTGGGCCCTGCGGTCGCCTGAAGAGAGAGCGCACGAGGCCTGCGTGGGGGGATCGCTTTGTGTGATGGTGTATTAAAAAAAAAAAAAGAGCGAGCGGCCATCTTTGACCAGCAGCGACGTGTATGGATGCTCCTCTCGACATTCTGCGTCTAATGGAGCGGGATGAACTTGGGTGAAACACACAATCGGCTTAAATGGACGCTCATCTTCTCTCTGTCAAGCAAGCAGTTGGGTGCCTGGTGCGATCCGCTCTCTGTTTGGCTTTGCCAGATTAGTTCGGGCTGAAAGATGCTCAATGAGACATGGAAGATGCCATTTCTCAGTTGCAGTCCCAAAGGCATGTTGTGGGGGGGGGGGGAGTGAAAATAATGTAACAAACAGACTGTTCAATTAGGGGCGGGTTAGTGTGAAATTGCCTCTGAATTATCAGGCTTCATTATTGCTGCCGTTCGCCCACTAGCTGTGTAGCGAGCGGCTGACTGTCTCCCGGTTTCCTGTGTGCTAGAGATCATTGGCTCATAGCGTGAAAAAGCCAGTCAGCAGAGACAACTGGCATGAGAGGCAATAAGCCATCGAACACCTTCAATTACCTGGAACTGTCCATCTGTGCACACGAGGCGGGCAAGACACACAGTCCTCCATCGACGGCTCCACCGTTACCTCATTACCTTGAGTAATTAATCCCTCTCTCGGCACCTGTACACGGTGAGGATATTCTTGGCAAAATCCTGGCGAGCACAGTTGAAGGTAATTCTCGCAGTAACTTATAAAATGCGGAAGTCTGGTATATCTGTAGCTGACTGGACGTTCAGGTACGTTTGACCACTGCTGACATCTGCGTTTTACCCTCGGATCCGAACGCCTTGTTATTTTTCTGCTGCCCTTTGAAAGGGCCGCATGCTTGTAGCATTTTAAGTTACAATTTGTATGTGAAGCTGATTTAGCCCGGGGCTCCTGTTTTGAATGTCACTCTTAGGTCTCTTTTCTTTTCATTTCGGATCCGTGCAGCTACTTCGCTGGTAGGAGGGAGCAGCTTTCTCGCCAGAAGTGTCACCTAACGTGTCCCATCTCACGCTGGGAGGTCTGTAGTTCTTTAAGAAACCATTTGGCCACGAAATCCCCGTTCCGTGGTCGCAGTCCAGAGGCTCTGCCCAGCTGCCTAACAGCTGGCACCTTCTGGCCAGTATTCAAAGGTCATGATTGTGTATGACAGAGGATGCAGGTCTCAGCTGAAAGTCTTTAAGCTGCTTCCCGGGCAGATCGTGGAAGAGCTCATCCAGTGCTAGTGAAGTGGCAGTAGTCTCAGCTTGCATTGCTATGACTCTGCAATGTCACCTCTGATTGAACCTCCAAGGAGCTAATGGTCATCACCTCCATGACAGATACCTGTCCCTCACCCTGGACGGGTGAAAGCCAATCTGCTATCTCGAGGTCACAATCTTGGGTGTTGAAATGGAGTTGGTTTGCATTCTATCGGGCGTGGCCCTCCGACTGAGGGGTGATGTCATGAGTTGATCTCATTTTAATGCACCAATCACTAGATGAGAGGGGTGGGGCCAACGATATAACCAGGATATATAAAAATGACTTGTGGTGACCTAACCTCTTATAGGATGACTGCTATCTCCACTCAGAGACCTGAAATAATAGACAGACAATCTGTCAGCATTTCTCATATATACTGTACCCGGGAGGTTTTACAGGCACTGGCTCTATCCTGTAGTTTAACGGGTGCGTTTGCAGTGCGTGGTGGTGAAACTTGAAAATTTTCAGGAGTGCAGCAGAACCCAGAACACCATGGCAACCAAAAGAACATGGATGCATCCAGAAATAAAGGCGCCACAGTCGATGCAAAATGAATGAGCGTCCCTCTTCATGGGAATCCCACGAGGCCGCGGTCTCGGCGAGCCGGAGACCCTCCGCCGTTACTCCTCACCCTCTCGCTGCGGTTATGGATGAAGGGCGGGGGGGTAGATGGACTCTGCCATGCATCACCTGCTAAAGGTTAAGGGGAAGAGCTACGTTTTAACAATGGGCTGAATGAAAGGGCATATGTAAGTAATTAGACAGGGGCTTTCTACATCACACCAAGCAGGAGAGGAGGACAAGTCATTCAGCCAGAGGGAGCACCCCCTCGTTCTCCCTCATTTCCTGTGTGGCACCTCTGTTAGATCCTGGGCTAGGTATACACGTGACGAGAACCACGGGTTTGGGTTCTATGAACAGGAACGGGGTGAAATTTGTGAGCAAATGAGCAAACCCCCCCACCCCCCCCGCCACCTCTCTCCACTCGCATCTCTGCCAGTCACTTGGGTTTACATGAGATTTATTTTGTAGATTACGCACAAGGTTATGATACCAGACAAACGTGATGTGAACACAGGCATCTGTTACTTAAGTTATTTTTTACCTGAAATCTTCCAGATTTCCAAATGTGCTTAGTTCACAATATTCACAACATGGTGAAGTCTTTAAGTTAAAGCTGTAATTTCATTTTTAAATAAATTAAGTAAATAATTCACTGACCCAGAGGTTCGACATGATTATTCACCCTCATGTAGTGTATCAGATTCTAGAGGTCACATGACTGGGGTGTTTGGTGGAAAAAGGTGCTCCTCCCATTGTAGAGGTGAGCAGCTCCCCGGCTTGTGTCATAAAGGTACAGCTCAGCCCTCTAAGCTGGGGCACCTTTACAAGGAAACATTTCCGTGTCCGGTCACTGGGTGGCGCTGCGGGTCACTTTGCCCTCCCTTTGACCAAAAGGCCAGCTCTTTGTCTGTCAGCTCGCCGAGTTAAATCTGCCTGGCGCGTCTCAGCCTGGCGCGTCTCAGCCAGACGATGTCCTTGTAGCCTTTGCATTGGCACTGCAGCGATTTGCTGGAGTCCCAAAAGTCATAGTCACTTGGGAGTCTGTTTCTCCTGGATGCTCGTCAGATGTTCCAGATTTATGATGGATAGTTAGATATTAAAGCAGGAGGAGGAAGGAGGTTAGGGAATACTCAAATGATCACGAGGTGAGGTCCCACATTCATGCTTATAAATATACGTTTTGCTCTTTAGGTGCGAACATTCTATCAAATGCCTTTCATAAAGGCTGAGGTAAATTAAATAATTTGCCTGATGGTTTTCAGGGGAAATCAGAATAGATGTTCCCCCGGTCACAAGCGACAGCAGTAGACTGTCTTAGTGGACAGGCCAGCTGACCACACTCCAGTTACCGGAGCTGGGCCCCTCCGCCCCTCCCCCCATGTGTCTCGACAAAGATAGCGATCATTTGGAATTACCAGTGTGGTCACTGGAAATTGTGGATAATATCCCAGTCAACCAGCATACCCTCCTGCCCGCCATCTGTGAGAAAATAAAAGGCTTCAACAAGGCGTGTAATGCAGGCCCAGAAGCTGCGCTTCCATGCGTCACCTTCTATTCCCCCATCAAGGCTGCACGGTGACATTTTGCCAGAAGTCCCCAGTGACGACTCCCCGCAATCCTGTTTTGACTTGTTCGCGTCCGAAACAGATTGCGTTCAAATCCGTCACTGTGCTGTTTTAACCTCCAGGAATCACACTGAAAGTATAAAAGAAAATTTCTTCCTTTCATCAGTAAAATTATTACTGTATTTATCACATGCAGTCCTACTTAGATGTCTTGTTATATTGCCAAATGTTAATTGCCGTTAATTTGTATGAATGTACATAGGTATTCAATTAATGCTTCAAATTTGGCAAAAATGTGAAATGTCAAAAAAAATCCCATGCTCATTTGTGAAAATGCATGATTCAACACCTTTCAGGCCAACATTCGAACCCCACGCCTCTAACTGGCATACCATTGTAAACTTATAATTGGCAATTACAGTTGTCCGAAATCCATTTCCTGCTTATCTGTAGTTTTGTGTGAGGCCTGCAGTTCGAAAATGAAACCCTTCTCTCTCTTCTTTTCACAGACATAAAACCAGCCAACGTGTTCATTACTGCCACTGGGGTAGTTAAACTGGGAGACCTGGGACTGGGAAGATTTTTCAGCTCTAAAACCACAGCCGCCCACTCTCTAGGTGAGCTTAATTAAAACACCCGGCTTCGGCCCATCAGTCGCTGCAGTGCCTGCGGCGGACGTGTTTCATTATACTGTACCGCTCTGACCTAGAACCACGTGTTTGTTATTAAAAAAAAGCTTGACCTTCTGGAAGCTAATGGCTAGCCTTAGCCAGCCACTAGACATATCCATTTCATTGGACAGTTAGGACTTTCCTGTTGCCTTGACCTCCACAGGATGTGAAGTTTGGACTAGCTGCTGCTGTAAGCGAGTACTTTACGGCAGGCTTTACCCACCCAGTATAGTCTCCCAGCTACTACTTTGCATTTAGCTGTTTGCGATACCAGAAACGCATTGAAGGAAATCCTAGGTCTGTGAAGGTCCAGTCCTTTCGGGCGTGTGCTGCGGGTCGTCTAAACAGCCAAAATGCCCCCCTCCTGCAGCCCTGCAAAGGGTCGGTTCTGTCAAGGCTGGTCCCATAAAACAGGCGTAACGTAATGTTCTGTTCTCACATCCCGTCGAACTGAACAAACGGTTCCCACATCTGTTCCCACATCACGTTCCGCTAAGACGTATTATTGTCCTCTGTCTCTTCTACATCTGTTTTTATTTTCATCCTCCTCCCTCCTTTCCTGCGCCTCTTCTGTTTTTTTTTTTTAATTATATGGGTGTTTTTGTGGCCTTGCAGTTCTGATACCGAGCATTAACATAAGAACAGACTGTGCATACATTTAGTGAGGCCAGTGTTATATGATGATCTCCAGGAGCTACTGAAAAGTCCCAAACTGCCTGGGACACCTTGGCACTGCAAGGTGTATCATATATATCATTATATATCATTATATATCATTATATATCGGTTTAATACTTTATGAAGAACTGGTCTGGCTTCTCCATGACCAAGGCGGTCAGCTACTGAGTTAAGCGGTGTAGCGATCACACATATGCCTCAACTGCAGTTGCAAGTGACGCTTGACATTTGAGCGCAGAAATAATAGAATAAAAGGCCGGCAGAAGCGCGACACCTCGCTTAGCGACCCGCGCGGGCGGGAGAAGCCGCGCGATCGCCGTCATCGCTCCCTCCGCAACCTGTCAGCGTCGCTCCTGTGATAAGGTATTCTTATTACGCTCAGTTACTGAATGCGTTTCGTGTGACAGGACACTCGTATTACACTTTTGAGCACTCAACGCACCCCTCTCACAAGAGGCTATTCTTAATATGGGAGGGGGCTGTGTACTTCTCTGTGTACGACCGAAAGCATAGCAATCTGGTAGGGCGGCAAGTATTTTTTTTTAATTTTCTTTTTACCTTGACGAAACCTCATCCATCGTTGACGTCGTAGTAAAGCGTGAGTTGCTGTTGATACCTGAAGCAGCCAGGTTAACAGAGACCTTCCTCTGCATTTCAAACCGCAGTGGATCAAAGGTCTACCTAGCTAGCACCGTTTTGTATCTTTTATGAGATGGGTGGTATTTATTTATTTATTTTATTTTATTTATTTATTTTTTACGATGCTGTCTTTCTGATTTCATGGCGTAGTCACTATTTTCACAGTCCCTCCCAGCCTTGGTTGTTCTCCTTGAAATTTTATTCGTAGTTCATAGCTACCCGTATATTTTATTTTATTTATTTTGTTGGCCGCTGACTGTCGCTGTCTCGTGCTTGTCAAACACCTGTTTGAAGGTCAGCAGCTGTCGATAATGAACCCGAGTTGCTTTTTTGGTGTCAGTACGGCCCCCTGGCAACCAGCAGTGTTGTGTGTTGATGCTTGCCTTTGCTCATAGCACCGTGATACTGGTGAACATAGATTACATCTCTAGATGAGCTATATGTCCAACTATAACAATTAGTGAAAATTAAAGAATGCAAGCTGTGTAAATCCTTACCTTGAAGCTTTTTACATGAAGTTATTACGATAAACTATTACTCTTAGCATGTAGCTAGAATTACAGCATTATTAGCAGCGAGTGTCCAGCCTGCCTGTAGCTCATTATCTCTCCATCTTAATTACCGCCCTTTCTCGCAGATCTTGCCTGCTCCTTCTGCTCCTTGATTGGCATCTCTTGGTATATGTGGTTCTTGTTTATTTTCTAACACTTGTAACCATTATTTCCACTAAAGCACTACATAAACATCCCATAAACTCAGTGGCATCGAAAAGCGATATAAACTGTGTCACAATGTCTCTAGTGGATGCCGAATTGATATAGGGTGGCCTCGTGCACGGAAAAATAACTGCTGAGAAAATACAAAAATGGTCCCATTACATATGGATGAAATATGCAAACCATTTTCTCGCTTTATTTTTGCATATACCCTTGCTTTTTATGGCCTGCTTTTTAATAGATTACCTACTGTTTGATACATATTTGATCACTGAATACTTAAATATATTATTAAAGAATGCATAATGTATACAGGCCATCTCTTGGTATACTACTTCACATATTAATACATACGTTTTGTAATATACCATAGTAATAAAATATTTAATAATTTTAAATATAATGCAGCATCATTCAACTAGCTCTTTACAAGTACAAGGAAAGCGCGTGTTAGTTAAATGTTTAATTTAGACTGAAACAGTTACTTTGTTGCTTTGCAGTGATTGGCTGTGCGTAATGTTGCTAATTGTCAATCATGCCGAGGTTTGCATCTTGTGAGTTTATGCATCCTGGAACACAGAGGCCCAGTCTCCCTCTCTCTCTCCCTCTCTCTCTCTTACGTGCCCTCTCTCTCTCCCTCTCTCTGCCTCTGCGGGGTGGAAAGGTAGGGGCTGACAGCTCAGGCTGTAATGAGACAAACCTCCGCAGTCGAGCACTGGGGTGTGCTGTGGAAGGGGGTCCAGGAAGCGCCGCTACGCTCCTGTCAATTCTCCGCTCCAGAAGCTAAGGCCCACCCTTTTAACTCCGTCCCTCAGTAGCTGAGCCGCCCGCAGACACAAATAGAAAAGTCTTACTTATCTTTGCATGGGGAGCCTGGGGATTCTTCCCCTTTAAATGGAGTGGGCGGGGTGAGCGTGTGGCGAGCCGCACGGAAGAACAAAAGAAAATCCCTGGAAAAAAAAAGAAAACGCCGTGGAACGGTGATTAAGATTAAGGCAGCGATAATTCAGGTTATACACGTTTGCGTGTAGCATCAAAAAACAATGACAAATGAACACTAATTATCTTTGTCATTATGTTTGCTAGTGTATCGCTGGAAAAAAGTGCTAAGATTACTTTGCTGTTTAATAGGCTATGATTATCATTTTCTGGCGTCTTAGTCTAATAAGAAATATTTAAAAGTACGTTTCCCAAAAGAGTTTACTTTAAAGTCTACAGTGTGTTTTATGATTGGAGATGTCAAAGATTTGGACTTTGTGATGCAACAAATTGTAATAATGCGCATTAATTTATCTGGAGAAATTATTCATTTGCATAACTTTGCGTTTGACCCAGTGTCATATAAGTGGTGTTGTTGCTTCATCTTTGTTTATTGCTGTCTTAGTTTAGGAAAAATAGATGGTTTGTTTTTCTAATAATGATCATTAGGAATCTCTTTGAGCTGCTCTAACTTGCAATAATGGCACTTAATGCCATAATACATGCTTTCAACAGGATGAAGGTAGTGTCTGGTTTTACCTCGACAAGGGTCACTGGTGTTTCAGGAACTTGAGGAGTTTAAGAGGAAATAGGTCCATATCACAGCTTGCCCAAAAGTGTTTCGTAAGTCCTTTTACACTGACAGGTACTTGTATAAATGATGTTAAATCGACTGTAAGAGGGGGAAGTGAATGGACAGTGTTCTCATTTAAATATTCACGATCCATTTACTTTAGATGTTTTCTTTCCCTTCGGAAATGAGAATAAACATTAATTATGTAGTGGTAATGGCACGACGTGGAAATAGTCGTCGTGAAAGCTGACGGCGCCTTTCAGTGGCGGAGTGGTGTTACTGCAGATAGAAAATGTCATGGTCACTTGGTTAAGATGGTGGAGACGGGTATTGAAGTCTAAGTATTACCAGCAGTACAAAATATTATTTTAAAGAGCCATTTGGAAATAGCTTTGTGAGAAAATGAAAGGACTGTGTGTGTGTGTGTGTGTGTGTGTGTGTGTGTGTGAGTGAGTGAGTGAGTGAGTGAATATTTCATAGCTCTCCTGCAGTCCATATCCAAGTGGTCTTGTAGTTACATCTGACATTTCAGTTCCTGAAGTGGGTGTTTTTTGAATGCTTTAGCAAGCGAAGGGATCGACTGACTCCTGCTTTCCCTTTCTCTCTTCCAGTGGGTACCCCGTATTACATGTCTCCTGAGAGGATACATGAGAACGGATACAACTTCAAATCTGACATCTGGTCACTAGGCTGTTTACTCTACGAGGTAATGTTTTTTTTAAAAGGGGGGGGGGGGAATCTGATCCATGAAACGTGGGACAATTATTATTTTTTGAAGGACCAGTATGTGTGACCAAAATGTTGCTGGCTCAGATTTTGAGAGGCAAGCCAGCGAGTGTTTAACCTGAGTCACTTCAGAAAGGCATTTATGAAATCTGGCATGCTAGTTATGGACGCTACATTGCATGAAGCCTGACCCTAAAAACCAAAACGGCCTATCAAACAGCAGAGTTAGGGCGATTACAGTAAAACCCAGCATTATTTTATTTTTATGAGCTAAGCACTCCAGAGAGGAAGCCTGTAGTACTGCTGAAGTTTGCCAGCAAGATTTAAATGACTGTTTCATATGTTTCTGATATTGTGCTGTTTTTACAAGAACGATAACCTAACCTGAAGGAATGACTTCTTAAGTACACAGCAGCGCCATCGGATTAACGGGCCGGCGTGATTGGAAACAGAGGTTGCCTCCCTCTGATGAGGAGCGGAGACGGATATGGACTTTTTAGAGGGCTACGATTCTTCTGCAAGTTAACTCTCACTGTCTGCTCAGCTGAGGCAACCATGCCGATAGATTTCCTCAGCCCCGTGCCGTCGTATCTCAGGGCCACAGGAGATGTGCGAGTTCTAAAGAAGAAGCTGAGGCTGGCTTTCGGGTGGCTTGTCTGCCCTGCGGTCTGCCGGTG